>OZ038391.1:58402274-58884774 GCA_964036045.1 Eutreptiella sp. 'Long Island Sound 2002'
GGAGCAATTTAGGCCCCTCTCAAGGCCGAAAGGGCCTTGAAAATGGGGCAATTGGGGACCACAAATGCCTCAAAAACGGGTCAAAACCATGGTTTTGCAAAAATGATCCTAGTTCAGTTGTGGGGCCCAAACGGATGAACACGGCTCATTTTCAACACCTTTTGAGGTGCGCTCATCCACTTTCCAGTGCGTAGCTCATTTGTTGTTGAAGTCTCCTAGACGATGTTCCTTCCGCCACCAGCTCGGTCCCAATATTCAATCCCAAAACGGGCCACCATTAGCTCAAAACGCGCCAAAAACACTTGTTTTTGGCATTCCATGTGGTCCAGGATCATTTTTGAAAAACCTCTTCTTTTTTTTTGCACCCGGTGGACCTTGTTGACCCATTTTGGCATCCACCTCTTTGGGCTACCTCTTGCAGCTTGCCACAGCCCACTGGGCCAAGGTACGGGGATCTAGGCGTCGGTTAGGGCATTTTTGAGGGGTTGAAACCACCTCTGCTCGAAATCGCGTTTTGAGCCACGTAGCACAAGATATGGTCTGTTTTTGGTCCGGGGCTGTCGGCGGCCAATGTGCACAACTTCTGGGGCTTTTGGGGGCCTTTTGGGGGCGGTTCGTGGTCATATTTTGGAGTTAGAGGGCTTTTCGGCACAAGGAAGTCTAGCTGCATGTGTAGAGTAGCCACTAATTTCCCTTTATTTGGCCGTTTTCAGCGAGCTCTAGGGTGGTTTTGGCAAAAAAAGTGTGATTTTGGCCCGAAATTGCAGATTTTGAAATGGAGGTCCGATACTGCGACGCCCGAAATGCACGCCCGAAATGGGGGGAAATCACTGCTCCGTCGCGGTGCTTCGCATTCGACCAAAATTTTGGTGGATGCTACCTATGGGTGTGCGGGACAACCACACAAAGTATGAGCCAGAACCTCAACGGTGGCGGTCGGGAACGGGCGTCGCAAGTGCTGGACCTTCATTTCAAAATCTGCAATTTCGGGCCAAAATCACACTTTTTTTGCCCAAAACCACCCTAGAGCTCGCTGAAAACGGCCAAATAAAGGGAAATTAGTGGCTACTCTACACATGCAGCTAGACTTCCTTGTGCCGAAAAGCCCTCTAACTCCAAAATATGACCACGAACCGCCCCCAAAAGGCCCCCAAAAGCCCCAGAAGTGCACATTGGCCGCCGACAGCCCCGGACCAAAAACAGACCATATCTTGGGCTACGTGGCTCAAAACGCGATTTCGAGCAGAGGTGGTTTCAACCCCTCAAAAATGCCCTAACCGACGCCTAGATCCCCGTACCTTGGCCCAGTGGGCTGTGGCAAGCTGCAAGAGGTAGCCCAAAGAGGTGGATGCCAAAATGGGTCAACAAGGTCCACCGGGTGCAAAAAAAAAAAGAGAGTTTTTTCAAAAATGATCCTGGACCACATGGAATGCCAAAAACAAGTGTTTTTGGCGCGTTTTGAGCTAATGGTGGCCCGTTTTGGGATTGAATATTGGGACCGAGCTGGTGGCGGAAGGAATATCGTCTAGGAGACTTCAACAACAAATGAGCTACGCACTGGAAAGTGGATGAGCGCACCTCAAAAGGTGTTGAAAATGAGCTGTGTTCATCCGTTTGGGCCCCACAACTGAACTAGGATCATTTTTGCAAAACCATGGTTTTGACCCGTTTTTGAGGCATTTGTGGTCCCCAATTGGCCCATTTTCAAGGCCCTTTCGGCCTTGAGAGGGGCCTAAATTGCTCCACATGAGCTCAAAATGGCCTCATTCCATTCGTTTGTGCACCCCAAATCGACCAAAAGTATCTTTGGGAAAAACGCATTTTTGATCCATTTTTCACTGATTTTTGGTCCCAAAACAGCCCATTTTCAAGGTATTTTGTGACTTTGGGGGGGCCCAAATGGCTTGCAATGGGCTCAAAAAGGGGCTCATTTAACTTGTTTAGGCACCCCAAATGGTCTAGGATCATTTTTGGAAAAACACATTTTTGACCCATTTTTGACCCATTTTTTGTCCCAAAACAGCCCATGTTCAAGGCATTTGGTGACTTTAGGAGGGCCAAAACGGGCCACCACGAGCTCAAGACTCGCCAAAAACACTTGTTTTGGCATTCCATGTGGTCCAGGATCATTTTTGAAAAATGTCATTTTTTTGCACCCGGTGGACCTTGTTGACCCATTTTGGCACCCACCTCTTTGGGCTACCTCTTGGAGCTTGCCACAGCCCACTAGCTCACTGGGCCTAGGTACGGGGGTCTAGGCGTCGGTTAGGGCATTTGAGGGGTGGAAACCACCAAAAGTGGGTGGTTGCAGGTGGATTAGGTGCACTCGAAATCATGTTTTGAGCCACGTAGCCCAAGATATGGTCTGTTTTTGGTTTGGGGCTGTCGGCGGCCAATGTGCACAACTTCTGGGGCTTTTGGGGGCCTTTTGGGGCAGTCGGTTCGCAAACATACTGTGGAGTTAGAGGGCCCTAGAGGGCCCTTCGGCACGGGTAAGTCTAGCTGCATGTGTAGAGTAGCCACTAATTTCCCTTCTTTTGGCCGTTTTCAGCGGGCTCTAGGGTGGTTTTGGGCAAAACAAAATGCTCATTTTGGCCCTAAATTGCAGATTTTGAAATGGAGGTCCGGCACTTGCGACGCCCGTTCCCGGCCGCCACCGTTGAGGTTGTGGTTCATACTCTGTGTGGTTGTCCCGCACACCCATAGGTAGCATCCACCAAAATTTTGGTCGAATGCGAAGCACCACGACGGAGCAGTGATTTTTCCCCATTTCGCGCGTGCTTGCTTGCTGCTTGCTGCTTGCTGCTTGCTTGCCAAACCTGTTAGGTCCACCCTAGACACTAAAGAGGGTTATAAAACCAAGACTGATTCCACCAGCTGGGTGACCCCAACCCTCACGGCCCTTGTGGTTTATTCGCTATCACCTATTGAAAACCCGCTTTTTGATTTAAACACCGGAGAAATAGGACAAGTTTTGAACAAAACCTTCCCTTTTTTTTACACGTTCTCCAAAATAGAGCAATTGACCCCGCGTGTCGTTTTTCAGATCTGCCCCCCCCCCCCCCCGACCAGGAGGGGGGGCGGCAGAACCCTAACCTGATGCAAGCATCGATTTTGAGCAAAGTGTTCGACACACACTCCATGCGCCACGACAGCATTTTTGTGCCTCCATCGTGGACCACAACAGAATGCAACACGCAAGGGCCACACAGACCTTGAGGCGGGCAGTGATGGACGGTGGCAGGATGTTGCGCAGCAGCTTCTCCGACTTCATCATTGCGGTGCGGACCTCTGCGTCATCTGCGGACGTGAGGGAGAGGTAGCTGGCGACCGCGGGCACCTTCCGCACCACGTCCTCAGGGATGTTGCGCAGCAGCTCCTCCGTGCCCTCGCCACAGGCGATCATGTTGCGGACGGAGGAGGCAATGATGGTGTAGTACAGGAGGACGATGAGTATGCACACCACCACCACCAGCGCCACCTGTGAAAAATGGAACTGGTGTACAAAAAAAAGCGTAAGTTCGGGTAATTTTTTTTGCCGTAAAGTCGTGTAAATTTTTTTTTACTGTAAAGGCAAGTAAAGGCGGCACACCTCCATGTACTTCCCAGCGGTTTGGTACGCCCCCATCGCGCCCTTGAATAGGCTGAACGACTCGTCGAGGCCGGCGAGGAGGTCGTCAAACATTGCGAAGAGCCGCGCGATCATGACCTGCCCCACCTCAAGCGAGATGTGCGTCTGATGGAGCACGTCTGTGCAGGCCTCCAGCCACCGCTGCAGAAGCGCATCCTTCGCGCCGGCACCGAACAGCAGTTTGGCGTGGGTGTCCGTGAGCTTCATGCCGCCCACGAGCTTCAGGCCCTCCGCATGTGCCTGAGATGGAGCGGAGGAGATTCACTGGAGGGGGATGGCACTCTGTATTTCTTTGTGTCCTTCGGGATCCCAGGCCCAGGTGAGGCTACTATCACTTCAACGAGGGGTCACTGCTGTGATCAGGCAAAATGGTCCGTCTCTAACAGCTCTCAGACTGTGGGAGTGCTTATGCTTATCCTGCGGTGCGCTTGTGGTGCAATGGAGCGTTCCCTGTTTTCTAACCGAAATTGTGCCCAGAATCTATGGCAGACGCCAGTCATCAGCTTAGCTGCTGAGAACACTTTCTGCGCGCTGCAGGTGCGCCGCAGGCACATCAGGGTAACAGAAATTTGGTTTATTGCAGATGATTGGGAAACAAACCAACTCATTACCAGTGCACGTTGATCTCTTGGGAGCATCCTAGCACAGTGCACGCGCACGCGCAGTGCGCATATAACAGGGAGAAATTGGGGGTTATTGCTACAATTGGCAATATTTGTACCTATATAGACAGAAAGATTTGGTGCTTGGTGTTGGTGTAGTGTTTGTTTGATCCTGCGACTTGCTATGTACATTTTCTTCAAAGATTTGGTGCTTGGTGTTGGTGTAGTGTTTGTTTGATCCTGCGACTTGCTATGTACATTTTCTTCAAACCCGAACGTATCCAACGTGGTTCTTAGGGTTTTAGTACCCCTTCGTGGACCGTCAGGGCCCCTTCACGTCGTCAGAAGACCAAGATGTTTGCCGCTACAGCTCAGGACGTTGTCGTCCTTGAAATTATCAACATCCACATGCATATAGGAAATGTGGAGGGTTGTGGCAGATCTCGAAGATAGGCGAACAAATTTGCGTCATTCCACCATGCATAAAATTGTAGGCCCCATATCCCCAACAGGAAGAGGGACTCGAATGTATCACCATAGTTTGTACTCGGAATCCAAATACAAATTCTATAGGAAACTATAGGAAAGGATGCATAACAACACACACAAATGCGCTAGAAATGAGGGCAAAGCATGCAAGCAACTCATAATGCATAACAAGGCTCATTGTTACTGCTACTGTTACACTACTATGCAGCTTTGGTATGGTCCTGTACAAACTTTGTGCACAGCGCGCGCACAATGCGCAAGACGCCCCCTTTGACACCATCGCTCCATCAATGTGAAGTCTACGCCCTTGGCTCAACATGCAAAAGCGTGGATGGGAGTCTGCCCCCTTCTACCTTGGTTAAAGAGGAGGGGTATTACTCCCTCAGTCAAATCTGCAACAATTGCATTTGGTGAGGTTTAGGTTTGGGCAAAAAAAAAAACCAGCAACAGCAACCTCAAAAAAAAGTCAAGGCTTCAGTTTTTAGGTCAACAATGCACAAACTGCAATATTCCACAATGAGGCAGGTTTCCCAAACTGCGCGCCACATGAAAAGCATTCTCACTCGGAAAAGTGTTCCCACTGAGCCTGAGAGCCCCTTCTTAGAGCACTGGCCTGGGTCTGGACGACCGCCGTTTTGGGGTGGTGGTGCAGTATGTCGTGCATACGGCGGTGGTGCGGGTCCCTGACACCCGCAGGGCTGCACTTGAGGGGGAGGGAGGCTGAAGGAGGCTTTAAGAACGGTTGCGGGAGCAGACACTGGCGACTGGAAAGCGGTTCCAGTGGCCATGCTGGCAGTTGTAAAACAGTTGGAGGGCAATTAGAGGGCGGATAGAAGCGGTTGGAGCAGAGCTGAGAGTCACCTGCAGTCCGAAGTACAGGTCGTCGCGCACGGTCTTAATGGAGGCAATGTCCGCCTCCAGGCGGCGCCTCGCGTCCTCTGAGAGCCCATCCCCCCGAACCACCACCTCCTCGGAGTAGTACAGTGTGCGCACTGTGAGCCAGCTCAGGTCCGCCGCGTGGTTGAGGTCATCGGCGTAGTGGGCCCCGAGGGTGAGGTGCAGCACCGCGAACCCGCACACCAGAACGTGCAGCAGGAATGCGGTGCCGATCACGCAGGTGGCCCGGCCGCGCTTTGTCTTGCCGAAGTCCTGCTGCGCCAGCCTTTGCAGGTGCACGTCCAGGCAGACCTGGTAATAGGTGCCACCCGGGTGCAGCACTCTCTGGCGGTCCGCGCCAGACCTTCTCTCTCTCTCTCTCTCTCTCTCTCTCTCTCTCTCTCTTTAAAAACAAAACCCTGTCCCTTCTGGAACCTGCTTGTATGCAGGTCTCATGATGATGATATGGCACTCACGATCTCTTCTTTTCGAGACACGTGCTGTGCTCTCCCTTTCGTTCCACAGTGGTGCATGTTCCCTGCGCCTGCATCCCAGCGTCGGGTGTGCGATGGGGTGTAGTGTGGGCAGGAGTGGGGCACGCGCCGGGGAGCAGGCTATTCCTGGCCTGTGGCGTGCCCTGTGGCGCACAAGATGAGCCCCCTGAGGGGCCCTCAGGGCGAAGGAAACATTCTGCTGGGGCCGGGGAGGGTGTTGCCATGAATGCTGAGTGAGTGTGCCTGTTGGTGCTTCCGGGTGTACGCACTGGTTTGGGCTTTCAGGAGGAAACTGGCTACGTTTGTCCGAAGCAATGGTACACGCAGCATTTTTAAGTACCACAGGACGAAAGTTTTGGGTGGGACATAATTAATGTGGACAAATTTGGAAGCCCTCCCTCCCACCAAATATTTCCTTCGATTTTACGGATGCTACGTGGCATAATGTGTGCACCGGAGCCATCCATGACCCACCAGAAGGGACCTTTTACCAAAATTTCCGTCCATTTCTAAGGAGCTAAGGAGTAGTAGCCCCCCCCCCCCCCCCCGGCTAATTTTGGCCCTCCCCCTCAAGTTTTTCCCCCGGTGGTAGGTGAGAGTGGGACAGCCGTCCCTCTGCTCACAAGTGCTGTGTCTGCAAGGGTGGTGCCCCTGGTCTGTGCCCTCCCCCGAGTGTCGGCCGCTGCTGCAGCACTCCCACGGATGTCCAACTGCCGACAATTGATGGCCAACTGACGACCAGTTGAAGATTTTTGAAACTTGTCTCAGGGTTTTCTCTAACAAAATGGCAGGTGCTGTGGGCCCCCGGACATGCCTGCGGCCATGGGGGGGGGGGGGCATATCAGCTAGCGCACTGCCCTTCCCTTGGACCCTTTCCCTCCATAGGCGGTGGTACCCATCGGCCTCTCACCACCCTTTGTCCTTCCTCTTCCTCCTTTCCTCCCTTTCCCTTCCTCCTCAATTTTTCCCTCTCTACTTCTCTTTCCTTTGCCTTGGTCGGTTGTGCCAATGGAGCCCCCGGACTTCCCTTGTTTCACTGCTCTGTGTCGGGTCCACACAGCCCTCGCCGTTGGCCAGGTATGTCCAAGCGGTCATCCCAAACCAGCGGTGAGGGACCCCTCCCCAAAGGCGGCTTTTGGGCCCAGGATGTCCACTTGCGGGGTCTTTCCCCCGACGGGGGCACATAACAACCTTCTGCCTGTTTGATCCCGCGCTCAGTCCTCCTTCGCATC
The DNA here is from genome assembly GCA_964036045.1 of Eutreptiella sp. 'Long Island Sound 2002'. Taxonomy (NCBI): domain Eukaryota; phylum Euglenozoa; class Euglenophyceae; order Eutreptiales; family Eutreptiaceae; genus Eutreptiella; species Eutreptiella sp. 'Long Island Sound 2002'. The sequence continues at coordinate 58,409,599 of OZ038391.1, forward strand.
ATGTCCCCCCTACCGTACCATACCTACCCTACCATGGGTACCATCAGTTCAGTTCAGTCCCACACCCCAAGCCCCGCGGCGCGGGCAGGGGTGCATGCACCCCTAATAGAACATCCTGTAGGACTAATACTAACTGTAGAAGTGCAATCTCTGAGAAAACGGGCCTGTCCAGCAAGGCCCTACCCAACACCAACTGGGTTCGCCAGTGGCCCCAAGTGGACCCAACGCTTAGGGAGGCGGTGCCCCTCATGGGTTCCAAAATGGCCCCCTGTGCGGCTCTGTTTAGCAGCAACGACCGTTGTGTTAGGTCAGTGATTGACGCGGATGGGGAGCTCCGTGGGGAGCTACCTGCCTCCCTCCCTCCGACAACACATTTACGACGATTTTGCGGATTCACTGTTCGACCCAACCGGGAATGAATATGCCAACATCAAAGCAAATGCGCTGAAAAGAGGATGGAAGGATGTGAGTTTCTGCAAACTGGAACTGATTCCAGGCTCACAACCTCGGGCATGCAACCCCATCAGGGCTATGGGTATCCACGAGGAGGAAATGTCCAAGAAAATACTTGGATTCCTTGATAAAGGATGAATTGTCCGTTCCCACGGCCCCTGGATCGCGAGAGGGTTCTTGGTTCCCAAACCAAGAACCAATAAGTGGAGGCTGGTCGTCGACTACCAGTATTTGAACGCGTGCCTGCAGAGCCATGAATACCCACTGCCGGTAATTGAGGACCTCCTTCAGAACCAAGAGGGGAACCATCTCTGGGGCCTGCTGGATCACGAGGATGGCTTCCACCAGATGCCCCTGTTGGAGGAGTGCAAGTATCTAATTGACTTTTGCACCCCCGCAGGGACATTTGAATAGAAGGTCCTGCCAATGGGAGTGAAGGTCAGACCGCAAGCATTCCAGCGCCTTGTGAGCTGGTGCGTAGGCCGACTCAAACCCCATATCACGGCCTATATCGACAACATCCTCCTTGGTACGCGACCCACCTGCACTGGCAAGGGGAAACTCCTCGACTCGCAGGCCATCATGGAACATTATCGCCATGTCCGCGAGTTGTTTGATGTACTCAAGGAGTGCCATTTGCAAGTCAAGAGAGAGAAATGTTTTCTCTTCTGTACTCAGGTGAAGTACGTTGGCCACATTTTACATGGTGGTCAATGCTCCCCGGCACCAGGTAGGGTCGCCGCTGTGCGCCATTGGTCTGAGGATATGATCCAAACACCAAAACAGATGAAGAGTTTCCTCGGAGTCTATAATTGGTATTCGATCAATATCCCCAATTACGCATTGCTGGCTGCGCCTCTGATGGACTCCCTTGCCAGGAAGTATAAGTATGATCCTAAGAAGCGCGTCAGCAAAGTCCCCGCGCATAAACGGACCATTGCCTGGACTGACCTGATGCGTGAGAACTTCGCAAAGATAAACGATGCGCTCTGCAAGGCCTGCAGCCTATATAAACCCAGCGACCAAGGTGAGTTCGCCATCCATATCCATCATCCGGATGCGTCGGACTTTGGCATTGGAGCGGTCTTGGAGCAAAAGGATGACCAGGGAAATGGGCGCCCTTGTGCCTTTTTCACTTGTAAGCTCCGGGGCACGGTAAAATACGATGCTGAAGCTCGGGTTATGGGGTATACAGGACAGAGGGCATGGTTAGTAAGGGAATAAGAGACTTACGCCCTGGTATCATGCCTCTTGAAGTTCAAGAGTTGGACATCAGGACGTCAGATTACTGTTTTCACAGACCACAAGTCCCTGGAGTCATGGTACAAAGAAGAGCTTTGTACCATGGCTGAGCCATTGGGAAGGCAAGGCTGGCATGAGTTTCTCTCCCGGTACAACATTGTGGTTGTATATAAGCCGGGACCGGACAACGCTGCCGCCGATGGGATGTCCCGCTGGGCCTGCCCCGCTGGGTTGGCTGATGACTCCAACTTCCACCGTTCGGACGCCGGTTTGGAGAGAGTAACCCATTGTGAAGCCTCTGAGCGCGAGAAGGAGTAACAGCTCATCACTGCATACCAGTATCCCCATACGACCCCCTTCGGACGTCCAACACCTGAGGATCTCAGGGCACAAAGGGAGCGCAATTTTATGCTTTTACAAGTCAACCGACTTCAGGACACCAGCCGCATCAGGACGGTACTGTCTAAGACTGAAGGTACCGACCATCAGGACGAAGGTGTCCAGAATTTTGGCTGCTGCGGTTGCCCTTTTCCCCACTCTTTCCCTCAGAGTGACCTTGTCCTCAAGGACGACCTTTCTTCTCAAGTTGAGTCCAGTGTGGGCCCTGACGAAGCCCTCTGGACACTACTGGATGAGATGGACGACGCGCCCAAAGGGGGGGGAGGGCTGGTGAGGGGGTTTTGGCAAGAAGCCATGGTATTGTGTTCTCGTCTGCAGCTGGCGGCGCCCACTGGCAGATCGCCATTCGCTGCCCTTCCCTTCCCTTTCCTTCAGTGAAGGTCCACCAAGCCGCTGTTTTGGTCCGCCGTTTCCGTTTCTCCATGGTGGCGGGTTGCGTCGACCAAAACATTAAGGATTCATACGGCAATACCCTTCACCTCCACGAGGTCACGTTCATGCTCATGGCGGAGTGCTTCCATCGCGTGTGTGGGTGAGCTGCGTAAACTCAGCACGACTGTCACCACTTCCCCCAATATGTCACATGTTCATGGCTCAACAGGAGCGTCAACGGTGGTGCCCGGTCCAAGCCGCGAGACCATCCTCAACACCATCGGCACATGCTCAATTGTCCACCGCATGCCATACCCCCGGCGATGCAGTGCTACGGAGTCGTGGCGGGTACTCGCACTCTCGCTGTACCAGATCTTCTTCTCTGGGAGCTCCACGTGAGTCGCGGTGTCGTTAGCATGCTCTCGGCACGCTTGGCGCATTCCACGCCCCAACAGCCCCCGTGGGGGGGCAATCCACGTCATGCGTGGTATGAGGGGGTTTTGGCAAGAAGCCATGGTATTGTGTTCTCGTCCGCAGCTGGCGGCGCCCACTGGCAGATCGCCATTCGCTGCCCTTCCCTTCTGGCTGGTGGGGGGGGGGTCGTGGAGTTGGAGTTGGAGTGTGAGTTGGAGCTTCGCGCTTTCCGGGAGGACCATGCAGCAAACTCGACCCGTGACTCTGAAATGCGAACGGCCCCTTACTTACACCCAGGGGCCCAGAGCCTGTGCCCCTCACCACACGCCCGAAGCCGGCGCTCCACTGCCACAAAATGCAGGGGCCCAAAGCCGGTGCCCGACACACCGGAACAAGACACGCCGACACAAGACCACGAGAGCCCACAGCCGGCGGTGCTCCACAGGAGGGGTCGTGGTGGAAGGAGGGGGGGGGGGGGGGCACAGGGAAGGAGGGTCACCCAGAAAGACTGGGCCCGGCAGCGGCCCCGTCCAAAACAAGTTCCACAGACAGACAGACAGACAGAACGTGGACCCCCCTGCCTTCCCCGTGGACCCCCCTGCCTTCCCCGTGCCCCGGCCGGTGCCGCCACCTTTGCCTGGTACTCCAGCAGCTTCTGCGCCAGGTACATGATCAGGCACACGGACGACACGAGGGAGAACACGGCCGCGGCCGCCAGCAGCTGCGCCACCAGAGTGACCGTCGCCTCCAACTCGTGGATGGTCTGCATCCCCCGGTCGTCCAACGCCCGCGTGAACTCCTCCAGCGGGTCGTGGAGGCGGCGGCGGTCGTACTCGTACTTGTCGTCGAACAGCATATTCCGCGCTAACAGCGCCTGCAACACAGCGGAACCGCAGGCACCGGCTAAATTCAATGGGAGATTTCAAAATAAATAATGTAATAATAAATAAAAAAACAAATAACAACAAAAACAACAAATAATTTCAAAAGCGGCGGGAAGTGAGGTTCTAGAAAATCAGAAAACACTGGTTTTTTTATCCAGATCCGGCAAAATAAGCTAAATTTCCGGTGAAAAAAGAGGTGTTGGCATTTATCGAGAATTCGAGCAACACCGATGCCCGTTGCATGGCCAATCGCTTGTGTATGCAACGCACCTCCATGAACGCGTTTCGATTCACATTTTTGTGGTCGGGGGTGTGGGATGACACGGATGCACGCGTACTTCGGAAAAGATGGGATTTGGGATTCACCAGGGGTTTGGGGCTCTTGAGCCCAGTTCCGGACCCCAAGCCCCGCGGTGTGGGCAGGGGGTCGGGGGTCACATTGCTTTTCTGGTTTTGGAGGCAATTTTGAATTCGCTGTTTCGTTCTGGGCATTTTCGAGGGGTAAAATCCCCTTTAACCATTCACCACAAATGGGGGGAAATGGGGGGTGAGAAAAGGGGGGGGGGGGGAGGTCGGGGGAAAGGTCTCTGCCCCGGTCCCCAGAGGCCAAAAAAATGTTCTGGGCGCCGCGGCAGCCAAGTCCAGTGTTCCTCATCATTCACCATTGGTGTGGGTTTGGCGGGGGGGGGGGGGGGGTTGGCATGACGCCATGATGTGATGATCTCGTCTGCAGCTGGCGGCGCCTACTGGCCGATCGCCATTCGCTGCCCTTCCCTTGGACCCTTTCCCTCCATAGGCGGTGGTGCCCATCGGCTTCTCACCACCCTTTGACCTTCCTCTTCCTCCCTGCCCTAACCTTCCCTCTCCCCTCCACTCTCCCTTCCCTTGGCCTTTCCCTCCGTAGGCCGCGGTGCCCATCGGCCTCACCACACTCCTTCCCTTCCCTTTCCCTTGGTCGGTTGTGCCAACGGAGCCCCCGGGGTGGGTTTGGCGGGGGGGGGGGGGGGTTGGCATGACGCCATGGTGCGGGGAGGGGGGGGGGGGTCTGGCCCGACACACGGATGTTGGGACCCCCCGGGCGGTGCAACATCGATAGCACCTTGCCTTTTCTACCAAAGGGCTGGGTCATTTCCGTGGCAGTCGTCACTCACACAACAGCAAAATCCCACATCTTCAACACACGGACAAAGCGGTCCATCACATCCGTGAACTAGCCATTCCCCCTCTTTCGGCCCTGAGCTGCGGCGGTTGGAGGGGCTGTCGGTCCCCGCGCGCCAGCGCACGCCTGGGCGAGCTAGAGCCCCTCAAGGCCAGAGCTCCGGCACCGATGTCAAACCTCAGGGACCCCGATCGGGTGGGGGAGCGGAGGGTGTTGGGATCCGTGGGATTCGTGGGCCAGGGAGTCAGGGTCTATGGCCACTGAGGCAGCCCAAGGGTGTGCCGGTGCATGAGCGAGACGTCTGAGGACCACTTGCCGACAGCCCAGCGCACGTTCCAACCGTCAAACGACAGGTGCGAACTCTCACGATGGCGTCTTCAGGAGCCGGTGGAGTGAACTTCGGATCGTGGAATTCGGACCTGGACCCGTGGGTGCAGTAGATGTGTTCTAACCTCTGGACTGGCTGCAGTCTCTTCGGCGACTGAAATGTAACCCACAGCGGTTGGAAGGCAAGCAGGTGTTTAACAAGAGAAAGTAACTGGGGGGGGGGGGGGGGATCGTGTCCTTAGAGACTGCTGTGCATCGAAACACAGCTCCCGCATTGCCCTGGGGCGTGGCCTACGTTACCGAGAGCTGCCGCTCGCATAGGAAAGGCGGAAACGCGGCACGCGCGACCAATCCGCTTACCTGCTCCGCCGACAGGCGCTTCAGGTCGTACGAGGTGTTGGTGTACCACATGGGGCGCCGGGGGAACGTCAGCTTCTGCCATTCGTAGTCGGGCTCCGTCGTCAAGTCCCACATTAAATGCTGGACCTCTTGGTAATTCGCAAGGTCGAGCCCGAAGGCACTGATGGTCAGCACCATCGCGACCTCCTCGGTGAAGGCCAGGTGCTCGGCCTCCTGCCATGCGTGCTCCACCAGCGCCTGCTCCGCTGCCGTCAGACCCAGGGCCCTGGAAATGCACATGTCTTGGGGCAGGCACTCGTGGAGCAGACGCCACTGCCTCAGTTTCGTGCAACTCGTGCCACATGGAATTTCACAATCAGAGGGCGCACCTGCCTGGCGCACGCACAACAGACCTGGCAACCGCGGATGGCGGCTGCCGGCAGTCGAGCGAATTTCATCTACAGTGCTCAGATCGCGCATCCAGAGTAATCTACGGATCTACCGGCCTGTCGCAGGCGCTGGGCAAATACGCTGTTTACGTCCGATGACACTGATGACCGACAAGATACCACACACACCTCATCCAGTCCGTGGCATACTTGTGTCATTTGCATACCAACGGGAGGGGTGCGGGGTGGGGGGTGTTGGCACAAAGCCTCGGTATCGGATTGTTTGCCTTTGGCGGCGCCTATTGGCCTCTCACCACTGCTCATTCTGACCCTCTGTGGGTCCGAACGTGTTTTGGTTGCTGGGGGGGGGGGGTTAAATGGCCTCTCTTTGGACCCACCCACCCTAGAACCCAAAAAAACTGTCCTTTAGGGAAAAATGAAATTTGAAATAGAGAGCCTAAAGTAAAAGGCCCATTTTAGGTACACAAACTCTTTTGCACCCTCAGCCCCCCCCCCCCCCCCCTGGACTGACTGATACCTTGACACCGATGCGAGTAAAGCATGTGCTGCGTTCATTGTGAAACAAAACTCGGGGTCGTCCGGTAGTCAGCCCTACGCTTTGGCACAAGGAGGGGAAACCCAGTGGTCCGGGGCATCAAGCGGAGGCCAATGGCTGCAATGCTGAGCCAACCGACGGGTGTTGGACTGGGCACTTGAGAACAGTCAACAAAACCCCTGCCCACTCAGCACCGCCCTGGGCACGCACACTAGCACCTCTGCGCCTCCACTGTGTGCTCCCGGACGCCCGAGTGGAGAAGGTCCCAGAAGGCGTAGTAGCTGAGGGGGTCCCCGAACTGCACGAACTGGCGGGCCAAGTCCGTCATGTTGTCGGCCTCGTCCATGGCCTCGTGGGCCAGCGCCCAGGCCTCCTCCTTCCACTTGTGGACCTCCACGAACTTGTGGCTCGTGGACACGGCCTGGCCCAACAGCACGAGCATCAGGACGGCCGCGAGGGCGTTCACGACGTTGAGGACCCGCAGCGACTGTGCGCAGCGGACGGCGGTAGGGGGGGGGGGGCGGGGACCATTGCAGAAGCACAAAGGCTGCGTGGCACTTTTTGAGGCCGGGTGGGGCGGGGCAGCGGGGGAAGCGGAACGGAGGGGGGGGGGGGTACACCGCGGGAGGTGCCGGAAAAGGGCAAATAAAAAAGCATACAGCACCCAGTATTCCCAAGTGGTCACCCACCTCAGTACTAACTAGGCCTGACCAGGCTTGACTTCTGAAATCGAACGGGTCCAGGTATATTCCCAGTAGTACGGCCGTACCCATCAGGCAAGGGCGGACGTTTGGTCCGGGGGCAGGGGGAGGGGGGGGATGGATCGCGTCCAGGCGGGCCACCAACGAAAAGATTCAGCCGAAACGCGACCCACATGGGGCACAATCAGACAAAGACACCCTGAGAACGGGGAAGAAGGGCTCAAGTTATGAAGAGGCACGCACAAATGGGCCGATAAAATGTGACCGCGGCCTAAATGGGACCCGCCCCCCCCACCTGAAGCCGGAGGGATGGGGACAAACCCTACCCCTAGGGGGGAGGGGCGGAATGGGAGGGGCACAAGCAAACCCTACTACCCCCGTAGTGAAAAGGGGGTGGGTGGGTGTTACGCAACAGGAGGGGCACGTACAGAGAGGGGGGGGGGGGGGGATACCTCCTACCTGCGCTAACAGGATTGAAGGAAGACGAGGGCAGAGGGGTTTGAACCCAAGTCCCTGATTGAAGGAAGACGAGGGCAGAGGGGTTTGAACCCAAGTCCCTGGGATGGACAGAGGAGGGTAGTGGGGTTTGCACCCAGGACAGTGAGACATGATGGAAGGAGATGGCCCATTGGCCTCCACAAAATGGTGTTGAAACACCATTGTTTCCATTAAGGAACAAGTATATACCAAAAAAAAAATAGACACTCAGAAGGTATGCCCCTGCATGGTGTGTGCGTGGCATTGCGTGTGCGTGGGGGCCATTTTACGCGCACCCATGTTGGCACAGACGCTGTGCATCGCGGGGGGTTTTTAGGACCCCCCAACCGCTCATTAGGACCCCCCCCCACCCCCATAACTCGACGCCACTGTCTCAGATTCGCAAAATGAGTGGAGTTTTGGATTCAGAGACCCCGAAATAGGGGGGGTACTTTGTTCTTCATGTCAATTTGGTACAAATAGCTCATTTTAGGATACGGGTGACTATTACCGACTCGGTAGGATCTGCCTGGTTAGGAACGGGCAGATCCTACCGAGTCGGTAATAGTCACCCATATCCGGAAATGAGCTCAAGACGGCGCGGGCGGCGGGTTGGCGTGGAAGGGGGCCGCCAGGAGCATGGCCGTACGCAGTGGCACATGTGCCATGTGTGCACGTTGGGAGGGAGGGGAGGAAGCGGAACGGAGGGGGGGGGGGGGTGCACCGCGGGAGGTGCCGGAAAAGGGCAAATAAAAAAGCATACAGCACCCAGTGTTCCCAAGTGGTCACCCACCTCAGTACTAACTAGGCCTGACCAGGCTTGACTTCTGAAATTGGACGCGTTCAGGTATATTCCCAGTAGTATGGCCGTACCCATCAGGCAAGGGCAGACGTTTGGTCCGGGGGCAGGGGGAGGGGGGGGATGGATCGCGTCCAGGCGGGCCACCAACGAAAAGATTCAGCCGAAACGCGACCCACATGGGGCACAATCAGACAAAGACACCCTGAGAACGGGGAAGAAGGGCTCAAGTTATGAAGAGGCATGCACAAATGGGCCAATAAAATGCGACCGCGGCCTAAATGGGACCCCCCCCCCACCTGAAGCCGGAGGGATGGGGACAAACCCTACCCCTAGGGGGGAGGGGCGGAATGGGAGGGGCACAAGCAAACCCTACTACCCCCGTAGTGAAAAGGGGGTGGGTGGGTGTTACGCAACGGGAGGGGCACGTACAAGGAGGGGGGGGGGGATACCTCCTACCTGCGCTAACAGGATTGAAGGAAGACGAGGGCAGAGGGGTTTGAACCCAAGTCCCTGATTGAAGGAAGACGAGGGCAGAGGGGTTTGAACCCAAGTCCCTGGGATGGATAGAGGAGGGTAGTGGGGTTTGCACCCAGGACAGTGAGACATGATGGAAGGAGATGGCCCATTGGCCTCCACAAAATGGTGTTGAAACACCATTGTTTCCATTAAGGAACAAGTATATACCAAAAAAAAATAAACACTCAGAAAGTGTGCTCCCACCCGGTGTGTGCGTGGCATTGCGTGTGCGTGGGGGCCATTTTACGCGCACCCATGTTGGCACAGACGCTGTGCATCGCGGGGGGTTTTTAAGACCCCCCAACCGCTCATTAGGACCCCCCCCACCCCCATAACTCGACGTCACTGTCTCAGATTCGCAAAATGAGTGAAGTTTTGGATTCAGAGACCCCGAAATAGGGGGGGTATTGTGTTCTTCATGTCAATTTGGTACAAATAGCTCATTTTAGGATACGGGTGACTATTACCGACTCGGTAGGATCTGCCTGGTTAGGAATGGGCAGATCCTACCGAGTCGGTAATAGTCACCCATATCCGGAAATGAGCTCAAGACGGCGCGGGCGGCGGGTTGGCGTGGAAGGGGGCCGCCAGGAGCATGGCCGTACGCAGTGGCACATGTGCCATGTGTGCACGTTGGGAGGGAGGGGAGGAAGCGGAACGGAGGGGGGGGGGGGGGGGGTGCACCGCGGGAGGTGCCGGAAAAGGGCAAATAAAAAAGCATACAGCACCCAGTGTTCCCAAGTGGTCACCCACCTCAGTACTAACTAGGCCTGACCAGGCTTGACTTCTGAAATCGAACGGGTCCAGGTATATTCCCAGTAGTATGGCCGTACGCATCAGGCAAGGGCGGACGTTTGGTCCGGGGGCAGGGGGAGGGGGGGGATGGATCGCGTCCAGGCGGGCCACCAACGAAAAGATTCAGCCGAAACGCGACCCACATGGGGCACAATCAGACAAAGACACCCTGAGAACGGGGAAGAAGGGCTCAAGTTATGAAGAGGCACGCACAAATGGGCCGATAAAATGTGACCGCGGCCTAAATGGGACCCCCCCCCCCACCTGAAGCCGGAGGGATGGGGACAAACCCTACCCCTAGGGGGGAGGGGCGGAATGGGAGGGGCACAAGCAAACCCTACTACCCCCGTAGTGAAAAGGGGGTGGGTGGGTGTTACGCAACGGGAGGGGCACGTACACAGAGGGAGGGGGGAGTGATACCTCCTACCTGCGCTAACAGGATTGAAGGAAGACGAGGGCAGAGGGGTTTGAACCCAAGTCCCTGATTGAAGGAAGACGAGGGCAGAGGGGTTTGAACCCAAGTCCCTGGGATGGACAGAGGAGGGTAGTGGGGTTTGCACCCAGGACAGTGAGACATGATGGAAGGATATGGCCCATTGGCCTCCACAAAATGGTGTTGAAACACCATTGTTTCCATTAAGGAACAAGTATATACCGACAAAAAAGAGACACTCAGAAGGTGTGCCCCTGCATGGCGTGTGCGTGGCAGTGCGTGTGCGTGGGGGCCATTTTACGCGCACCCATGTTGGCACAGACACTGTGCATCGCGGGGGGTTTTTAGGACCCCCAACCGCTCATTAGGACCCCCCACCCCCACCCCCATAACTCGACGCCACTGTCTCAGATTCGCAAAATGAGTGGAGTTTTGGATTCAGAGACCCCGAAATAGGGGGGGTACTTTGTTCTTCATGTCAATTTGGTACAAATAGCTCATTTTAGGATACGGGTGACTATTACCGACTCGGTAGGATCTGCCTGGTTAGGAACGGGCAGATCCTACCGAGTCGGTAATAGTCACCCATATCCGGAAATGAGCTCAAGACGGCGCGGGCGGCGGGTTGGCGTGGAAGGGGGCCGCCAGGAGCATGGCCGTACGCAGTGGCACATGTGCCATGTGTGCACGTTGGGAGGGAGGGGAGGAAGCGGAACGGAGGGGGGGGGGGGGGTGCACCGCGGGAGGTGCCGGAAAAGGGCAAATAAAAAAGCATACAGCACCTAGTGTTCCCAAGTGGTCACCCACCTCAGTACTAACTAGGCCTGACCAGGCTTGACTTCTGAAAATGAACGGGTCCAGGTATATTCCCAGTAGTACGGCCGTACCCATCAGGCAAGGGCAGACGTTTGGTCCGGGGGCGGGGGGAGGGGGGGGGATGGATCGCGTCCAGGCGGGCCACCAACGAAAAGATTCAGCCGAAACGCGACCCACATGGGGCACAATCAGACAAAGACACCCTGAGAACGGGGAAGAAGGGCTCAAGTTATGAAGAGGCACGCACAAATGGGCCGATAAAATGTGACCGCGGCCTAAATGGGACCAACCCCCCCCCCCCCCCAACCTGAAGCCGGAGGGATGGGGACAAACCCTACCCCTAGAGGGGAGGGGCGGAATGGGAGGGGCACAAGCAAACCCTACTACCCCCGTAGTGAAAAGGGGGTGGGTGGGTGTTACGCAACAGGAGGGGCACGTACAGAGAGAGGGGGGGGGGGGGGGATACCTCCTACCTGCGCTAACAGGATTGAAGGAAGACGAGGGCAGAGGGGTTTGAACCCAAGTCCCTGGGATGGACAGAGGAGGGTAGTGGGGTTTGCACCCAGGACAGTGAGACATGATGGAAGGAGATGGCCCATTGGCCTCCACAAAATGGTGTTGAAACACCATTGTTTCCATTAAGGAACAAGTATATACCAAAAAAAAATAGACACTCAGAAGGTATGCCCCTGCATGGTGTGTGCGTGGCATTGCGTGTGCGTGGGGGCCATTTTACGCGCACCCATGTTGGCACAGACGCTGTGCATCGCGGGGGGTTTCTAAGACCCCCCAACCGCTCATTAGGACCCCCCACCCCCACCCCCATAACTCGACGCCACTGTCTCAGATTCGCAAAATGAGTGGAGTTTTGGATTCAGAGACCCCGAAATAGGGGGGGTATTGTGTTCTTCATGTCAATTTGGTACAAATAGCTCATTTTAGGATACGGGTGACTATTACCGACTCGGTAGGATCTGCCTGGTTAGGAACGGGCAGATCCTACCGAGTCGGTAATAGTCACCCATATCCGGAAATGAGCTCAAGACGGCGCGGGCGGCGGGTTGGCGTGGAAGGGGGCCGCCAGGAGCATGGCCGTACGCAGTGGCACATGTGCCATGTGTGCACGTTGGGAGGGAGGGGAGGAAGCGGAACGGAGGGGGGGGGGGGGTGCACCGCGGGAGGTGCCGGAAAAGGGCAAATAAAAAAGCATACAGCACCTAGTGTTCCCAAGTGGTCACCCACCTCAGTACTAACTAGGCCTGACCAGGCTTGACTTCTGAAAATGAACGGGTCCAGGTATATTCCCAGTAGTACGGCCGTACCCATCAGGCAAGGGCAGACGTTTGGTCCGGGGGCGGGGGGAGGGGGGGGGATGGATCGCGTCCAGGCGGGCCACCAACGAAAAGATTCAGCCGAAACGCGACCCACATGGGGCACAATCAGACAAAGACACCCTGAGAACGGGGAAGAAGGGCTCAAGTTATGAAGAGGCACGCACAAATGGGCCGATAAAATGTGACCGCGGCCTAAATGGGACCAACCCCCCCCCCCCCCCAACCTGAAGCCGGAGGGATGGGGACAAACCCTACCCCTAGAGGGGAGGGGCGGAATGGGAGGGGCACAAGCAAACCCTACTACCCCCGTAGTGAAAAGGGGGTGGGTGGGTGTTACGCAACAGGAGGGGCACGTACAGAGAGAGGGGGGGGGGGGGGGATACCTCCTACCTGCGCTAACAGGATTGAAGGAAGACGAGGGCAGAGGGGTTTGAACCCAAGTCCCTGGGATGGACAGAGGAGGGTAGTGGGGTTTGCACCCAGGACAGTGAGACATGATGGAAGGAGATGGCCCATTGGCCTCCACAAAATGGTGTTGAAACACCATTGTTTCCATTAAGGAACAAGTATATACCAAAAAAAAATAGACACTCAGAAGGTATGCCCCTGCATGGTGTGTGCGTGGCATTGCGTGTGCGTGGGGGCCATTTTACGCGCACCCATGTTGGCACAGACGCTGTGCATCGCGGGGGGTTTCTAAGACCCCCCAACCGCTCATTAGGACCCCCCACCCCCACCCCCATAACTCGACGCCACTGTCTCAGATTCGCAAAATGAGTGGAGTTTTGGATTCAGAGACCCCGAAATAGGGGGGGTATTGTGTTCTTCATGTCAATTTGGTACAAATAGCTCATTTTAGGATACGGGTGACTATTACCGACTCGGTAGGATCTGCCTGGTTAGGAACGGGCAGATCCTACCGAGTCGGTAATAGTCACCCATATCCGGAAATGAGCTCAAGACGGCGCGGGCGGCGGGTTGGCGTGGAAGGGGGCCGCCAGGAGCATGGCCGTACGCAGTGGCACATGTGCCATGTGTGCACGTTGGGAGGGAGGGGAGGAAGCGGAACGGAGGGGGGGGGGGGGGGTGCACCGCGGGAGGTGCCGGAAAAGGGCAAATAAAAAAGCATACAGCACCCAGTGTTCCCAAGTGGTCACCCACCTCAGTACTAACTAGGCCTGACCAGGCTTGACTTCTGAAATCGAACGGGTCCAGGTATATTCCCAGTAGAACGGCCGTACCCATCAGGCAAGGGCGGACGTTTGGTCCGGGGGCGGGGGGAGGGGGGGGGATGGATCGCGTCCAGGCGGGCCACCAACGAAAAGATTCAGCCGAAACGCGACCCACATGGGGCACAATCAGACAAAGACACCCTGAGAACGGGGAAGAAGGGCTCAAGTTATGAAGAGGCACGCACAAATGGGCCGATAAAATGTGACCGCGGCCTAAATGGGACCCGGCCTAAATGGGACCCCCCCCCCACCTGAAGCCGGAGGGATGGGGACAAACCCTACCCCTAGGGGGGAGGGGCGGAATGGGAGGGGCACAAGCAAACCCTACTACCCCCGTAGTGAAAAGGGGGTGGGTGGGTGTTACGCAACGGGAGGGGCACGTACAGAGAGGGGGGGGGGAGTGATACCTCCTACCTGCGCTAACAGGATTGAAGGAAGACGAGGGCAGAGGGGTTTGAACCCAAGTCCCTGATTGAAGGAAGACGAGGGCAGAGGGGTTTGAACCCAAGTCCCTGGGATGGATAGAGGAGGGTAGTGGGGTTTGCACCCAGGACAGTGAGACATGATGGAAGGAGATGGCCCATTGGCCTCCACAAAATGCAGTTGAAACACCATTGTTTCCATTAAGGAACAAGTATATACCGACAAAAAAGAGACACTCAGAAGGTGTGCCCCTGCATGGTGTGTGCGTGGCAGTGCGTGTGCGTGGGGGCCATTTTACGCGCACCCATGTTGGCACAGACGCTTGCATCGCGGGGGGTTTTTAGGACCCCCAACCGCTCATTAGGACCCCCCACCCCCACCCCCATAACTCGACGCCACTGTCTCAGATTCGCAAAATGAGTGAAGTTTTGGATTCAGAGACCCCGAAATAGGGGGGGTACTGTGTTCTTCATGTCAATTTGGTACAAATAGCTCATTTTAGGATACGGGTGACTATTACCGACTCGGTAGGATCTGCCTGGTTAGGAACGGGCAGATCAGGCAGATCCTAACCAGGCAAATCCTACCGTGTCGGTAATAGTCACCCATATCCGGAAATGAGCTCAAGACGGCGCGGGCGGCGGGTTGGCGTGGAAGGGGGCCGCCAGGAGCATGGCCGTACGCAGTGGCACATGTGCCATGTGTGCACGTTGGGAGGGAGGGGAGGAAGCGGAACGGAGGGGGGGGGGGGGGGTGCACCGCGGGAGGTGCCGGAAATGGGCAAATAAAAAAGCATACAGCACCCAGTGTTCCCAATTGGTCACCCACCTCAGTACTAACTAGGCCTGACCAGGCTTGACTTCTGAAATCGAACGGGTCCAGGTATATTCCCAGTAGTACGGCCGTACCCATCAGGCAAGGGCGGACGTTTGGTCCGGGGGCAGGGGGAGGGGGGGGATGTATCGCGTCCAGGCGGGCCACCAACGAAAAGATTCAGCCGAAACGCGACCCGCATGGGGCACAATCAGACAAAGACACCCTGAGGACGGGGAAGAAGGGCTCAAGTTATGAAGAGGCACGCACAAATGGGCCGATAAAATGTGACCGCGGCCTAAATGGGACCCCCCCCCCCCACCTGAAGCCGGAGGGATGGGGACAAACCCTACCCCTAGAGGGGAGGGGCGGAATGGGAGGGGCACAAGCAAACCCTACTACCCCCGTAGTGAAAAGGGGGTGGGTGGGTGTTACGCAACAGGAGGGGCACGTACAGAGAGAGGGGGGGGGGATACCTCCTACCTGCGCTAACAGGATTGAAGGAAGACGAGGGCAGAGGGGTTTGAACCCAAGTCCCTGGGATGGACAGAGGAGGGTAGTGGGGTTTGCACCCAGGACAGTGAGACATGATGGAAGGAGATGGCCCATTGGCCTCCACAAAATGGTGTTGAAACACCATTGTTTCCATTAAGGAACAAGTATATACCGAAAAAAAATAGACACTCAGAAGGTGTGCCCCTGCATGGTGTGTGCGTGGCATTGCGTGTGCGTGGGGGCCATTTTACGCGCACCCATGTTGGCACAGACGCTGTGCATCGCGGGGGGTTTTTAGGACCCCCCAACCGCTCATTAGGACCCCCCCCCCACCCCCATAACTCGACGCCACTGTCTCAGGTTCGCAAAATGAGTGGAGTTTTGGATTCAGAGACCCCGAAATAGGGGGGGTACTGTGTTCTTCATGTCAATTTGGTACAAATAGCTCATTCTAGGATACGGGTGACTATTACCGACTCGGTAGGATCTGCCTGGTTAGGAACGGGCAGATCCTACCGAGTCGGTAATAGTCACCCATATCCGGAAATGAGCTCAAGACGGCGCGGGCGGCGGGTTGGCGTGGAAGGGGGCCGCCAGGAGCATGGCCGTACGCAGTGGCACATGTGCCATGTGTGCACGTTGGGAGGGAGGGGAGGAAGCGGAACGGAGGGGGGGGGGGGGTGCACCGCGGGAGGTGCCGGAAAAGGGCAAATAAAAAAGCATACAGCACCCAGTGTTCCCAAGTGGTCACCCACCTCAGTACTAAATGGGCCTGACCAGGCTTGACTTCTGAAATCGAACGGGTCCAGGTATATTCCCAGTAGTATGGCCGTACGCATCAGGCAAGGGCGGACGTTTGGTCCGGGGGCGGGGGGAGGGGGGGGATGTATCGCGTCCAGGCGGGCCACCAACGAAAAGATTCAGCCGAAACGCGACCCACATGGGGCACAATCAGACAAAGACACCCTGAGAACGGGGAAGAAGGGCTCAAGTTATGAAGAGGCACGCACAAATGGGCCGATAAAATGTGACCGCGGCCTAAATGGGACCAACCCCCCCCCCCACCTGAAGCCGGAGGGATGGGGACAAACCCTACCCCTATGGGAGGGGCACAAGCAAACCCTACTACCCCCGTAGTGAAAAGGGGGTGGGTGGGTGTTACGTAACAGGAGGGGCACGTACAAGGAAAGGGGGGGGGATACCTCCTCCTAACTGCGCAAACAGGTATTGAAGGTAAGACGAGGGCAATGGGGTTGGAACCCAAGTACCCTGAATCCAAGACCCCGGGGAAGAGAGAGGAGGGTAGTGGGGTTTGCACCCAGGACGGTGATGATTGAAGTGAGGGCCCAATAGAGTCCACAAAATGGTGTTGCATCACCATTGTTTCCATTAGGAACAAGTATATACCAAAAAAAAATAGACACTCAGAAGGTATGCCCCTGCATGTGTGTGCGTGGCATTGCGTGTGCGTGTGGGCCAATATACGCTCACCCATGTTTGCACAGACGATGTGCAGCGCGGGGTTTTTAGGACCCCCCAACCGCTCATTAGGACCCCCCCCACCTTACTCAGACGCATACTGTCTCAGATTCGCAAAATGAGTGAAGTTTTGGATTCAGCGACCCCGAAATAGGGGGGGTACTTTGTTCTTCATGTCAATTTTGGTACAAATAGCTCATTTTAGGATACGGGTGACTATTACCGACTCGGTAGGATCTGCCTGGTTAGGAACGGGCAGATCCTACCGAGTCGGTAATAGTCACCCATATCCGGAAATGAGCTCAAGACGGCGCGGGCGGCGGGTTGGCGTGGAAGGGGGCCGCCAGGAGCATGGCCGTACGCAGTGGCACATGTGCCATGTGTGCGCGTTGGGAGGGAGGGGAGGAAGCGGAACGGAGGGTGGGGGGGGGGTGCACCGCGGGAGGTGCCGGAAAAGGGCAAATGAAAAAGCATACAGCACCCAGTGTTCCCAAGTGGTCACCCACCTCAGTACTAAAATGGGCCTGACCAGGCTTGACTTCTGAAATTGGATGGGTCCAGGTATATTCCTAGTAGTAGGGCCATAGCCATCAGGCAAGGGCGGACGTTTGGTCCGGGGGCAGGGGGAGGGGGGGGATGGATCGCGTCCAGGCGGGCCACAACGAAAAGATTCAGCCAAAACGCGACCCACATGGGGCACAATCAGACAAAGACACCCTGAGAACGGGGAAGAAGGGCTCAAGTTATGAAGAGGCACGCACATATGGGCCGATAAAATGTGACCGCGGCCTAAATGGGACCAACCCCCCCCCCCCCCCCCCACCCTAAGCCGGAGGGGGGGGGGGATTGGCGCGCTAACGAGGCACGCGGGGGGGGGGGGTTTGGCGCGCTAACGAGGAGCACGGGGGGGGGGGGATTGACGAGGCGCGTAGTCCCACATACAAGTCCGTGCATACACAAGGCGGTGCACATACAAGTCGGTGCATACACAAGGTGGTGCACACACAAGGTGGTGCACACAAAAGGCGGTCTGTAGCAACCGCAGGAGTCTTGTTATTTTAGGGGCCACAGGCAAGGCAGCACACAAAGAAGGCGGTACACACACAAGGCGGTGCACACAAAAGGCGGTCTGTAGCCACCATAGGAGTCTTGTTATTGCAGGGGCCACAGGCAAGGCGGTGTATACACAAGGCGGTGCATACACAAGGCGGTGCACAGAAAAGGCGGTCTGTAGCCACCGCAAGAGGCTTGTTATTTAAGGGGGTGCGGGGGTGTCCCCCGCATCGAGCGAAGCCAGCCGAAGTTGAGGGAGGTCCACACAACAAGGCGGTGCATAGGGGTGGGGTGGGGTTTGGCATGACGCCATGGTGTGATGGGGGGGGGGGGGTTGGCGCGCCAACGAGGCGCACGGGGGGGGGGGGGGGGGCTGGCGCTAACGAGGCGCACCGGGGGGGGGGTTGGCGCAAGGGGGGGTTTGGCGCTAACGAGGCGCACAGGGGGGGAGGGGAGGTTTGGCGCAAACGAGGCGCACCGGGGGGGGGGGGGGGGGGGTTGGCGCTAACGAGGCGGCGGGGGCGGTGGGAGTTTGGCGCTGACGAGGCGCGCACCCGAGCCCAATTTGCGCCTCGTATAACGAGGCGCGCAGTTTCAGCCAAACACTCGGGGGAGCCCCCCCCCCCCCCCCCACAGACCCCCCCCTCCACTGGTCCTGAGTTTTTGGAGGCGCCGAAGGCGCCACAGAAAATTTGGATTGATCAAAGGTCCGGAAGAAAGTTTGGCCCTACCTTTTGAGGGGAGTAGGTGGGTCCCCCAACCCCTAGCCCCCAGTGGTGCCGAGTTCTTAAAAAGAGCCTCCCCTAGACGACGGGGGGGGGGGGGCAAAGCCCTCGCTGAACGGGTGCCCCAAGGCCTCTTGGAGAGGTCGGTCAGAGGTTCGAGCACATGACTCCTGCACCGATGGTTCCAGGTTTGAATCCCAACATTCGAAGCAGATATACGAGGGGGGGAGGGGGGGGTTTACAGCTTGCACTAAGGGCTTGACACGGATGGTGGCAACCACGCCAAATCATGCGCCAGCGTGTCAGTGAGTGGTCCGCAGAAATGGGACTCATGTCCCGAAATACCCAAAGGCCCGAGGGGGATGGGGAGTGGGGGGACGTGGCCCGCGTGAACCCATGGCTATCAGGCGACGGCCATGCCCCTCATGATGGCGGGAGCAGCAGTGGCATTGGGCAGGGTACAAGCCTATTTCGGTCGGGGACGCTACTGTGGAAGATGGTGAAGGGGGCTATGGGTTTGGGGCCCGTGGAGGGGGACTGGGGGGGGGGGTCAATGCGTGTTGGGGAGAGTGCGCAGGGGACAGAGGGCTACGTGACCCTGGCTGTATCAGAGAGCGACCTTTCCAGCCACATGTGGCACAGGGTCCGGGCGAGGGGTTCAGAGGCTCGCTTGTTTCGCCGCCTGGAACAAAGGGAAGGCAAAGGGGAAACTCTCAGTTCCATCTTCGAGCGCCACTGCCCAACACCCCCCGGCGCATGCGACGTGCTGAGACCCCCGTGGCACGGACAACGCAAACATGTCCGGCTGAAAACCTGTTTCCTTTGGGGGGCACTCTTGACAGAGTTCTTCTCCGAGTGCCGACGGCGCTGGAAGTAGCGCACTTCAGACATTTGAGCCCCTTTCCGGACCCCCTTCTTCAGTAGGTTGAAACCCCCCCCCAGGCTTGTTTTAGAAGAGGGGGGGACGGGGCGCAGGGGCCTGAGATCCAGATGTTTGTGCACCAAAATTGTGTGCACCAAGAACGGCCCCAAAATCTTTTCCCTTTCATAATTTAATTTTCCCCTGAGGAACTTTTTTGGTGGACCTGGGGTCTGGGGAGGGGGGGGGGGGGGCTCCTGACCTTTTTCCGATTCAACCTCAGAGCAGCCCCCCCCCCCCCCCCCCCGCCCCCCCGGCTCACGGCAAACCCATTTTCCGACCCTACCTCCACTGGTCCCCCCCTCCCCCTTTACCAGACAGGATGGAACGCCCCCCGGCCCCTGGGCCCGCATCGGTGCGCGTCCTGCCAAACCTGCAGCCGGCGGAGGCCCAAGTTGGCGTGCTGCACAATGAGGATGGCGACGAACGACAGGAGCAGGCAGATGAACGCCACCATCGTCAGCTCGTACATGATGTTGACGCGGGCCTCCGCGTCGTCCACAGCCCTCCGCGTGCGGGCGTCCAGCATGGCCTCGAACTCCGCGATCGGGGCCATGGCGCGGGCCCGCTCGTGCTCAATGCGGGCGTCGAACAGGATGCTGCGGCCCAGCAGCCGCTTGGTGCTCCGCGGCAGCGCCAGGTCCATCGGTGTGTCGGTGTAGTAGAGACCGTTGAAGTAGTGGTCATGCCAGTCGAAGCGTCTCTCGTGGCTGATGTTCCACGTGAAATTCGCAACCTGCACACCGGGCGGGGGGGGTTTTGGCATGACGCCATGGTGTGATGATCTCGTCTGCAGCTGGCGGCGCCTACTGGCCGATCGCCATTCGCTGCCCCTCCCTTGGACCCTTTCCCTCCATAGGCGGTGGTGCCCATCGGCTTCTCACCACCCTTTGACCTTCCTCTTCCTCCCTGCCCTAACCTTCCCTCTCCCCTCCCCTTTCCCTTCCCTTGGCCTTTCCCTCCGTAGGCCGCAGTGCCCATCGGCCTCACCACACTCCGGGCGGGGGGGGGGGGGCATGCCGTGTCGAGGAAGATATCAATCTACACATTCTGACGCGACAAAATCTGTGCCATTTCTTGAAAATAAGCGAACAACTTGTGTATGTTTGGCTGGTTCCCTCGATTCTGCTCTCCTGCTGACGCGGGCACAGTACAATTCGAACCACCATCTGACGGGCGGGAGCGCGTGGCCCCACTGTCACAAGGAGGGCAGTGGAGCCAAACTTGGGTTTCTGGGAAAACCTGGGGTTCCCAAAAAATTGCTCATGAGAAACAGTGGACGGTTGCTGTTGCTTCCTGGTGGACATGCAAATCCTTGACAACACCGAACAATTCCGCCAAAAATTTCGCACAGAATTTGAATTGCAGAAAATTCTACCTTGTATAACGCCCCCCCCCCCCTCCGGTACCGACCAGGGACCCGTGCGGGCTGTGCACGGCGATCACAAACCCGGACGTGCGCGGTGCATTCGTCACCAACGCTCACACTGTGCAACCCCTCACAAACCCGCGGGGCCTTCCGTAAAGAAAGCGGGTGCGTCAGCGGGATACGGATGCCCGACGTTGGGGTGGGAAGCATCAGTATCACAAACCCCTGCACACGCTTTGCTTCCTTCACGGACCCCTGTACACCCCACACCGGACAGGCATCCATGAGAAAACCCGACACAATCCGTGTACATAGCCGCACACCCCTTGTACCATTATGCAGTCGTCACGAACTCCTCCTGCAAACTGCAATGTAATCTCATCCCAAACCCCTGCACATCGCACGCGTAGTCACCACAAACCCCTGCACACCGCCATGTGCAACTCACGCCCCCAGTACATCCTCATGCCCCCCCCCCCCCCTGCATCCCAACGTGCAAACACGGCAAAACCCGCACACCCCGTGCGCATTGATCACACTGATCCGTACGTATCTTGGTGCGCGTACCACAAGCCCTTGCTCGCCCTTGTGTAACCCCTGGAATGTGCAACGACCCTTTCAAGGCACCACCACCTGTTGCTTGTGTAAGACTTGGTTCGTTCCGCTACATTCACCACAGTTACAATGTCCTTTTTTGTACCCACGGCGAACGTCACCCCCGCGAAACAGACTCCACATGCAATTCCCTCTCCCCTGTCCCTTCTGTATGCACCGCGCACCGTCGGCATACCTCCGGATATTGGCTCAGATCGTGGCCAAAGGCCTCGATGGTAAGAACCATGGACACCTTCTCAATGACCAGCATCTCTTCGGACGCCACCTCGGACTCCCACAGCTTCATGTGCTCCGCCTGCGTGACCCCCAGCTCCACGAACCGGTGCAGGATGGCGTCGTGCGCCCCGCTGTGGTGGTTGTGCCAGTACGCGTGGTAGTGGTGCATGTCCGCGAATTGGGAGAAGCTGCGGGCCGCGCGGACCTGGAACATGATGAGCTCTCGCTGCTGCTGCGCCGCGTGCAACGCCGCCGCGCGCGCCTCGAGCGTCCGCTCGATGACGTTGCCGTCCATTATGATCGTCAAGATCAGCCCCCCGGCCCCCACCGAGACCAGGAACTGCAGCCCCAGCAGCAGCATGATGAAGACCTGGACGGACCATTTGATCTGCACAAATGCAGAGGCGTGGGGAGGTGGGGGGGTGAAGCAAGCGTCCGCGCTAGCCGCAGCCGAATTAGCCGACTAGCCGCAGGGGCTCTGAAAAATGGGGAGAATGGGAAAATGGCGGCAAAATGGGGGAAAATGGGGGGTAATACGGAATTGTGAGAAAATGCGAAAATACCTTCTCGGAAATGTAGAAAAAATGTGTAAAATTGGTTGGAAATGGGGGAGAAAAATGGGACAATTTGAGGCAAATTCCCCATTTTGCCCAGTCCCATTTTTCTCATTTTTCCACAGCCTCACCACCTTTCCCTCACGTTCCTTTGATGAATTTTGCTAGCCCCACCAGCCAACTGGAAAAATGAAAATTTTTTGACTAGCCGACACCGGCCGATTTTGCGGCTACCGCGGTGCCTTGTTGAAGTGACTGACCCCAACGCCCAAAACTTGAGATGAGGGGGATGGGGGGCGGGACTGGGGCAGGGGTTGGGCTGGGTTGCACCTCAGCTCGCGCCAAAGGCGGTGTCCCACGGCCAGTGTGACCTTGTGTCACCGGCACCACTGGGTTGCAACCTTCAGCTGTCTGGTTTCCCAGCCACCCAGACTGTTGACGATCCCCGAACCTCACCAAGGCGCTGGTGAGAGGGAGATCCTGCCATGCCTGTGTGTGTCAGTTTGCGTGCGCCCTTGGGGGGGGGGGGGGGGGTCACACCATGGGACGGCGCCAGGCCCTGCTGCACCTCTGTCGGGCACCCGTCGGCGCGCGCTCCACAGCGGTGTCCGTCTGTACTGTTGGGCTGGGGCAGGGGGGGAGGCTGGGCCAAGGGGGGCATCCAAGGGGCATCTGGGAGATCCAAACATCCCTCAAGATGGTCAGTGCGACGATCATCTTGAGGTGGGTATTGCCGGAAGAATCTTACCGCAATTTTTGGTCCGCTGCCTGCGGTGCTGGAAATTTTTCTGGGAAATTTCTCAGGTGCCTGTGGTGCTCAACATTAATGATTTTCATGGCACAGGTCGTGGGGTCCAGAGGGTGTGTATGGACCACAGGGGCATGTCCGGTTCAGCTCCATATCCCAAGCGCCGCAGCGTGAGCAGAGGCGTCCAGAGGGGGGAGAGGGGGCTTTTTTTTTTCTTTCAGTTTGAGGGTATTTTTGATCTCGATTCATTCTGAGCATTTGAGCATACGCCAGTCGGAGTGTAAAATCTCCTCTAACCAGTCGCCAGAATGGGGGGAAACGGGGGGAAATGGGGAAAACATTCTTGTGCCCTGGTCCACAGAGGCCGAGTGCCGCTGGCACCCAATTCTGTTGTACCGGTCCTGAGCCACAACGGTTCAGGTTTGCATCACTGCAATTAGCTTCCGGTCCTGAGGGAGGGGGTTCCGGCCCAACACACACTGATGGGGTGGGTGCTGTTCTCGACCCACACTTCACCCCCCCCCAACCCCCTGATGCTGATCATTTTGAGGTGTGCAATGCGACATCAACAAATGTGCCAGAAACGTGCCCCAACAGCGCCAAATGGACAGCGATGCCCATACACCCGACCTACCGCCATGAAAACCATGGACCCCCGCCTCACTCAGTGGCCCCCCGGGCTGTTACACTGGTGCAGGTCAAACAGACGCCACCTAACCCCAGTGCCGGGCAGCTTGTCGGCACCTCAGCCCCACCTTTCTGGTAGTTGCCTTTTCAAATAAAAGAGAAATGAAAATGGGTCCAGAGGGGAGGGGGGGGGGGGGTTGGGAATGTCCCGACCCACACTGAAACGCCCCCAGCGTGCAAAAGTGCACATCATACGCAGAACTAGTCGGTGGCTCCGCCAGTTGCTGGAAATATCAGAGCCCAAGGTGAGGCTGCGGGGGTGGGCAAGAGTCTGCCGCACTGGAATGAACTGATTGGCGTCTGATTCCCCGTTGCAGTGCGCCCCCGCGATTTGTGTGATCGGTCGAATGGGCGCGGGTCCGAACAGGGGCCCCTTAACGCGAAAAGGAAATTCTCGCCGATCTACGCTTGACCCCGACATTGCGCGCACGGACACTGGGTAACTGCTGGTATTCCCTGCAGGCTTCCGGGTGGGGACCGGAAACCCGGATGGCTGCTGCTGTTGACTGAAGCCTTCAAAAGAAGCAGTTGATTCCAGGAGGGCTACTGGATGGCGGCTGTAAATTCCAACCTGCGGAGGGTTGCTGTGATTTCCACTGATCCCTGGGCCCCCCGTGTCAGAAGCCTGGCACGGCTGAAGAAAGAATCAAGAGAAATCGAAGAACGCATTTTCTGACCCACGGCCCTTTCTGCCCATTCCTTCGAGAGAACGGCTCTTCAAGTGAGACATCTGAATCAAAACTTGGTCCTTCGAAGTGGAAAAATGGGGGAGTTGGATGATGTCCGTAGGCATCCGAAATCTCGATGACCCAACACAAGATCGGCAATACGGCCGGGCGCCGAGACCTGGAGCACATTGTCCCCTTCCTGAGTGTCCACGACGAAATTGTCGTCGTCCCAACTGGACTCGCTCTCCTCAACGTCCTCCACGGCCTCCTCGTTTGCGCCCTCCTTCTCCTCCTCGGGCTCTGCAAAGCCCACGCGCTTCGGCTTCTGCTCGGCCTCGAATTCCGAGTTGCGCTGGCCCATCAGCTCGAGGTCCATCTCGTTTGCGTCATTAAACTCGTCGCAACTGAAGCTGTCGAAGGTCTGCACCTGCCGGGGAAAGGCAAGGCTTGGCTTACCGCCGTACAGGAAGGGCCAGAACACAGCCTATGCAGCACAGGGAACGCATTGGTGGTGCTGGAGAGCCCAACAGGGCTCCTTTTTTAGGGGGCAGGGGGTTGACCAAAGGGGCCAGTGGTGCTGAGTCTTTAGAGTCGCCGAAGGCGCCGAAGAAAATTTTGGCACCAGATTTGATCGGCCGAAGGCTCGGAAGAAAATTTGGCCCAATCTTTTAAGAGGGGGGTGGGGGGCAGGGGCCTCACCACACCACTCCACTGACATCAATCCAACGATCTCCGACCCGGTGGGGGCATGATGAGACCCGACTTCATGGCCCATGACGCCACAAGAGGCACAAGGCACCCCCACGCAGTCAGCACTGCCAACGTAAGCGCGAGGACAAATGGCTGTTAGGGAGCCAGGGGTTTTGCATATCACCCACGGGGGTGAACTGTGGGACCCATTCCCTCAGATTCTGGGGAAATCTAGGGACCCAAAAATGCCCCACCTGAGGGGGAGGGGGGCAGGAGATACCCCCCCAGCCCCCCCAGTGGGCCTCCTGACAACTAATTTCTAAAACATTTCTCATCAAAAATTCTGCCGCCTTTGGCGCCCACCCAAACCCCACCCAAGTGACCCGTGATGTGGGGAGGGGGGGAGGGGGTGTCGGGAGCCCACCCACCCAGGATTTTCGAAACACCCCCCGTAGGGTCAGTTAGCAAATTCCTGGCGGGTGCATAGATTGGCTGTGCTGACGCACATAGTGCCCATGCCGTTGCATACGTTGCAACACTCTGGCAAACAGCCAAATTATGTGTCAGCACAGCCAATGCATTTGTCAACACAGCCGGTGCATGCGCCAGCACAGCCAGTGTATGCGCCAGGAAAGATGTATCCGCACAACATGTGCGCCAGCACCGCCAACGCATCGGTGAGTACAGCCAATGCATGTGTCAGTGCAGCAAACGCATGCGCCAGAGCAGCCAACGTGCCAGACAGCCAATGCCTGTGTCACAGCCGATTCCTGTGCCATCACAGCCACTGCATACGCAAGCGCAGCAAATACATGCATCAGCACAGCCTGTGTGCATGCCAGCGCAGCCTACGTATGTGTCGGCACAGGCAATGCATGCGTCAGCACGGCCCTCATTGTGAAGCGAGGGTCTGGGCCAGAACGGCAGCCAAGGCACGTGGAGGCACAGCTGAGTATGGCAGCAAATGTACGTCAGCTCGCTTCCTTTCCTACAGATCTGCCCCCCCCCTTTCCACGCTACTGGGATACAGATGCGTTTGCACGACCGGTACCATCAGGCACAGAGCAGTGGTGCAAAGCAAAAGTCAAAGAGAAATGCTCTTCAGTGACATGTCATGGGCGCCTTTAGCGAAAAAAAAATCGACACTCCGAAACCCCCAGCCGTATGGCGACGTGTGGGCTGTCACGTGTGGGGTGTTGTTGACACTGTCAAGGCAACAGGCGGCACACGCAGGCCACGAGAGAAAGAGAAAAGCTTGTCAAGGGCCGAAGAACAACCTTAGGCGCCTTTCGCGCATAGGTCTGTTGAGAATGGACAGTATGACGACCGATGTGCGTGGGGAATGGAGGCAACACCACAGATTGGGCTGCAACTCTGGGAAAGGAGAAAACGAAAATGTGAGCACTCCCGTCCCGCCAACCACGTTTTGGTGTGTTAGATTCCCCCCCCCCCACCCCAAGGGGTCTTATGACTTTGTGCCCCTCATGCTGTATGCACACCGTGCGTGCAGAGGTTGTCACTGTGCTGCTGCAGTAAACGTTGAAGACGGTGCCAAGCAGTCACAATGTTCCCTGGTTGCAAGCCCGTTGGGCTGAAATGGGGGTGATACATGCAGTGCATCCGGCGTGATGACACATGGCGGGAGACATGGTGTGCCAGAATGCCTCCAAACAGTTGGGTATGTGGCCCGGGCCTTCTATTCAGCTGCCTATTCGGCAGGGTTCGCACCAGTCCCGTACCAATGGGGATGAATTCATTGGCTTGTGCAGCAGTGTATGTTTTTTAGTTGGGCAGGACCCACACCCCGCCCTGGACTGCGCTTGAAATCCACACGGTGTGACTTGCCCCCACTGAGTGCCCAAGAGAGACTGGGTATAGACGCAAGACGGTCTTCACTTCCAAATATATCTCTCTCTGGAACAAGGTCCTGGCATGGTACCACAGCCCCAGGCCCTTGTGAGCCTCCCCGCCCCCCCACCCGTGCTCTTCAAGACGCAGCCTGGGGCCTTACTGCAACACCGGGTTCATGGGTAGCAATCGACAGTCGTTGCGCGCGACAGGAACCAGATTTGTTCCAAAAACAAACCCGGTTATTTGCGGTAACTAGGGGGAAAAGACCATTGGGGCCGTCTGGCATTCAGCCCCATATTCAGGCGCAAAGAGAGAATATGGTGGTTTCATTCATCAATCATCGTCATCATTCGGAGGATGCGGAACGCGTTTCAGAGCCACCCGACGCCAGTCTTGGGTCAACCGACGGCAGTAGGACTGGACGGTTTTTTCTAACCCACAAAGAAGCAGAATTCCGTCCACTGAAAAGGACTCGGGGGGGGGGGGGGGGGTGCACCTGGCGCTGGGCGGAGGTCATCAACTCGTTGATATCGGCCTTTTTCAGGAGCGTAAACATCTGCAACCTCACGAGCTGCTCCACAACCGTCGCCGTGAAGGACCAGCTCTGCAAAAGGTACGTCAGCAGCGTGACGGCCAGCGCCAGCAGCCCAAACAGCAGCTGCAGCAGCATGTGGTCCCTCAGTTGGTGGTTCGCGTCGTCCACGTACTGCACGGCCGAGAGGTTGAAGGCGTGCCCCAAAATGCTGTGCGCATTCCGTCCGACAAAGTGGTGATGGCTGTTCATGTGCGTACCGGCGAGCGCGGCGGCGGACTGGTTGGTGGCGGCGGCGAGGTCGAAGCCGACGTCGTAGAGCGTGCGAACATGGACCTGATGAATGGCGGGTGGTGTGCGTCAGGCTGGCGCCAGGGGACATGATATGAATGTCCAGGAGAAGGGGTGGGAAATTGGCGTGCAAAGCAGCGGGCGTACACATCATGAAAACCCTGGCACAACTGCCACGAACCATCAGATGGCCATCGGTGGGCCATCCAGTGTCGGCAGTTGGCGGTTAACCGTCAGTGAGGGGGGGCTGACCGCCAGTCAACAGGCAGCGGTCGGCAGTTACCCGCAGGTGGCAGTCCCGACTTTCCATAAAGACAGAGCACTAGTCTATGAAGGTCCAGGACGCTCTCATGTCACCTGCAGGAGAGCACGAGCCTTTAAGCGCGCTCTTGTGTCACGGGGCACAGGCCAGCGTGGGGACGTCGAATCGGACCCCTCTCGTCTCCTTCGTCCCCCCTCCACTCACGACGCGGCATGCCCCAGGGGCTAAGTCTCCCCCCGAGAGGCCCTTCCATGCCCCCATCATGAGACACTGTGCGAAGGAGGGCACGGGCATTTTAAAGTCCACGGCAGCACCAACAGCGACTGGAGGTTAAGAGGAGCAGTTAACCAACCCACCAAGCCCAGCGGCCCTTCGTACCTCCACCACCCGTTGCAGCGGTGCTCCAGTGCACCGAGGCGCAGGAGGCTGAATGCAGGCACCCGCCTCCGGGGGTGATGGGCCGGCCAACGCTGCACACAATTTCAGACGTGCTGATCGCAAACCCGGAGTTCGAACCCAAGACCCTGCGGCGTCAAACCCTGTGTTTGGCCCCCAAACTGGGCTAACCAAGGATCCTCATGTGTAGGCGGGCACTGGCTTTTTTGGGCTGTGAACACCACTGCGAAAGGTTTCGAAAACGGGTCCAGACTGAAAGCCGGCGTAATGAGGCCGTCCGGTTGTCCCTGATGCGGGAATCAAGACACCTGATGGAAGTGTTCCTCGCCGTTGCTGTAGTAGAAAGTGGTGGGCACCCACGGCGTGTGATACAACTCCAGGTGCGCCCCGAACGTGCTCAGGCTGCCGGCGGATAGCTGCGTGTGCGCGCTCCGGATGTCGCGTGTGATGGACTCCAGCGTCCTCTGCATGTCTATGCGGCCCCGAATCGCGGGGAGGTGCCGCGCCTCCAGCCATGCAGCTGCCTGCTGGGTCTTGGTGCGCAGGCGCGAAGCCTCCTCAACCTGCATGAGGGTAATGGGTACATACATGTGTACCCCCACCCCAGCCCAGCTAGCTGTTATTTGTCGTGGGTGGGTGGACAGATAAGAGTCAGGGAGCCCGGTCATGACGTCATTGGGACAGTGCCCCACCTGCTAACTTTGTGACTTTGGGGTGCCGGGCCTGTTTTCCGCACACCCCCAAATGGTAATTCGATGACATTTTATACGCCAAGCATACCCCCCAATGGCTGCTCCAGGAGTCTGTGGTGGTTGCATTTTCGGGGCTAGTTTGACCCAAAAAAAAACTAAACATTTGGGTCCAGCTGTCCAAAACGCGTAATGCAAAACACAGAACACAAAACTGTCCAACGGTTTACTCCATAGACGCTGCCTGCCACAGCAGACGTGGTTTGCTAATTGTAGACACTGCATGGCTGCATGGAGTACATGCAAACAGACAACATGAGCAGCCATCGGCGTCTCACGTGCGCCCAAGCACCCTGCCCCATGCACCTCTGTCAGGCAGTTCAACCCGGTGTCAGGCAGGGAAGGCAGCCACGACCTGTCACCCTGCTCCTGTGTGAGGCCCTGTCCCAACCCGCCCCCTGCACTTGAGGCCCCACAGGGGGTGGTATGCAAAACAAAAGGCTTGACGTGTTTTCGCTGGGCTGTGCACGGGGCAAGTTCTTCACAGAAGGTCTTCACAGTGGTCAAGACTACAGCAGTAGACGAATCCCCTTCCCTCAGCCATCATAACTCCAACCCTCTTGTGGATGCCCAAACGTGTACCTTCCCTCTGCCCCCCCCCCCCCCCCCCATCCCTGCACCAGCGGGCACGGAGTCCATGCGGGGACGGGGCACACCAGTCAACCAAGCCCCTGTCACCCCAAATCAACGGGACGTGCGGGCCACACGCACTGGGGAGGGGGTTCAGCATGCAACAGGTTGCAAGGCTGAAGAGACTGCAGCCAGCCCCTATGGACCCGCTGAAGCGTTGGCAGGCGAGGCGCCGGGGGGGACTGTGTATGTGGATGGCACAGAGGGACCTCAGGCACGTTGGGTCACACGGACTTGCCCGGCTGCTCCAGGGTGAGCCATTGCAGTAGTGCAAGAAGTGTTAAGACCTGAAAGCTTTGCGAAGTTGTAGGTGGAACCTTGGGTGGGCTTATCCTGTTTAACACAGGCACCTACCAAGAGCTACCGGATTGCACCCACTCAAAGGAACTTGACTTCAAACAAGGGGGGAGAGGAGGGACGATACCAACTGCTGTGTGTGTAAAACGCACTGTCGAAAGCGCGGTGTGCGCGCAAAAACCTACTGCACATCTGCTTTCCGGCGTGTTGTCTGCATGAATACAGTAAGGCAGCAAGAAAGAGTTGCGGGTGACCAAGCCGCTCCACATCCTTGGTGAGACGAAAGACACCATGCATTACTGCATGGCAGACTTCCTTTTGAGATGGGGGTGGGTGGGTCTTGCCCCCCACCCCAGCCCCCTTGCGGTGCCAAGTGTTGAGAGGTGCCGGAAACAAATTTTGGTGCAATTGTGAGAGCCAACATGAAAAAAAAAACAATCACCAGCAAACAACAATTGCCATACTGAATTCCACAATGGGGGTTCCAAGCCTTTTTCAAAAATCTCTAAAGGCAAAAAGGCCGCAGCTTTGGCCATGGCATGCAACGGCATCTCCCTGAAGGGATGTGAACGTGCCGCAGCGCCATGCATGCTGTCAAGGCCAAGGTTTGTGGAAGGGAAGCTTCGGGCTTCCTCCACTTCATGAACATAGACTAGACCGCCATGAACAGCGCAGTGACTCCATCGCTATGCGCTTTGTTGACATCGGCGTTGTTTTCCCAGAGCACCTGTGCAACGTCCTTGTGGCCCTGCTAGGCCGCGATGAATCACACAGTGGCTCCACTGTTCTGCGCTTGATTGCCGGCGGCATAGTTGTCCACGAGCACCTGCACAACGTCCTTGTGGCCCTGCCGGGCCGCGATGAACAGCGCAGTGGCTCCATCCTTCTGTTTTTCGGAGTTCATAGTGAACGATTAATGCTAGGACAGGCCCAGATTACGATTTTTTTATTACGATTTTACGGCTTTTTTTTTACGATTTTACGGCGTTTTTTTACGATTTCGTTACGATGCTTCGGGAGCATTCACTACCCTACCGTCCCATGTTTTCACTTGTTTTCAAGCCTAAAAATTAGCAATAGGGGCAAGGGACGTGCATATCTCAATGATTGTTATGTATGTAGGGACGCGGTGGCTTAGAGAAGTGAGCATGTGGACCAAAAAAAAAGGGAACTCTCCAATCCTGGTCCGCGGCATCGAAAACTAGCCGCCCACAGCCGCTTCCTCCCCCTACGCATGGTTTGGATCCAAGAACACGATCCGGGGAAGAGGATGTTTGCATGTAGGGGAGGCCTTGTAGAGGAAGAAGAGGGACCCCGGCACTCAAGGGTTTGGGAAGACGAGGGAAGAGGTGGAAGATGAGGGAAGAGGTGGAGGACGAGGGAAGAGGTGGAGGACGAGGGACTGGAAACGTCCTTCAACATCACCGTTCAGTGAAAAATGTAAGTCGTGTACAAAAAAACCGTCTAGTCGTGTAATTTTATTTTTTTTGCTGTAAATGCGTGTAATTTTTTTATTTTTGCTTTAAGTCGTGTGAATTATAAAAAAAAATTTTGAATTTTTTAATTTTTGCGGTAAGCAAGTGCAATTTTTTTATTTTTGCGGTAAGTCGTGTAAATTATAAAAAAAATTGAAAAATTGAAAGAAATGCAACCTTTGCAATACATGCGCAATATGTACAGCTGCCGGTTCCGTATGGCACCCCATACCGCCCTTAACGATGGGACGCCGTGTCCACAAAGCACATAGTACTTTCTTTGCGTGGCCACCAATTAGTTGGGACTCGGCCAATACAACATAGTTTCACATGGAGTCATTGGCACTAGACACAAAATCAGGCCAAAGAAAAGAGTCCTGACAGGGCCATGGCAGGATTGTGTATAAAGTCTTTTGGGGCGCCCGGAGGGCCCATGGCACGGGCTACATAGGCCTAGCGGCCACTACGTGGCCACAGGTGGGCACATCGCCTACATGCATGCATTTTCAGTAAAATTGGTAATTGCTTCTTTGCGGTAAGGTCGTGTAATTTTTTTATTTTTGCGGTAAACGCGTGTACGAAAAAATCGTCCAGTCGTATAATTTTTTTGTTTTTGCGGTAAGTCGTGTAATTTTTTTTCCGCTGTAAATGCGCATAACAAAAAAACCGTCAGGTCGTGTAATTTTTTTATTTTTGCGGTAAGTCGTGTAATTTTTTTTTTCCGCTGTAAATGCGCGTAACAAAAAAACCGTCAGGTCGTGTAATCGTGTAATAAGCAACAGGGGGTCCAGGGGGGTCCAGAGGCCAGAAATCAGCAACAGGGGGTCCAAGGGGGGGGTCCAGAGGCCAGAAATCAGCAACAGGGGGTCGGAGGGGGGGTCCAGAGGCAAGAAATCAGTAATGGGGGGGGTCCGGGGTCCAGAGGCCAGAAATTAGCAACAGGGGGGTCCATGGGGGGGTCCAGAGGCCAGAAATCACACACAGAGGCAACCTGCAATGATTCGAAATTATTTAGCGTCTGCTTATCCACATAAACATCACAGCCACGCATGCACACGCAACAAAGGGGTTGTGGGCAGGGAAGGCAATGGGGAAGGGGCAAAGGGGACAGGGAAGGGGAAAGGGGGAGGGGGCACAGTGATAGTGAGGTGGAGAGGAGAGACGTACCGTACAAAACAGCGCCAAAAATGATTAAAAAAATCGCCAAAAATTACGAAAGTTACGAAAATTACGAAAATTACGAAAATTACGAAAAATTACGATCGTAATCTGGGCCTGTCCTAGTTAATGGTCCTGTGAACTGAGCCCTTTTACCAGACCCTCCCCGCCCTCCCCACTTGCTGGCTCTATTGCACCCCCCACTAAAGTGAAAGTGCGACTGCCCATGGGCCCCAAAACACGGGTTGGTGTCCTGTGGGCAGGACGATGTGAAGCCTGTCTCCAGCGCCACAAGCAGCATGGCAGATGATTCGTGGAGCCCACATATTATTCTCTGGCATACTTTGTCTTGCCAAAGGAATGGCGGGGGATGGTGATCAAAAATAGATGGGGCCCAAAACACAGGTTGGCGCCCTGTGCGCAGGACAACGTGAAGCCTGTCTCCAGCGCCATACGCAGCATGGCAGATTTCGCAAGCTAAAAGCAATTTGCTTGGAGATTGAGATGGTGATGGTGATGGCAATTTGCGACATGATGCCCGTGATGGTGACGGCGGAGAGACATCCTCAAAAGTATGCGCGGCAGCAATCTCATCTTCTTTACTATGTGCTTCAATACCATTTTGTTCAGCTTCTTCTTACCAAACATTATGCACGAGATGGAGATGGTGATGGAGATGGCAATTTGCGACATGATGCTCGTGATGGTGACGGCGGAGAGACATCCTCAAAAGTATGCGCGGCAGCAAGCTCATCTTCTTTACTATGTGCTTCAATACCATTTTGTTCAGCCTCCTCTTACCAAACATTATGCAAACCCATCCATTGCACTCGCACAAAGCCATCCTCGTCCTAAAGTCTACCAGCAATTCTTGCTGCACTGCAAAGGAAATCATATTCATTATTGAATGGATCCGTGCCGTAAATCGACTGTTGGCAATTACTCGGGCAATAGACTGTTTGGGCTTCCCAGTTAAAAACACAATAAAAAAAATGGGGTCCATCCGCACTTGAACTATGGAATCTCCTCTGTGTCGCAAAGTCCACCTGTCTCGTTGCCATTGGTAGAATCAAAAGCTCCCAGGGCGTCATTAGAAGCATCATATTTCTGCGTGGTGCCATAGCGTTAGTATAGGTACCCAAAATGCAGCAGGCAAGCAGAGGTAACAACAGCAGAACAAGGAATGCGGTACAGAGGACGAAGGACGCAACTACATGGATCACTTGTGCAGAAGGTGCCGAAGCAAAAATGTGGCCCAATCTTTAGGGGGGAGGGGTCTAGGGGGGTGGCTGGGTGGTGTGGGACCCCCCCCCCCCAACCCCCCTGTGTGACATTCCGTCTGGTTGTTGCTCCTTTACGGGGCCCTGGACAGTCACCCGTTCTTCCCTTCGCATGTTGCGTCGGGTTGCTGCTTTCTGTCGGCCGGTGCTCTTGCTGGTGTCGTTTCCGCGTTCGCGGAGCCCAGTAGTTGGTGTGTTGGGGCTGTGCTGAATGTGGCATGGTGTGCCGTTTGCGTGTCAGCGGCGCCCAATAATTGGCGTATTGAGGATGTGCTGGTTGTTGCCGGGGTTGTGTGACTGTGTTTGCTGCCCACGTGCCTCTGTCCACAGGCCGTCCATAGCCTGCCTCGGTGTGTTTCTGTGTGCGTGAGGCCTAGGTGCCCTGTTTCTCCACGCGCTGTCCCGGCCGTCCACCATATGCCCTTTTCCCCTCATGGCTGGTCTGCCCCTAATGGGCTCCCGCTCCTGTTGCGCAAACAGCCCATCTGGGCTACGGGAGACACCCCCCACCTGATGCCGGTTGAGCATGGGTTGCCCTTGCACCTGGTAGCGACGGGACTAGCTGGCCAGGCCATCCCCTTTGTTGTCGCTGCCTCCCATGCATCCGCTCCATTCTGGTTCCTTGTTCCCGCTGTTCTGGTTGCCTCTCCTACCTTGCCGTGCCCCTCCTCCTTGTTTGCTGTGCTCGCCCTTGTCCCTCGTGGCGTGGACCCTGCGTTCTGTGTGTCGGTGTTGCTTCTCCCCCTGTCTGTGGGCGTTCCTGGGTGCCCCTGTCACGCACCCCCTCCTTTCCCACCCGCCTGCCCCCCCCCCCCGTACAAGGATTTCACATCTCCATACAACGTGGACTGTCCCGTGCGCAGTTGGCTGGTCATCGGGCACCTCCCGGCACGCGGGGTGCAGCCTCCGCCTGACTGGAGTATGTGGGCATCTTGCAGAGGGAGGGGGGGGGGGTGTTTGCTGATGGCTCGCTTGGTGTGCGCAGCATTTGGTGGTTGCTGCAGTGCTCGCACCTCATGGTTCCCTTGTGTATTGTTGTGTGTCCTATTGGGGCTCGTCTCACTGCTGTCACGGGGGGGCGTACCATTGGGCCATATGCCGACTCCCTCCCACTTTCCAGCCAATTTCAGGGCGGGGGAGGCTGGGTCTGGGGGGGGGGTCTGAAGGGGAGGGGGGCACCCGGACCCCAACATATATGGCTTAAAATGACCCCCTCATCGCGCTAGACATTTTTGCGGAATGTATGTTGGCAAAAAAAATTGCTATATGGGGGGGGGGGGCACGGTAGGTGGTATACGCCACGGCTTGCTACAGAGCAACACAACAAGCATGACAATCTGCATTAATGGCTTGTTCAAAAGTGGAAAGGGGATAAAATCAGAATTGGCTGCCTCAACCTTGCCTTCTCGGGGGCCCAAAAGTGGGCGGAAATGCTACATCACCCCTGCATTCTCGGGGGTCCCCAACAAAGGGGACATAATCAAAGTGGGCCCAAAAGAGGGTGGAAATGCTACATCACCCCTGCATTCTCGGGGGTCCCCAACAAAGGGGACAAAATCAGAATTGGCTGCCATAACCCTGACTTCTGGGGGCCACAAGTGGGCGGAAATGCTACGTCACCCCTGCTTTCTCGGGGATCCCCAACAAAGGGGACAAAATCAAAGAAAAAAAAAACAAAAAAAGCAAAAACCAAAAATATCCCATGGCGTCCTTGATCCTGCCTATAGTCATGTCGACTGCCCCCACTAGGTTTGAACCCAGGACCATTCAATTGCAGAGGCATTGCTTTACCCACTAGGGTATGAGGTGGGCCATCTCTGACACACCTCTGCACAGGGGTGGTATTGATATTTCGTCCAATTTGGTTTTCATCCATTATTGGGTTCTCCTCAAAAAACTGAGTATTTTGAGTAGAGACACATGGGGTGAAAACCCATTTTTTCACCCTCTACTAGTTCAAGCAAATTTTCCTTAGGGCGCCTTTGGCGCCCATGGTCCGGCACTTTCCAGCCAATTTCCAGGGAGGGGGGGGGGGGGGGGGCACAATGGGTCAGGTTTGCTTCACCGCAATTAGCTCCAACCGCACCTGCCCCACGGTCTTCATTGCTCTCAGTTCAATTTTCCAAGTCATTGTTCTCTGTGCTTGTTGTCCCAGTGTTCAATGGCTGGGGTTGAGGGCCAAGGTCCCTTCCTCCCTGCGGCTCTATACCAGGTCAGCTGTCGCCTGATGGGCTGTAGGAGTGCAAACATGCAGCCAAGCTCACGCCCGTATGCCTGGCCGTTTTTCTGTAGGATCAGGGGCGTACATGCAGGTCAGGGCTCACCAGTGGGCGGGCACTTGCTTCTGCCGGCCCCATTCGGCCATGCCCTCCCCCTGTTTGTTTTTGTTGGACCTTGGGCCTAAAGGCCTAGCTAGTGGGTTCAGGATAACATACAGAGTTACCAGGCACATACATGTGCGTGTTTGGGTGTGTTAGAACAGGGGTGACATCTTTATTGGTGTGACACACCGAGACCCTTCGGAGATGCACGTCGATGTTGTGTCCGTGAACACAGGGGAGAGAAATTTAGTGAGGGGGGGGGGGGGGGGGGTACCACTTGCCGTTCACTGGGGTGGGGCATATTCCATCTGTGGCGGCCGCTGTCCGAGCGGTGGCGCACCCGGCGCCAGTCGTGGTGGTGCCGGTTCGAGCCCCGTTGCCATCCGTCGATGGGTGGGACCTCCGATTGATCCCGTCGAGTACCTAGGTGCAAAAATAGACGAGACCTCCACCCGATCTGCCGGTACTGGCGGTGGCGCGGGCTGTTGTAGGGGTGGGTGGTTCCAACGATGCCCACTAGAGAGCTCTACGTGCAGGGGACCCAGGAGCAGCAGCCCCCGATTATCGAACCCCCACACTGGATGACTGAAGACTACCAGGGGGTTGCCAAGCGCACTTGATAGACTGGCACCCATGTGGGGGGGGGGGGGGGGGTTGGCTCGCAGTTCCTCTGAGAGCTGCTGCAATCTGCGGATGCCCTTTCTGATGAGGCGGGGGCAAAAGTAGGTATTGCCGTTTGTGTCCTTGAACAATGCGGAATGTGGTCGGGATGGTGATGGCTCCGGGGAGTGCATCACGGAAGCATCCCTTCTATGTTGTGTGTAAGTGTGGCCTTGGTTATTGTGTGTGTGGTGGGCGCCGTGTTGGCGTTGGGGCGTGGGGTCGTGGGCCCTTGGTGATGCTCCACGTGCGTGCCTTGTTTGTGGGCGGCGGTGGCTATGTGTGGGTGAAGTGGTGCTCGCGGCAGGTGGTGTGGCTGTCCGCCGCTGTTGTTGCGGTACATTACTTTGCTTTGCTCTGCTGTACTGTGTGGTGCATGTTGTCGTGCGCTGGTGCGTTTCATTGTGTGCCTCTGCCGGCTTTGGTCTGCTGCGCTGCGTTGTGTGCTACGCTGCCTCCGCGTTGTGCGCTACGCTGCCTCCGTGAGGCGTGGCGGCCGCGGCTACCCGGGCAGGGCCGCTACCCCCGTTGGGGCCGAGTTCAGGTAACCTCCGAAGCACTTGGATAGGGCCCCACCCATTGGTGGGGCCGAGTCCCAACCCCCCCCCCCCCCCGCTGTTGGGCAACAACGCGCAGCCAGTTTTCTCGCCGGCGGAGCAGGGGGCAAGGCCAAAAGAAAGGCACGGGGAAGGCAACCCCCGTACCCTTTTACAGCTGGGGTGGTGACCAATACCAACTAATCAATGGTACAATGTTACCAACCAATGATGTAGTCTACATGTACACCGAGTTCTTAGGGGATCCAATGCGACCCCAGCGAGATGCCCGGTTTGGCAATGCAAGCGGACTGGGGGCCGCGCCCTCAAGGGAGTGACCACGGCAGTAGATCCCAGCCTGCTCGAGGTGAGAAGCGAGCACGGGAGAGAAATTGAACCTCGCGAAGTGACTCAACCAGGGAAGGGACGCAACACAACATTATGAGCCCAGAACAAGCCAGAATATGTGGGCCAGCTAGTGGCCCAACCCATCTCCGCCCATTGCTCGACACCAACCTCCACGTAGCAGCAACCTCCTCCTGTACATGTGGATGTGCTCCGCGGGGTGGCACCGCGAGGAGGGGGGCCAACCATGGCAAGTGGCCCAGCCCGCAACTACTACTACAACGCACACTCTAACACACCGCCCTACACGGCACACTACCCACCACCCTAGGTGGCACCAACCCATCCCCACATTTCACCATACGCCACCCACTACGCTATCCATCACCCACCATGCCACGCTACCCTACCCCACGCTGCCCCACACCAAGCGTACAAAAGAGGATTCACCCATCCATCATGTACCCCCCCCCCCCGTTATGTCCATGGTGTGTGTTTTGAGTGTCCCTTCCCACGCGTGCTGCGCGTGGGTGTGGTGGGTGGCGGGTGGAGTAGGGTGTTGGGTGCGGATGGGGGGTTCCTCGTCCGTGCGCTTGGTGTAGGGCGGTGTGGCGTGGTGGGTAGGGTGTTGGGCGGGCTCACCACAACGAGGACTGAGCACGGGATCAAACAGGCAGAAGGTTGTTATGTGCCCCCGTAGGGGAAAAGACCCCGCAAGTGGACAGCCCAAACGCTGCCGTTGGGGAGGGGTCCCTCACCGCCAATTCGGGGTGACTACTTGGATGCACCTGGCCAACGGCGAGGGCTGTTGCCCTCCTCTGTGTGGACCCGACATGGAGCAGTGAAAAAAGGAAAGTCCAGGGGCTCCGGTGGCACGACCGACCAAGGGAAAAGAATGGGAAGTAGAGAGGGAAAGATTGGGCAAGAAGGAAGAGGAAGCACACAGGGTGGTGAGAGGCCAATGGGTAGCACCGCCTATGGAGGGGATGGCCAAGAAAGAGGAAAGGGAAGTAGAGACAGAAGGATCAGGCAAGGAGGAAGAGGAAGGACACAGGGTGGTGAGAGGCTGATGGGCACCACCAGCAAAGGGTCTAAGGGAAGGGCAGCGAATGGCGATTGGCCAATAGGCGCCGCCAGCTGCAGATGAGAACAACACACCATGGCGACATGCCAACCCCCCCACCCACCCTTGGGGTGCTGAGTTGTTAAAAAGGAATCTGTGGGGGGGGGGGGGGGGGGATTGCTTGGCCCAGAAAGGGGCGCAGCTTGGAGGGGCCAAAACGGGTCAAGTTTGCTCTCCACCGTTGGTTCCCAGCGCGCCAGCGAACACCCCCCCCCCCTCCCTCTACGAGGTGCCCACGTACTCCACAAAGGCGGAGGCTGCACCCCGCGCGCCGGGAGGTGCCCGCCACGGGGGTCGCAACGGGTATTTGGTAAAACTGAGTACCAAACGAGGTAAAACTGAGTAAAATGTGGTAAAACTGAGTAGATTTGAGGTAAAGCTAAGTAAAATTTTTTTTAAAAAATTTTTTTTTACTCAGTAAAAAGACAATTTTTTTTGAAAAAAAAATGCACAAAAAACTGCACACTTTGATGGTAGGTGGTACTTTTGTTTAAGGGCACAAGGCCCCCGAGTCGATTCCCGGCCACTTGTGTTAGTGGCGCCCCATCCCGGCCAAACCATCATATATATATATCACACAACCGCTTCACCAAGGAGGGTTGAGTACCGTCTGCATGCATGCACAGAGGAGGGAGGGATCACACAACCACTTCACCAAAGAGGGTTGAGTATCGTATGCATGCATGCACAGCGGAGGGAGGGAGGGTGGGGCCAACTACTTACAAGTAGTTACAAAAGACACGCTTGAAGATCCAGTCGGCCTTAGTATCTCTCCTGTGAGGCTTGCCTCTCGGGGTAGGAAATAGATGGGGCCCAAAACACAGGTTGGCGCCCTGTGCGCAGGACAACGTGAAGCCTGTCTCCAGCGCCATACGCAGCATGGCATATTTCGCAAGCTAAAAGCAATTTGCTTGGAGATTGAGATGGTGATGGTGATGGCAATTTGCGACATGATGCTCGTGATGGTGACGGCGAAGAGACATCCTCAAAATTATGCGCGGCAGCAATCTCATCTTCTTTACTATGTGCTTCAATACCATTTTGGGATGGGAATGGGAAGTAGAGAGGGAAAGATTGGGCAAGAAGGAAGAGGAAGCACACAGGGTGGTGAGAGGCCCATGGGTAGCACCGCCTATGGAGGGGATGGCCAAGGGAAAGGAAAGGGAAGTAGAGACAGAAGGATCAGGCAAGGAGGAAGAGGAAGGACACAGGGTGGTGAGAGGCTGATGGGCACCACCAGCAAAGGGTCTAAGGGAAGGGCAGCGAATGGCGATTGGCCAATAGGCGCCGCCAGCTGTAGATGAGAACAACACACCATGGCGACATGCCAACCCCCCCACCCACCCTTGGGGTGCTGAGTTGTTAAAAAGGAATCTGTGGGGGGGGGGGGGGGGGATTGCTTGGCCCAGAAAGGGGCGCAGCTTGGAGGGGCCAAAACGGGTCAAGTTTGCTCTCCACCGTTGGTTCCCACCGCGCCAGCGAACACCCCCCCCCCTCCCTCTACGAGGTGCCCACGTACTCCACAAAGGCGGAGGCTGCACCCCGCGCGCCGGGAGGTGCCCGCCACGGGGGTCGCAACGGGTATTTGGTAAGACTGAGTACCAAACGAGGTAAAACTGAGTAAAATGTGGTAAAACTGAGTAGATTTGAGGTAAAGCTGAGTAAAATTTTTTTAAAATTTTTTTTTTACTCAGTAAAAAGACAATTTTTTTTGAAAAAAAAATGCACAAAAAACTGCACACTTTGATGGTAGGTGGTACTTTTGTTTAAGGGCACAAGGCCCCCGAGTCGATTCCCGGCCACTTGTGTTAGTGGCGCCCCACCCGGGCCAAACCATCATATATATATATATCACACAACCGCTTCACCAAGGAGGGTTGAGTACCGTCTGCATGCATGCACAGAGGAGGGAGGGATCACACAACCACTTCACCAAAGAGGGTTGAGTATCGTATGCATGCATGCACAGCGGAGGGAGGGAGGGTGGGGCCAACTACTTACAAGTAGTTACAAAAGACACGCTTGAAGATCCAGTCGGCCTTAGTATCTCTCCTGTGAGGCTTGCCTCTCGGAGTAGGAAATAGATGGGGCCCAAAACACAGGTTGGCGCCCTGTGCGCAGGACAACGTGAAGCCTGTCTCCAGCGCCATACGCAGCATGGCAGATTTCGCAAGCTAAAAGCAATTTGCTTGGAGATTGAGATGGTGATGGTGATGGCAATTTGCGACATGATGCTCGTGATGGTGACGGCGGAGAGACATCCTCAAAAGTATGCGCGGCAGCAATCTCATCTTCTTTACTATGTGCTTCAATACCATTTTGGGATGGGAATGGGAAGTAGAGAGGGAAAGAGTGGGCAAGAAGGAAGAGGAAGCACACAGGGTGGTGAGAGGCCAATGGGTAGCACCGCCTATGGAGGGGATGGCCAAGGGAAAGGAAAGGGAAGTAGAGACAGAAGGATCAGGCAAGGAGGAAGAGGAAGGACACAGGGTGGTGAGAGGCTGATGGGCACCACCAGCAAAGGGTCTAAGGGAAGGGCAGCGAATGGCGATTGGCCAATAGGCGCCGCCAGCTGCAGATGAGAACAACACACCATGGCGACATGCCAACCCCCCCACCCACCCTTGGGGTGCTGAGTTGTTAAAAAGGAATCTGTGGGGGGGGGGGGGGGGATTGCTTGGCCCAGAAAGGGGCGCAGCTTGGAGGGGCCAAAACGGGTCAAGTTTGCTCTCCACCGTT
Organism: Eutreptiella sp. 'Long Island Sound 2002'; assembly: GCA_964036045.1. Taxonomy (NCBI): domain Eukaryota; phylum Euglenozoa; class Euglenophyceae; order Eutreptiales; family Eutreptiaceae; genus Eutreptiella; species Eutreptiella sp. 'Long Island Sound 2002'. The sequence goes on from OZ038391.1 coordinate 58,451,338, forward strand.
GGTTCCCACCGCGCCAGCGAACACCCCCCCCCCTCCCTCTACGAGGTGCCCACGTACTCCACAAAGGCGGAGGCTGCACCCCGCGCGCCGGGAGGTGCCCGCCACGGGGGTCGCAACGGGTATTTGGTAAGACTGAGTACCAAACGAGGTAAAACTGAGTAAAATGCGGTAAAACTGAGTAGATTTGAGGTAAAGCTGAGTAAAATTTTTTTAAAATTTTTTTTTTTCTCAGTAAAAAGACAATTTTTTTTGAAAAAAAAATGCACAAAAAACTGCACACTTTGATGGTGGGTGGTACTTTTGTTTAAGGGCACAAGGCCCCCGAGTCGATTCCCGGCCACTTGTGTTAGTGGCGCCCCACCCGGGCCAAACCATCATATATATATATATATATATCACACAACCGCTTCACCAAGGAGGGTTGAGTACCGTCTGCATGCATGCACAGAGGAGGGAGGGATCACACAACCACTTCACCAAAGAGGGTTGAGTATCGTATGCATGCATGCACAGCGGAGGGAGGGAGGGTGGGGCCAACTACTTACAAGTAGTTACAAAAGACACGCTTGAAGATCCAGTCGGCCTTAGTATCTCTCCTGTGAGGCTTGCCTCTCGGAGTAGGAAATAGATGGGGCCCAAAACACAGGTTGGCGCCCTGTGCGCAGGACAACGTGAAGCCTGTCTCCAGCGCCATACGCAGCATGGCAGATTTCGCAAGCTAAAAGCAATTTGCTTGGAGATTGAGATGGTGATGGTGATGGCAATTTGCGACATGATGCTCGTGATGGTGACGGCGGAGAGACATCCTCAAAAGTATGCGCGGCAGCAATCTCATCTTCTTTACTATGTGCTTCAATACCATTTTGGGATGGGAATGGGAAGTAGAGAGGGAAAGAGTGGGCAAGAAGGAAGAGGAAGCACACAGGGTGGTGAGAGGCCAATGGGTAGCACCGCCTATGGAGGGGATGGCCAAGGGAAAGGAAAGGGAAGTAGAGACAGAAGGATCAGGCAAGGAGGAAGAGGAAGGACACAGGGTGGTGAGAGGCTGATGGGCACCACCAGCAAAGGGTCTAAGGGAAGGGCAGCGAATGGCGATTGGCCAATAGGCGCCGCCAGCTGCAGATGAGAACAACACACCATGGCGACATGCCAACCCCCCCACCCACCCTTGGGGTGCTGAGTTGTTAAAAAGGAATCTGTGGGGGGGGGGGGGATTGCTTGGCCCAGAAAGGGGCGCAGCTTGGAGGGGCCAAAACGGGTCAAGTTTGCTCTCCACCGTTGGTTCCCACCGCGCCAACGAACACCCCCCCCCCCCTCCCTCTACGAGGTGCCCACGTACTCCACAAAGGCGGAGGCTGCACCCCGCGCGCCGGGAGGTGCCCGCCACGGGGGTCGCAACGGGTATTTGGTAAGACTGAGTACCAAACGAGGTAAAACTGAGTAAAATGCGGTAAAACTGAGTAGATTTGAGGTAAAGCTGAGTAAAATTTTTTTAAATTTTTTTTTTTACTCAGTAAAAAGACAATTTTTTTTGAAAAAAAAATGCACAAAAAACTGCACACTTTGATGGTAGGTGGTACTTTTGTTTAAGGGCACAAGGCCCCCGAGTCGATTCCCGGCCACTTGTGTTAGTGGCGCCCCACCCGGGCCAAACCATCATATATATATATATCACACAACCGCTTCACCAAGGAGGGTTGAGTACCGTCTGCATGCATGCACAGAGGAGGGAGGGATCACACAACCACTTCACCAAAGAGGGTTGAGTATCGTATGCATGCATGCACAGCGGAGGGAGGGAGGGTGGGGCCAACTACTTACAAGTAGTTACAAAAGACACGCTTGAAGATCCAGTCGGCCTTAGTATCTCTCCTGTGAGGCTTGCCTCTCGGAGTAGGAAATAGATGGGGCCCAAAACACAGGTTGGCGCCCTGTGCGCAGGACAACGTGAAGCCTGTCTCCAGCGCCATACGCAGCATGGCAGATTTCGCAAGCTAAAAGCAATTTGCTTGGAGATTGAGATGGTGATGGTGATGGCAATTTGCGACATGATGCTCGTGATGGTGACGGCGGAGAGACATCCTCAAAAGTATGCGCGGCAGCAATCTCATCTTCTTTACTATGTGCTTCAATACCATTTTGGGATGGGAATGGGAAGTAGAGAGGGAAAGAGTGGGCAAGAAGGAAGAGGAAGCACACAGGGTGGTGAGAGGCCAATGGGTAGCACCGCCTATGGAGGGGATGGCCAAGGGAAAGGAAAGGGAAGTAGAGACAGAAGGATCAGGCAAGGAGGAAGAGGAAGGACACAGGGTGGTGAGAGGCTGATGGGCACCACCAGCAAAGGGTCTAAGGGAAGGGCAGCGAATGGCGATTGGCCAATAGGCGCCGCCAGCTGCAGATGAGAACAACACACCATGGCGACATGCCAACCCCCCCACCCACCCTTGGGGTGCTGAGTTGTTAAAAAGGAATCTGTGGGGGGGGGGGGGGGGGGATTGCTTGGCCCAGAAAGGGGCGCAGCTTGGAGGGGCCAAAACGGGTCAAGTTTGCTCTCCACCGTTGGTTCCCACCGCGCCAGCGAACACCCCCCCCCCCTCCCTCTACGAGGTGCCCACGTACTCCACAAAGGCGGAGGCTGCACCCCGCGCGCCGGGAGGTGCCCGCCACGGGGGTCGCAACGGGTATTTGGTAAGACTGAGTACCAAACGAGGTAAAACTGAGTAAAATGCGGTAAAACTGAGTAGATTTGAGGTAAAGCTGAGTAAAATTTTTTTAAAATTTTTTTTTTACTCAGTAAAAAGACAATTTTTTTTGAAAAAAAAATGCACAAAAAACTGCACACTTTGATGGTAGGTGGTACTTTTGTTTAAGGGCACAAGGCCCCCGAGTCGATTCCCGGCCACTTGTGTTAGTGGCGCCCCACCCGGGCCAAACCATCATATATATATATATCACACAACCGCTTCACCAAGGAGGGTTGAGTACCGTCTGCATGCATGCACAGAGGAGGGAGGGATCACACAACCACTTCACCAAAGAGGGTTGAGTATCGTATGCATGCATGCACGGCGGAGGGAGGGAGGGTGGGGCCAACTACTTACAAGTAGTTACAAAAGACACGCTTGAAGATCCAGTCGGCCTTAGTATCTCTCCTGTGAGGCTTGCCTCTCGGAGTAGGAAATAGATGGGGCCCAAAACACAGGTTGGCGCCCTGTGCGCAGGACAACGTGAAGCCTGTCTCCAGCGCCATACGCAGCATGGCAGATTTCGCAAGCTAAAAGCAATTTGCTTGGAGATTGAGATGGTGATGGTGATGGCAATTTGCGACATGATGCTCGTGATGGTGACGGCGGAGAGACATCCTCAAAAGTATGCGCGGCAGCAATCTCATCTTCTTTACTATGTGCTTCAATACCATTTTGGGATGGGAATGGGAAGTAGAGAGGGAAAGAGTGGGCAAGAAGGAAGAGGAAGCACACAGGGTGGTGAGAGGCCAATGGGTAGCACCGCCTATGGAGGGGATGGCCAAGGGAAAGGAAAGGGAAGTAGAGACAGAAGGATCAGGCAAGGAGGAAGAGGAAGGACACAGGGTGGTGAGAGGCTGATGGGCACCACCAGCAAAGGGTCTAAGGGAAGGGCAGCGAATGGCGATTGGCCAATAGGCGCCGCCAGCTGCAGATGAGAACAACACACCATGGCGACATGCCAACCCCCCCACCCACCCTTGGGGTGCTGAGTTGTTAAAAAGGAATCTGTGGGGGGGGGGGGGGATTGCTTGGCCCAGAAAGGGGCGCAGCTTGGAGGGGCCAAAACGGGTCAAGTTTGCTCTCCACCGTTGGTTCCCACCGCGCCAGCGAACACCCCCCCCCCCTCCCTCTACGAGGTGCCCACGTACTCCACAAAGGCGGAGGCTGCACCCCGCGCGCCGGGAGGTGCCCGCCACGGGGGTCGCAACGGGTATTTGGTAAGACTGAGTACCAAACGAGGTAAAACTGAGTAAAATGCGGTAAAACTGAGTAGATTTGAGGTAAAGCTGAGTAAAATTTTTTTAAAATTTTTTTTTTACTCAGTAAAAAGACAATTTTTTTTGAAAAAAAATGCACAAAAAACTGCACACTTTGATGGTAGGTGGTACTTTTGTTTAAGGGCACAAGGCCCCCGAGTCGATTCCCGGCCACTTGTGTTAGTGGCGCCCCACCCGGGCCAAACCATCATATATATATATATCACACAACCGCTTCACCAAGGAGGGTTGAGTACCGTCTGCATGCATGCACAGAGGAGGGAGGGATCACACAACCACTTCACCAAAGAGGGTTGAGTATCGTATGCATGCATGCACAGCGGAGGGAGGGAGGGTGGGGCCAACTACTTACAAGTAGTTACAAAAGACACGCTTGAAGATCCAGTCGGCCTTAGTATCTCTCCTGTGAGGCTTGCCTCTCGGAGTAGGAAATAGATGGGGCCCAAAACACAGGTTGGTGCCCTGTGCGCAGGACAACGTGAAGCCTGTCTCCAGCGCCATACGCAGCATGGCAGATTTCGCAAGCTAAAAGCAATTTGCTTGGAGATTGAGATGGTGATGGTGATGGCAATTTGCGACATGATGCTCGTGATGGTGACGGCGGAGAGACATCCTCAAAAGTATGCGCGGCAGCAATCTCATCTTCTTTACTATGTGCTTCAATACCATTTTGGGATGGGAATGGGAAGTAGAGAGGGAAAGAGTGGGCAAGAAGGAAGAGGAAGCACACAGGGTGGTGAGAGGCCAATGGGTAGCACCGCCTATGGAGGGGATGGCCAAGGGAAAGGAAAGGGAAGTAGAGACAGAAGGATCAGGCAAGGAGGAAGAGGAAGGACACAGGGTGGTGAGAGGCTGATGGGCACCACCAGCAAAGGGTCTAAGGGAAGGGCAGCGAATGGCGACTGGCCAATAGGCGCCGCCAGCTGCAGATGAGAACAACACACCATGGCGACATGCCAACCCCCCCACCCACCCTTGGGGTGCTGAGTTGTTAAAAAGGAATCTGTGGGGGGGGGGGATTGCTTGGCCCAGAAAGGGGCGCAGCTTGGAGGGGCCAAAACGGGTCAAGTTTGCTCTCCACCGTTGGTTCCCACCGCGCCAACGAACACCCCCCCCCCTCCCTCTACGAGGTGCCCACGTACTCCACAAAGGCGGAGGCTGCACCCCGCGCGCCGGGAGGTGCCCGCCACGGGGGTCGCAACGGGTATTTGGTAAAACTGAGTACCAAACGAGGTAAAACTGAGTAAAATGTGGTAAAACTGAGTAGATTTGAGGTAAAGCTGAGTAAAATTTTTTTTTAAAATTTTTTTTTTAACTCGGTAAAAAGACAATTTTTTTGAAAAAAAAATGCACAAAAAACTGCACACTTTGATGGTAGGTGGTACTTTTGTTTAAGGGCAAAAGGCCCCCGAGTCGATTCCCGGCCACTTGTGTTAGTGGCGCCCCACCCGGGCCAAACCATCATATATATATATATCACACAACCGCTTCACCAAGGAGGGTTGAGTACCGTCTGCATGCATGCACAGAGGAGGGAGGGATCACACAACCACTTCACCAAAGAGGGTTGAGTATCGTATGCATGCATGCACAGCGGAGGGAGGGAGGGTGGGGCCAACTACTTACAAGTAGTTACAAAAGACACGCTTGAAGATCCAGTCGGCCTTAGTATCTCTCCCGTGAGGCTTGCCTCTCGGGGTAGGAAATAGATGGGGCCCAAAACACAGGTTGGCGCCCTGTGCACAGGACAACGTGAAGCCTGTCTCCAGCGCCATACGCAGCATGGCAGATTTCGCAAGCTAAAAGCAATTTGCTTGGAGATTGAGATGGTGATGGTGATGGCAATTTGCGACATGATGCTCGTGATGGTGACGGCGGAGAGACATCCTCAAAAGTATGCGCGGCAGCAATCTCATCTTCTTTACTATGTGCTTCAATACCATTTTGGGATGGGAATGGGAAGTAGAGAGGGAAAGATTGGGCAAGAAGGAAGAGAAAGCACACAGGGTGGTGAGAGGCCAATGGGTGGCACCGCCTATGGAGGGGATGGCCAAGGGAAAGGAAAGGGAAGTAGAGACAGAAGGATCAGGCAAGGAGGAAGAGGAAGGACACAGGGTGGTGAGAGGCTGATGGGCACCACCAGCAAAGGGTCTAAGGGAAGGGCAGCGAATGGCGATTGGCCAATAGGCGCCGCCAGCTGCAGATGAGAACAACACACCATGGCGACATGCCAACCCCCCCACCCACCCTTGGGGTGCTGAGTTGTTAAAAAGGAATCTGTGGGGGGGGGGGGGGGGATTGCTTGGCCCAGAAAGGGGCGCAGCTTGGAGGGGCCAAAACGGGTCAAGTTTGCTCTCCACCGTTGGTTCCCAGCGCGCCAGCGAACACCCCCCCCCTCCCTCTACGAGGTGCCCACGTACTCCACAAAGGCGGAGGCTGCACCCCGCGCGCCGGGAGGTGCCCGCCACGGGGGTCGCAACGGGTATTTGGTAAAACTGAGTACCAAACGAGGTAAAACTGAGTAAAATGTGGTAAAACTGAGTAGATTTGAGGTAAAGCTGAGTAAAATTTTTTTTTAAATATTTTTTTTTACTCGGTAAAAAGACAATTTTTTTTTGAAAAAAAAATGCACAAAAAAATGCACACTTTGATGGTAGGTGGTACTTTTGTTTAAGGGCAAAAGGCCCCCGAGTCGATTCCCGGCCACTTGTGTTAGTGGCGCCCCACCCGGGCCAAACCATCATATATATATATATATATCACACAACCGCTTCACCAAGGAGGGTTGAGTACCGTCTGCATGCATGCACAGAGGAGGGAGGGATCACACAACCACTTCACCAAAGAGGGTTGAGTATCGTATGCATGCATGCACAGCGGAGGGAGGGAGGGTGGGGCCAACTACTTACAAGTAGTTACAAAAGACACGCTTGAAGATCCAGTCGGCCTTAGTATCTCTCCTGTGAGGCTTGCCTCTCGGGGTAGGAAATAGATGGGGCCCAAAACACAGGTTGGCGCCCTGTGCGCAGGACAACGTGAAGCCTGTCTCCAGCGCCATACGCAGCATGGCAGATTTCGCAAGCTAAAAGCAATTTGCTTGGAGATTGAGATGGTGATGGTGATGGCAATTTGCGACATGATGCTCGTGATGGTGACGGCGGAGAGACATCCTCAAAAGTATGCGCGGCAGCAATCTCATCTTCTTTACTATGTGCTTCAATACCATTTTGGGATGGGAATGGGAAGTAGAGAGGGAAAGATTGGGCAAGAAGGAAGAGGAAGCACACAGGGTGGTGAGAGGCCAATGGGTAGCACCGCCTATGGAGGGGATGGCCAAGGGAAAGGAAAGGGAAGTAGAGACAGAAGGATCAGGCAAGGAGGAAGAGGAAGGACACAGGGTGGTGAGAGGCTGATGGGCACCACCAGCAAAGGGTCTAAGGGAAGGGCAGCGAATGGCGATTGGCCAATAGGCGCCGCCAGCTGCAGATGAGAACCACACACCATGGCGACATGCCAACCCCCCCACCCACCCTTGGGGTGCTGAGTTGTTAAAAAGGAATCTGGGGGGGGGGGGGGGGGATTGCTTGGCCCAGAAAGGGGCGCAGCTTGGAGGGGCCAAAACGGGTCAAGTTTGCTCTCCACCGTTGGTTCCCACCGCGCCAGCGAACACCCCCCCCCTCCCTCTACGAGGTGCCCACGTACTCCACAAAGGCGGAGGCTGCACCCCGCGCGCCGGGAGGTGCCTGCCACGGGGGTCGCAACGGGTATTTGGTAAAACTGAGTACCAAACGAGGTAAAACTGAGTAAAATGTGGTAAAACTGAGTAGATTTGAGGTAAAGCTGAGCTAAAAAATTTTTTAAAATTTTATTTTTTTACTCGGTAAAAAGACAATTTTTTTTGAAAAAAAAATGCACAAAAAACTGCACACTTTGATGGTAGGTGGTACTTTTGTTTAAGGGCACAAGGCCCCCGAGTCGATTCCCGGCCACTTGTGTTAGTGGCGCCCCACCCGGGCCAAACCATCATATATATATATATCACACAACCGCTTCACCAAGGAGGGTTGAGTACCGTCTGCATGCATGCACAGAGGAGGGAGGGATCACACAACCACTTCACCAAAGAGGGTTGAGTATCGTATGCATGCATGCACAGCGGAGGGAGGGAGGGTGGGGCCAACTACTTACAAGTAGTTACAAAAGACACGCTTGAAGATCCAGTCGGCCTTAGTATCTCTCCTGTGAGGCTTGCCTCTCGGGGTAGGAAATAGATGGGGCCCAAAACACAGGTTGGCGCCCTGTGCGCAGGACAACGTGAAGCCTGTCTCCAGCGCCATACGCAGCATGGCAGATTTCGCAAGCTAAAAGCAATTTGCTTGGAGATTGAGATGGTGATGGTGACGGCAATTTGCGACACGATGCTCGTGATGGTGACGGCGGAGAGACATCCTCAAAAGTATGCGCGGCAGCAATCTCATCTTCTTTACTATGTGCTTCAATACCATTTTGGGATGGGAATGGGAAGTAGAGAGGGAAAGATTGGGCAAGAAGGAAGAGGAAGCACACAGGGTGGTGAGAGGCCAATGGGTAGCACCGCCTATGGAGGGGATGGCCAAGGGAAAGGAAAGGGAAGTAGAGACAGAAGGATCAGGCAAGGAGGAAGAGGAAGGACACAGGGTGGTGAGAGGCTGATGGGCACCACCAGCAAAGGGTCTAAGGGAAGGGCAGCGAATGGCGATTGGCCAATAGGCGCCGCCAGCTGCAGATGAGAACAACACACCATGGCGACATGCCAGCCCCCCCACCCACCCTTGGGGTGCTGAGTTGTTAAAAAGGAATCTGTGGGGGGGGGGGGGGATTGCTTGGCCCAGAAAGGGGCGCAGCTTGGAGGGGCCAAAACGGGTCAAGTTTGCTCTCCACCGTTGGTTCCCACCGCGCCAGCGAACACCCCCCCCCCCTCCCTCTACGAGGTGCCCACGTACTCCACAAAGGCGGAGGCTGCACCCCGCGCGCCGGGAGGTGCCCGCCACGGGGGTCGCAACGGGTATTTGGTAAAACTGAGTACCAAACGAGGTAAAACTGAGTAAAATGTGGTAAAACTCAGTAGATTTGAGGTAAAGCTGAGCTAAAAAATTTTTGAAAATTTTATTTTTTTCTACTCAGTAAAAAGACAATTTTTTTTGAAAAAAAATGCACAAAAAGCTGCACACTTTGATGGTAGGTGGTACTTTTGTTTAAGGGCACAAGGCCCCCGAGTCGATTCCCGGCCACTTGTGTTAGTGGCGCCCCACCCGGGCCAAACCATCATATATATATATCACACAACCGCTTCACCAAGGAGGGTTGAGTACCGTCTGCATGCATGCACAGAGGAGGGAGGGATCACACAACCACTTCACCAAAGAGGGTTGAGTATCGTATGCATGCATGCACAGCGGAGGGAGGGAGGGTGGGGCCAACTACTTACAAGTAGTTACAAAAGACACGCTTGAAGATCCAGTCGGCCTTAGTATCTCTCCTGTGAGGCTTGCCTCTCGGGGTAGGAAATAGATGGGGCCCAAAACACAGGTTGGCGCCCTGTGCGCAGGACAACGTGAAGCCTGTCTCCAGCGCCATACGCAGCATGGCAGATTTCGCAAGCTAAAAGCAATTTGCTTGGAGATTGAGATGGTGATGGTGACGGCAATTTGCGACATGATGCTCGTGATGGTGACGGCGGAGAGACATCCTCAAAAGTATGCGCGGCAGCAATCTCATCTTCTTTACTATGTGCTTCAATACCATTTTGGGATGGGAATGGGAAGTAGAGAGGGAAAGATTGGGCAAGAAGGAAGAGGAAGCACACAGGGTGGTGAGAGGCCAATGGGTAGCACCGCCTATGGAGGGGATGGCCAAGGGAAAGGAAAGGGAAGTAGAGACAGAAGGATCAGGCAAGGAGGAAGAGGAAGGACACAGGGTGGTGAGAGGCTGATGGGCACCACCAGCAAAGGGTCTAAGGGAAGGGCAGCGAATGGCGATTGGCCAATCGGCGCCGCCAGCTGCAGATGAGAACAACACACCATGGCGACATGCCAACCCCCCCACCCACCCTTGGGGTGCTGAGTTGTTAAAAAGGAATCTGTGGGGGGGGGGGGGATTGCTTGGCCCAGAAAGGGGCGCAGCTTGGAGGGGCCAAAACGGGTCAAGTTTGCTCTCCACCGTTGGTTCCCACCGCGCCAGCGAACACCCCCCCCCCTCCCTCTACGAGGTGCCCACGTACTCCACAAAGGCGGAGGCTGCACCCCGCGCGCCGGGAGGTGCCCGCCACGGGGGTCGCAACGGGTATTTGGTAAAACTGAGTACCAAACGAGGTAAAACTGAGTAAAATGTGGTAAAACTGAGTAGATTTGAGGTAAAGCTGAGTAAAAAATTTTTGAAAATTTATTTTTTTCTACTCAGTAAAAAGTCAATTTTTTTGAAAAAAAAATGCACAAAAAACTGCACACTTTGATGGTAGGTGGTACTTTTGTTTAAGGGCACAAGGCCCCCGAGTCGATTCCCGGCCACTTGTGTTAGTGGCGCCCCACCCGGGCCAAACCATCATATATATATATATCACACAACCGCTTCACCAGGGAGGGTTGAGTACCGTCTGCATGCATGCACAGAGGAGGGAGGGATCACACAACCACTTCACCAAAGAGGGTTGAGTATCGTATGCATGCATGCACAGCGGAGGGAGGGAGGGTGGGGCCAACTACTTACAAGTAGTTACAAAAGACACGCTTGAAGATCCAGTCGGCCTTAGTATCTCTCCTGTGAGGCTTGCCTCTCGGGGTAGGAAATAGATGGGGCCCAAAACACAGGTTGGCGCCCTGTGCGCAGGACAACGTGAAGCCTGTCTCCAGCGCCATACGCAGCATGGCAGATTTCGCAAGCTAAAAGCAATTTGCTTGGAGATTGAGATGGTGATGGTGACGGCAATTTGCGACATGATGCTCGTGATGGTGACGGCGGAGAGACATCCTCAAAAGTATGCGCGGCAGCAATCTCATCTTCTTTACTATGTGCTTCAATACCATTTTGGGATGGGAATGGGAAGTAGAGAGGGAAAGATTGGGCAAGAAGGAAGAGGAAGCACACAGGGTGGTGAGAGGCCAATGGGTAGCACCGCCTATGGAGGGGATGGCCAAGGGAAAGGAAAGGGAAGTAGAGACAGAAGGATCAGGCAAGGAGGAAGAGGAAGGACACAGGGTGGTGAGAGGCTGATGGGCACCACCAGCAAAGGGTCTAAGGGAAGGGCAGCGAATGGCGATTGGCCAATAGGCGCCGCCAACTGCAGATGAGAACAACACACCATGGCGACATGCCAACCCCCCCACCCACCCTTGGGGTGCTGAGTTGTTAAAAAGGAATCTGTGGGGGGGGGGGGATTGCTTGGCCCAGAAAGGGGCGCAGCTTGGAGGGGCCAAAACGGGTCAAGTTTGCTCTCCACCGTTGGTTCCCACCGCGCCAGCGAACACCCCCCCCCCCTCCCTCTACGAGGTGCCCACGTACTCCACAAAGGCGGAGGCTGCACCCCGCGCGCCGGGAGGTGCCCGCCACGGGGGTCGCAACGGGTATTTGGTAAAACTGAGTACCAAACGAGGTAAAACTGAGTAAAATGTGGTAAAACTGAGTAGATTTGAGGTAAAGCTAAGCTAAAAAAATTTTTTAGATTTTTTTTTTACTCAGTAAAAAGACAATTTTTTTTGAAAAAAAAATGCACAAAAAACTGCACACTTTGATGGTAGGTGGTACTTTTGTTTAAGGGCAAAAGGCCCCCGAGTCGATTCCCGGCCACTTGTGTTAGTGGCGCCCCACCCGGGCCAAACCATCATATATATATATATATATATATCACACAACCGCTTCACCAAGGAGGGTTGAGTACCGTCTGCATGCATGCACAGAGGAGGGAGGGATCACACAACCACTTCACCAAAGAGGGTTGAGTATCGTATGCATGCATGCACAGCGGAGGGAGGGAGGGTGGGGCCAACTACTTACAAGTAGTTACAAAAGACACGCTTGAAGATCCAGTCGGCCTTAGTATCTCTCCCGTGAGGCTTGCCTCTCGGGGTAGGAAATAGATGGGGCCCAAAACACAGGTTGGCGCCCTGTGCGCAGGACAACGTGAAGCCTGTCTCCAGCGCCATACGCAGCATGGCAGATTTCGCAAGCTAAAAGCAATTTGCTTGGAGATTGAGATGGTGATGGTGACGGCAATTTGCGACATGATGCTCGTGATGGTGACGGCGGAGAGACATCCTCAAAAGTATGCGCGGCAGCAATCTCATCTTCTTTACTATGTGCTTCAATACCATTTTGGGATGGGAATGGGAAGTAGAGAGGGAAAGATTGGGCAAGAAGGAAGAGGAAGCACACAGGGTGGTGAGAGGCCAATGGGTAGCACCGCCTATGGAGGGGATGGCCAAGGGAAAGGAAAGGGAAGTAGAGACAGAAGGATCAGGCAAGGAGGAAGAGGAAGGACACAGGGTGGTGAGAGGCTGATGGGCACCACCAGCAAAGGGTCTAAGGGAAGGGCAGCGAATGGCGATTGGCCAATAGGCGCCGCCAACTGCAGATGAGAACAACACACCATGGCGACATGCCAACCCCCCCACCCACCCTTGGGGTGCTGAGTTGTTAAAAAGGAATCTGTGGGGGGGGGGGGATTGCTTGGCCCAGAAAGGGGCGCAGCTTGGAGGGGCCAAAACGGGTCAAGTTTGCTCTCCACCGTTGGTTCCCACCGCGCCAGCGAACACCCCCCCCCCTCCCTCTACGAGGTGCCCACGTACTCCACAAAGGCGGAGGCTGCACCCCGCGCGCCGGGAGGTGCCCGCCACGGGGGTCGCAACGGGTATTTGGTAAAACTGAGTAGATTTGAGGTAAAGCTAAGCTAAACAAAATTTTTAGATTTTTTTTTTTACTCAGTAAAAAGACAATTTTTTTTGAAAAAAAATGCACAAAAAACTGCACACTTTGATGGTAGGTGGTACTTTTGTTTAAGGGCAAAAGGCCCCCGAGTCGATTCCCGGCCACTTGTGTTAGTGGCGCCCCACCCGGGCCAAACCATCATATATATATATATATCACACAACCGCTTCACCAAGGAGGGTTGAGTACCGTCTGCATGCATGCACAGAGGAGGGAGGGATCACACAACCACTTCACCAAAGAGGGTTGAGTATCGTATGCATGCATGCACAGCGGAGGGAGGGAGGGTGGGGCCAACTACTTACAAGTAGTTACAAAAGACACGCTTGAAGATCCAGTCGGCCTTAGTATCTCTCCCGTGAGGCTTGCCTCTCGGGGTAGGAAATAGATGGGGCCCAAAACACAGGTTGGCGCCCTGTGCGCAGGACAACGTGAAGCCTGTCTCCAGCGCCATACGCAGCATGGCAGATTTCGCAAGCTAAAAGCAATTTGCTTGGAGATTGAGATGGTGATGGTGACGGCAATTTGCGACATGATGCTCGTGATGGTGACGGCGGAGAGACATCCTCAAAAGTATGCGCGGCAGCAATCTCATCTTCTTTACTATGTGCTTCAATACCATTTTGGGATGGGAATGGGAAGTAGAGAGGGAAAGATTGGGCAAGAAGGAAGAGGAAGCACACAGGGTGGTGAGAGGCCAATGGGTAGCACCGCCTATGGAGGGGATGGCCAAGGGAAAGGAAAGGGAAGTAGAGACAGAAGGATCAGGCAAGGAGGAAGAGGAAGGACACAGGGTGGTGAGAGGCTGATGGGCACCACCAGCAAAGGGTCTAAGGGAAGGGCAGCGAATGGCGATTGGCCAATCGGCGCCGCCAGCTGCAGATGAGAACAACACACCATGGCGACATGCCAACCCCCCCACCCACCCTTGGGGTGCTGAGTTGTTAAAAAGGAATCTGTGGGGGGGGGGGGGGGGATTGCTTGGCCCAAAAAAAGCGGCGCAGCTTGGAGGGGCCAAAACGGGTCAAGTTTGCTCTCCACCGTTGGTTCCCACCGCGCCAGCGAACACCCCCCCCCCTCCCTCTACGAGGTGCCCACGTACTCCACAAAGGCGGAGGCTGCACCCCGCGCGCCGGGAGGTGCCTGCCACGGGGGTCGCAACGGGTATTTGGTAAAACTGAGTACCAAACGAGGTAAAACTGAGTAAAATGTGGTAAAACCCCGGGGGGGGCGACCCCTCGGTTCTGGACGCCAACTACCCCCCCAACTAACTGTCGGCCGGAGGCCCCTTGGGGGGGGGGGGGGGGGCCTTGGAGGGGGGGCTCTAGGAGGGGCGCCGGGGAGGGCGGTTCCCGGGGGGGGGGGGAGGGGGGGCGGTTCCCGGGGTTCCCGTGGGGGGGGGGGGTGTCGGGCACCTCCGAACAGTTGGGTATGCGGCCCAGGTGTGATCCGACAGTTGGTTTAGGTTTCGGCACACACGGGTTTGGGTTTGGGCACGGTGGTGGCTGAATGACTTTTTGCAAAGCAAACCGCCCCTTGACGCGCTTACCTAAGAAAATGCGGAAAAAGGGAACAAAATCAGAACTCAAAACCTACGCCGGGGGGGCACCCTGATGCACCACGCAACGAAGCGTGGATTCAAAGATTGTCCCGGTTTCCTCAATAGCACCGGACGGTTGGGGCCCAGAAGAGGGCGGAAATGCTACATCACCCCTGCATTCTCGGGGGTCCCCAACAAAGGGAACAAAATCAGAACTCAAAACCTACGCCAGGGGGGCACCCTCATGCACCACGCAACGAAGCGTGGATTCAAAGATTGTCCCGGTTTCCTCAATAGCACCGGACGGTTAGGGCCCAGAAGAGGGCGGAAATGCTACATCACCCCTGCATTCTCGGGGGTCCCCAACAAAGGGAACAAAATCAGAACTCAAAACCTACGCCGGGGGGGCACCCTGATGCACCACGCAACGAAGCGTGGATTCAAAGATTGTCCCGGTTTCCTCAATAGCACGGGACAGAATTGGCCCACCTGTGGGCAAACTGGCTACGTCACCCCTGTCGTCTCGGGGATCCCCACCGCTATAGAGTTGGGGGGCAGAATCAGAATTGGCCCACTTGTGGGCAAGGTGGCTACATAACCCCTGCCGCCTAGGGGATCCCCACCGCCTCAGAGCGGGGGGCAGAATCAGAAAAAGGCCCACAAGTGGGGAAGATGGCTGCATAACCCCGTTGGGCGCCTTCGGCGCCGGGGCGCCTTCGGCGCCCGTTGGCTCCTTGGGCTCATACCTTTGACAACTAACTGTCGGCCGGAGGCCCCTAGGGGGGGGGGGGGGGTAGTTGGCGTCCTAGGACCCGCGGAGTCGCCCCCCCCCCGGGGGTAAAACTCAGTAGATTTGAGGTAAAGCTGAGTAAAATTTTTTTTAAAATTTTATCTTTTTTACTCAGTAAAAAGACAATTTTTTTTGAAAAAAAAATGCACAAAAAAATGCACACTTTGATGGTAGGTGGTACTTTTGTTTAAGGGCACAAGGCCCCCGAGTCGATTCCCGGCCACTTGTGTTAGTGGCGCCCCACCCGGGCCGAACCATCATATATATATATATATCACACAACCGCTTCACCAAGGAGGGTTGAGTACCGTCTGCATGCATGCACAGAGGAGGGAGGGATCACACAACCACTTCACCAAAGAGGGTTGAGTATTGTATGCATGCATGCACAGCGGAGGGAGGGAGGGTGGGGCCAACTACTTACAAGTAGTTACAAAAGACACGCTTGAAGATCCAGTCGGCCTTAGTATCTCTCCTGTGAGGCTTGCCTCTCGGGGTAGGAAATAGATGGGGCCCAAAACACAGGTTGGCGCCCTGTGCGCAGGACAACGTGAAGCCTGTCTCCAGCGCCATACGCAGCATGGCAGATTTCGCAAGCTAAAAGCAATTTGCTTGGAGATTGAGATGGTGATGGTGATGGCAATTTGCGACATGATGCTCGTGATGGTGACGGCGGAGAGACATCCTCAAAAGTATGCGCGGCAGCAATCTCATCTTCTTTACTATGTGCTTCAATACCATTTTGGGATGGGAATGGGAAGTAGAGAGGGAAAGAGTGGGCAAGAAGGAAGAGGAAGCACACAGGGTGGTGAGAGGCCAATGGGTAGCACCGCCTATTGAGGGGATGGCCAAGGGAAAGGAAAGGGAAGTAGAGACAGAAGGATCAGGCAAGGAGGAAGAGGAAGGACACAGGGTGGTGAGAGGCTGATGGGCACCACCAGCAAAGGGTCTAAGGGAAGGGCAGCGAATGGCGATTGGCCAATAGGCGCCGCCAGCTGCAGATGAGAACAACACACCATGGCGACATGCCAACCCCCCCACCCACCCTTGGGGTGCTGAGTTGTTAAAAAGGAATCTGTGGGGGGGGGGGGGGGATTGCTTGGCCCAGAAAGGGGCGCAGCTTGGAGGGGCCAAAACGGGTCAAGTTTGCTCTCCACCGTTGGTTCCCATCGCGCCAGCGAACACCCCCCCCCCTCCCTCTACGAGGTGCCCACGTACTCCACAAAGGCGGAGGCTGCACCCCGCGCGCCGGGAGGTGCCCGCCACGGGGGTCGCAATGGGTATTTGGTAAAACTGAGTACCAAACGAGGTAAAACTGAGTAAAATGTGGTAAAACTGAGTAGATTTGAGGTAAAGCTGAGTAAAATTTTTTTAAAAATTTATTTTTTTACTCGGTAAAAAGACAATTTTTTTTGAAAAAAAAATGCACAAAAAACTGCACACTTTGATGGTAGGTGGTACTTTTGTTTAAGGGCACAAGGCCCCCGAGTCGATTCCCGGCCACTTGTGTTAGTGGCGCCCCACCCGGGCCAAACCATCATATATATATATATATATATATATATATATATATATATATATATATATATATATATATATATATATCACACAACCGCTTCACCAAGGAGGGTTGAGTACCGTCTGCATGCATGCACAGAGGAGGGAGGGATCACACAACCACTTCACCAAAGAGGGTTGAGTATCGTATGCATGCATGCACAGCGGAGGGAGGGAGGGTGGGGCCAAGAACTTACAAGTAGTTACAAAAGACACGCTTGAAGATCAAGTCGGCCTTAGTATCTCTCCTGTGAGGCTTGCCTCTCGGGGTAGGACTCAGCTTGCATCTCTCAAAGAGATCTTCTTTCTTTTCAAGATGCAGCTGTCTGCAAAATGCTTGGTCATTTTCCAATTGACCATCAGCATTTTGGGGGTATTGAGGAGGCAACACATACCACTTCCGACAGATCCACACAACGGGACGGGTGTCATCAGCGGCATTGGCATTGCCAGGAGTGGCATGCGTGGCATTGGCAGCAGTAACTGCAGCAAAAGCAACAACAGCAGCAGCAGCAGCAACGGGGGCCGCCCGGAATTGGCGCAATCCTGCACAAATTTCGGACTGACAAAAGACAATGGTATGGAAGGTACAATGAAGAACCTTACATTCTTGACATGCTATGGCGGGTGTGCCATCGCAAAAAAAGCATGTGTCAGGGGGGTCTGCAGATTCGGGCGTGGGGTACAACCGAGACACCTCCCAATGCATTGACCGGGTCCGGGGTGTGGGGGCCAACTTGGAACCATTGTAGTACAAGGTAGCTTGTGCCATCTCACGCAATAACCACAATCTATCCTGTGGCACTTGCAACTCGCCTTTGACAACACGTCTAGACAAGGCACAATGCAACATCAACAGACATGCCGGATGGCAACTGACAAAATCATCCTGCCTGATGAAGGTGGAATACAGGGGTGCAATTGCAAATGCAAGGGAACCGAAAGCATCCAAAAACGTTGCCCACTTCCTCCGCGGTTGTGGTTGGATGCCTTCTCGCTCCGCAAGCTCATCCACAACAGCCAACTCCTCCTTGTTTGCCCCAACAATGTGTGGCTTGTCAAGGAGGGGGTCAAACTTAAGGCAAAGGTATTCACGGGGAGGGGCAATCAACAACAAGCGGAGCACCCAATGGAAATTACGCGAACTATATACCTGCGCCACAATCAACGGTGGTGCAAAAGACATATCCATGGACGCGCGTTCCAAAGTGCTACGCGCCCATGATTCAACAAACGCCTGCCGGCGTTGTGGACTGGCACACGACGCGTTCCACAACGAATCACGGACTGCCCATGCCACACCCATTGTGTCCCAATCTGCACTGAGAGCGGTCTGGGCTGCCCACCAGTAATACACCACAATTTGAGCACAGTCTGTGACATAGCTCTCGGAGGTGAGGTCCCTAAAATGGCGTGCCTCGAACTCATATTGTTGAGCCGATGGACCTGGAACCGTGGCATGTAGTGGCGGCCCCCAATCGTCACCAAGCAATGCCTCGACCTCTGCCAAGGATGGGCGAAACGAGCCATGGCTATCACTGAGCGCCTTGCACACATTAGCAAGGATTCGTTCTGCAAGGCGACACCCAGTATGAGATGTTGGAGGGCTATCAGTACAGGGTGTGGCGACAACAATTTCGGACGGAATGGAACTAGGTGGGATAGGGTCCAATGGGGTACTAGCTACATTGTCACAAGCAGCTACACCCACATTCACAGAGGGAGTTGGGTGGGTCCCTACAGCAATTTCGGACGGGATGGAATTGGGTGGAACACGGTTCACAGAGGGAGTGGGGAGAGGGAGTGGGGTGCAAAATGGTCTCAGCATCCACCTCCTTCTCCCACTTCTGTAGCACCCATTTTCCCTTATCCCTATCCTTGAACCGTCTCGCTAGGCACTCCAGTCCAACCAAGCAGTGAATGCACCCGTCGCAGTAGATGCACCACAAATACACGGCCCTATTGCATTGACCACAAGTGAATGGTGGACGGTACAGGCGGGAGTGCCACGAGGCATTCCCGCGGGCCAACTCACGCTTCAGGTCTTGGCCAAGGGAGAGGGGTTCTCCATCACAGCTACTGTCACTGGAGGAGTCGTCCTCAACAACCTTTTGAGCCCTTTTTCGGCCACCTTTCTTGGCGGGGCTTGCTTGCGACTTGAACTCACGCACATGTGGCGGCTCAACACGAGAGGCAACTGTCCGCCTCACACGGCCGTACCTAAAGGGCCGGACGCCAACGTACTTCCAATCGCAATAGCACGGTAAAACCAGGCTCCTTAACAAGGAGCCATAGCAAGATGCCGTCACAGATTCCAAGGGTGGAGTACGTGGCACATGTGCAAAACTGCGCTGTGACGCGGTGAATACGGAGCAGGGACAAGAACTGCGCCCAAGTCACACGGCGGCCTTCATTAATGGCGGCGAAGGTCTCCTTCCACCTGGTAACACCAGCAACCTCAATGGGGGGGTAGTCACGGATGGCCTTGCCATTGGCCCCTTGTTTTCGCGAGGACACACCCTGGTGAAAAAATAGGGCATCACCGTCATCCACAAAAACTTTGTTGTTCAGCATCACCTGGGCCTCCTGCCACATCCATGGGGCGGGCTGCATGCGTCTACCACCAAGTTGTTCACGGCTTTGGGCCCACTGTGTACCTAGGCGGGGTAGCACATCTTTCAAAAACTCACCAATTCCACGCGGTCCCCCACATGCAGTGCACCGCACCATGGGTCTGTGTCTCTTTGCCCATGAATGATGAATAAACTCCGTCATCAGCTCAAGGGTAAAGATCCACAAACAACCAAGCAACAGTACACTGCATGTGTATTCCAAGGGTATCATCCGTGCCCTCGAGACTCGTTGTAGCCGATTTCTTCGTGCGAGCCTCGGTGCCATCCGCAGAGCTTTGCTAATGGAGGACACTATTGCATGCACGAAGGGCATTGGAAAAAAAATGGGTGCCATGCCGCTTGGGAACTCAGCAAGGAGGAACAAATGATTCTTGCTACTATGTTCTTTAGTAGAGGTGTCTTTAACGGAAAAAAAAATTATTCCAAAACCAGCTAAGCACGGTGGGTACAATCAGAGCGGGGGGCAAAATCAGAAGTGGCCCACAAATGGGCAAGATGGCTACCTCACCCCTGCCGTATCGGGGATCCCCACCGCTTCAGAGCGGGGGGATAAAATCAGAAGTGGCCCACAAGTGGGCCAAGTGGCTACCTCACCCCTGCCGTATCGGGGATCCCCGCCGCTTCAAGGCGGGGGGATAAAATCAGAAGTGGCCCAAAAGTGGGCGAAATGGCTACCTCAGCCCTGCCGTATCGGGGATCCCCACCGCTGCAGGGCGGGGGGATAAAATCAGAAGTGGCCCACAAGTGGGCGAAATGGCTACCTCACCCCTGCCGTATCGGGGATCCCCACCGCTTCAGAGCGGGGGGATAAAATCAGAAGTGGCCCACAAGTGGGCGAAATGGCTACCTCACCCCTGCCGTATCGGGGATCCCCACCGCTGCAGAGCGGGGGGATAAAATCAGAAGTGGCCCACAAGTGGGCAAAGTGGCTACCTCACCCCTGCCGTATCGGGGATCCCCACCGCTTCACAGCGGGGGGATAAAATCAGAAGTGGCCCACAAGTGGGCGAAATGGCTACCTCACCCCTGCCGTATCGGGGATCCCCACCGCTGCAGAGCGGGGGGATAAAATCAGAAGTGGCCCACAAGTGGGCAAAGTGGCTACCTCACCCCTGCCGTATGGGGGATCCCCACCGCTTCACAGCGGGGGGATAAAATCAGAAGTGGCCCACAAGTGGGCAAAGTGGCTACCTCACCCCTGCCGTATCGGGGATCCCCGCCGCTTCAGAGCGGGGGGATAAAATCAGAAGTGGCCCACAAGTGGGCAAATTTGCTACCTCACCCTTGCCGTATCGGGGATCCCCGGCGCTTCAGAGCAGGGGGATAAAATCAGAAGTGGCCCACAAGTGGGCCAAGTGGCTACCTCACCCCTGCCGTATCGGGGATCCCCACTGCTTCAGAGTGGGGGGATAAAATCAGAAGTGGCCCACAAGTGGGCGAAATGGCTACCTCACACCTGCCGTATCGGGGATCCCCACCGCTGCAGAGCGGGGGGATAAAATCAGAAGTGGCCCACAGGTGGGCAAAGTGGCTACCTCACCCCTGCCGTATCGGGGATCCCCACCGCTTCAGAGCGGGGGGATAAAATCAGAAGTGGCCCACAAGTGGGCAAAGTGGCTACCTCACCCCTGCCGTATCGGGGATCCCCGCCGCTTCAGAGTGGGGGGATAAAATCAGAAGTGGCCCACAAGTGGGCAAAGTGGCTACCTCACCCCTGCCGTATCGGGGATCCCCACCGCTGCAGTGCGGGGGGATAAAATCAGAAGTGGCCCACAAGTGGGCAAAGTGGCTACGTCACCCCTGCCGTATCGGGGATCCCCACCGCTTCGGAGTGGGGGGCAAAATCAGAAGTGGCCCACAAGTGGGCAAGGTGGCTACCTCACCCCTGCCGTATCCGGGATCCCCGCCGCTTCAGAGCGGGGGGCAAAATCAGAAGTGGCCCACAAGTGGGCAAAGTGGCTACCTCACCCCTGCCGTATCCGGGATCCCCGCCGCTTCAGAGTGGGGGGATGAAATCAGAAGTGGCCCACAAGTGGGCAAAGTGGCTACCTCACCCCTGCCGTATCGGGGATCCCCACCGCTTCAGAGCGGGGGGATAAAATCAGAAGTGGCCCACAAGTGGGCAAAGTGGCTACCTCACCCCTGCCGTATCGGGGATCCCCACCGCTTCAGAGCGGGGGGATAAAATCAGAAGTGGCCCACAAGTGGGCAAAGTGGCTACCTCACCCCTGCCGTATCGGGGATCCCCACCGCTTCGGAGCGGGGGGCAAAATCAGAAGTGGCCCACAAGTGGGCAAAGTGGCTACCTCACCCCTGCCGTATCGGGGATCCCCACCGCTTCAAAGCGGGGGGATAAATTCAGAAGTGGCCCACAAGTGGGCGAAATGGCTACCTCACCCCTGCCGTATCGGGGATCCCCACCGCTGCAGAGCGGGGGGAAAAAATCAGAAGTGGCCCACAAGTGGGCAAAGTGGCTACCTCACCCCTGCCGTATCGGGGATCCCCACCGCTTCAGAGCGGGGGGATAAAATCAGAAGTGGCCCACAAGTGGGCAAAGTGGCTACCTCACCCCTGCCGTATCGGGGATCCCCACCGCTTCAGAGCGGGGGGATAAAATCAGAAGTGGCCCACAAGTGGGCAAAGTGGCTACCTCACCCCTGCCGTATCGGGGATCCCCACCGCTTCGGAGCGGGGGGCAAAATCAGAAGTGGCCCACAAGTGGGCAAAGTGGCTACCTCACCCCTGCCGTATCGGGGATCCCCACCGCTTCGGAGCGGGGGGCAAAATCAGAAGTGGCCCACAAGTGGGCAAAGTGGCTACCTCACCCCTGCCGTATCGGGGATCCCCACCGCTTCAGAGTGGGGGGATAAAATCAGAAGTGGCCCACAAGTGGGCGAAATGGCTACCTCACCCCTGCCGTATCGGGGATCCCCACCGCTGCAGAGCGGGGGGATAAAATCAGATGTGGCCCACAAGTGGGCAAAGTGGCTACCTCACTCCTGCCGTATCGGGGATCCCCACCGCTTCGGAGCGGGGGGCAAAATCAGAAGTGGCCCACAAGTGGGCAAAGTGGCTACCTCACCCCTGCCGTATCGGGGATCCCCACCGCTTCAGAGCGGGGGGATAAAATCAGAAGTGGCCCACAAGTGGGCAAATTTGCTACCTCACCCCTGCCGTATCGGGGATCCCCGGCGCTTCACAGCGGGGGGATAAAATCAGAAGTGGCCCACAAGTGGGCCAAGTGGCTACCTCACCCCTGCCGTATCGGGGATCCCCACCGCTTCAGAGCGGGGGGATAAAATCAGAAGTGGCCCACAAGTGGGCAAAGTGGCTACCTCACCCCTGCCGTATCGGGGATCCCAGCCGCTTCGGAGCGGGGGGCAAAATCAGAAGTGGCCCACAAGTGGGCAAAGTGGCTACCTCACCCCTGCCGTATCGGGGATCCCCACCGCTTCAAAGCGGGGGGATAAAATCAGAAGTGGCCCACAAGTGGGCGAAATGGCTACCTCACCCCTGCCGTATCGGGGATCCCCACCGCTGCAGAGCGGGGGGGGAAAATCAGAAGTGGCCCACAAGTGGGCAAAGTGGCTACCTCACCCCTGCCGTATCGGGGATCCCCACCGCTTCAGAGCGGGGGGATAAAATCAGAAGTGGCCCACAAGTGGGCAAAGTGGCTACCTCACCCCTGCCGTATCGGGGATCCCCACCGCTTCAGAGCGGGGGGATAAAATCAGAAGTGGCCCACAAGTGGGCAAAGTGGCTACCTCACCCCTGCCGTATCGGGGATCCCCACCGCTTCGGAGCGGGGGGCAAAATCAGAAGTGGCCCACAAGTGGGCAAAGTGGCTACCTCACCCCTGCCGTATCGGGGATCCCCACCGCTTCGGAGCGGGGGGCAAAATCAGAAGTGGCCCACAAGTGGGCAAAGTGGCTACCTCACCCCTGCCGTATCGGGGATCCCCACCGCTTCAGAGTGGGGGGATAAAATCAGAAGTGGCCCACAAGTGGGCGAAATGGCTACCTCACCCCTGCCGTATCGGGGATCCCCACCGCTGCAGAGCGGGGGGATAAAATCAGAAGTGGCCCACAAGTGGGCAAAGTGGCTACCTCACTCCTGCCGTATCGGGGATCCCCACCGCTTCGGAGCGGGGGGCAAAATCAGAAGTGGCCCACAAGTGGGCAAAGTGGCTACCTCACCCCTGCCGTATCGGGGATCCCCACCGCTTCAGAGCGGGGGGATAAAATCAGAAGTGGCCCACAAGTGGGCAAATTTGCTACCTCACCCCTGCCGTATCGGGGATCCCCGGCGCTTCACAGCGGGGGGATAAAATCAGAAGTGGCCCACAAGTGGGCCAAGTGGCTACCTCACCCCTGCCGTATCGGGGATCCCCACCGCTTCAGAGCGGGGGGATAAAATCAGAAGTGGCCCACAAGTGGGCAAGGCTACCTCACCCCTGCCGTATCGGGGATCCCCACCGCTGCAGAGCGCGGGGATAAAATCAGAAGTGGCCCACAAGTGGGCAAAGTGGCTACCTCACCCCTGCCGTATCGGGGATCCCCACCGCTGCAGAGCGGGGGGATAAAATCAGAAGTGGCCCACAAGTGGGCAAAGTGGCTACCTCACCCCTGCCGTATCGGGGATCCCCACCGCTGCAGAGCGGGGGGATAAATTCAGAAGTGGCCCACAAGTGGGCAAAGTGGCTACCTCACTCCTGTCGTATCGGGGATCCCCGCCGCTTCAGAGTGGGGGGATAAAATCAGAAGTGGCCCACAAGTGGGCGAGGTGGCTACCTCACCCCTGCCGTATCGGGGATCCCCACCGCTTCAGAGCGGGGGGATAAAATCAGTAGTGGCCCACAAGTGGGCAAAGTGGCTACCTCACCCCTGCCGTATCGGGGATCCCAGCCGCTTCGGAGCGGGGGGCAAAATCAGAAGTGGCCCACAAGTGGGCAAAGTGGCTACCTCACCCCTGCCGTATCGGGGATCCCCACCGCTTCAAAGCGGGGGGATAAAATCAGAAGTGGCCCACAAGTGGGCGAAATGGCTACCTCACCCCTGCCGTATCGGGGATCCCCACCGCTGCAGAGCGGGGGGGGAAAATCAGAAGTGGCCCACAAGTGGGCAAAGTGGCTACCTCACCCCTGCCGTATCGGGGATCCCCACCGCTTCAGAGCGGGGGGATAAAATCAGAAGTGGCCCACAAGTGGGCAAAGTGGCTACCTCACACCTGCCGTATCGGGGATCCCCACCGCTTCAGAGCGGGGGGATAAAATCAGAAGTGGCCCACAAGTGGGCAAAGTGGCTACCTCACCCCTGCCGTATCGGGGATCCCCACCGCTTCGGAGCGGGGGGCAAAATCAGAAGTGGCCCACAAGTGGGCAAAGTGGCTACCTCACCCCTGCCGTATCGGGGATCCCCACCGCTTCGGAGCGGGGGGCAAAATCAGAAGTGGCCCACAAGTGGGCAAAGTGGCTACCTCACCCCTGCCGTATCGGGGATCCCCACCGCTTCAGAGTGGGGGGATAAAATCAGAAGTGGCCCACAAGTGGGCGAAATGGCTACCTCACCCCTGCCGTATCGGGGATCCCCACCGCTGCAGAGCGGGGGGATAAAATCAGAAGTGGCCCACAAGTGGGCAAAGTGGCTACCTCACTCCTGCCGTATCGGGGATCCCCACCGCTTCGGAGCGGGGGGCAAAATCAGAAGTGGCCCACAAGTGGGCAAAGTGGCTACCTCACCCCTGCCGTATCGGGGATCCCCACCGCTTCAGAGCGGGGGGATAAAATCAGAAGTGGCCCACAAGTGGGCAAATTTGCTACCTCACCCCTGCCGTATCGGGGATCCCCGGCGCTTCACAGCGGGGGGATAAAACCAGAAGTGGCCCACAAGTGGGCCAAGTGGCTACCTCACCCCTGCCGTATCGGGGATCCCCACCGCTTCAGAGCGGGGGGATAAAATCAGAAGTGGCCCACAAGTGGGCAAGGCTACCTCACCCCTGCCGTATCGGGGATCCCCACCGCTGCAGAGCGCGGGGATAAAATCAGAAGTGGCCCACAAGTGGGCAAAGTGGCTACCTCACCCCTGCCGTATCGGGGATCCCCACCGCTTCGGAGCGGGGGGCAAAATCAGAAGTGGCCCACAAGTGGGCAAAGTGGCTACCTCACCCCTGCCGTATCGGGGATCCCCACCGCTTCGGAGCGGGGGGCAAAATCAGAAGTGGCCCACAAGTGGGCAAAGTGGCTACCTCACCCCTGCCGTATCGGGGATCCCCACCGCTTCAGAGTGGGGGGATAAAATCAGAAGTGGCCCACAAGTGGGCGAAATGGCTACCTCACCCCTGCCGTATCGGGGATCCCCACCGCTGCAGAGCGGGGGGATAAAATCAGAAGTGGCCCACAAGTGGGCAAAGTGGCTACCTCACCCCTGCCGTATCGGGGATCCCCACCGCTTCAGAGCGGGGGGATAAAATCAGTAGTGGCCCACAAGTGGGCAAAGTGGCTACCTCACCCCTGCCGTATCGGGGATCCCCACCGCTTCAGAGCGGGGGGATAAAATCAGAAGTGGCCCACAAGTGGGCAAAGTGGCTACCTCACTCCTGCCGTATCGGGGATCCCCACCGCTTCAGAGTGGGGGGATAAAATCAGAAGTGGCCCACAAGTGGGAGAAATGGCTACCTCACCCCTGCCATATCGGGGATCCCCACCGCTTCAGAGCGGGGGGATAAAATCAGAATTGGCCACAAGTGGGCAAGGTGGCTACCTCACCCCTGCCGTATCGGGGATCCCCACCGCTGCAGAGCGGGGGGATAAAATCAGAAGTGGCCCACAAGTGGGCAAAGTGGCTACCTCACCCCTG
This sequence comes from Eutreptiella sp. 'Long Island Sound 2002', assembly GCA_964036045.1. Classification (NCBI taxonomy): domain Eukaryota; phylum Euglenozoa; class Euglenophyceae; order Eutreptiales; family Eutreptiaceae; genus Eutreptiella; species Eutreptiella sp. 'Long Island Sound 2002'. Next base: position 58,477,694 of record OZ038391.1, read on the forward strand.
CCGTATCGGGGATCCCCACCGCTGCAGAGCGGGGGGATAAATTCAAAAGTGGCCCACAAGTGGGCAAAGTGGCTACCTCACCCCTGCCGTATCGGGGATCCCCACCGCTTCAGAGCGGGGGGATAAAATCAGAAGTGGCCCACAAGTGGGCAAGGTGGCTGGCTACCTCACCCCTGCCGTATCGGGGATCCCCACCGCTGCAGAGCAGGGGGATAAAATCAGAAGTGGCCCACAAGTGGGCAAAGTGGCTACCTCACTCCTGCCGTATCGGGGATCCCCACTGCTGCAGAGCGGGGGGATAAAATCAGAAGTGGCCCACAAGTGGGCGAAATGGCTACCTCACCCTTGCCGTATCGGGGATCCCCACTGCTTCAGAGTGGGGGGATAAAATCAGAAGTGGCCCACAAGTGGGCAAAGTGGCTACCTCACCCCTGCCGTATCGGGGATCCCCACCGCTTCAGAGCGGGGGGATAAAATCACAAGTGGCCCACAAGTGGGCAAGGTGGCTACCTCACCCCTGCCGTATCGGGGATCCCCACCGCTTCAGAGCGGGGGGATAAAATCAGAAGTGGCCCACAAGTGGGCGAAATGGCTACCTCACCCCTGCCGTATCGGGGATCCCCACTGCTGCAGAGCGGGGGGATAAAATCAGAAGTGGCCCACAAGTGGGCGAAATGGCTACCTCACCCTTGCCGTATCCGGGATCCCCACCGCTGCAGAGCGGGGGGCAAAATCAGAAGTGGCCCACAAGTGGGCAAAGTGGCTACCTCACCCCTACTGTATCGGGGATCCCCACCGCTTCAGAGCGGGGGGCAAAAGCAGAAGTGGCCCACAAGTGGGCAAAGTGGCTACCTCACCCCTGCCGTATCGGGGATCCCCGGCGCTTCAGAGCAGGGGGATAAAATCAGAAGTGGCCCACAAGTGGGCCAAGTGGCTACCTCACCCCTGCCGTATCGGGGATCCCCACCGCTTCAGGATGGGGGGCAAAATCAGAAGTGGCCCACAAGTGGGCAAAGTGGCTACCTCACCCCTGCCGTATCCGGGATCCCCACCGCTTCAGAGCGGGGGGCAAAATCAGAAGTGGCCCACAAGTGGGCAAAGTGGCTACCTCACCCCTGCCGTATCGGGGATCCCCACCGCTTCAGAGCGGGGGGATAAAATCAGAAGTGGCCCACAAGTGGGCGAGGTGGCTACCTCACCCCTGCCGTATCGGGGATCCCCACCGCTTCAGAGCGGGGGGATAAAATCAGAAGTGGCCCACAAGTGGGCAAAGTGGCTACCTCACCCCTGCCGTATCGGGGATCCCCGCCGCTTCAGAGCGGGGGGAGAAAATCAGAATTGGCCACAAGTGGGCAAAGTGGCTACCTCACCCCTGCCGTATCGGGGATCCCCACCGCTTCAGAGCGGGGGGATAAAATCAGAAGGGGCCCACAAGTGGGCAAAGTGGCTACCTCACCCCTGCCGTATCGGGGATCCCCACCGCTTCAGAGCGGGGGGATAAAATCAGAAGTGGCCCACAAGTGGGCAAAGTGGCTACCTCACCCCTGCCGTATCGGGGATCCCCACCGCTTCAGAGCGGGGGGATAAAATCAGAAGTGGCCCACAAGTGGGCAAATTTGCTACCTCACCCCTGCCGTATCGGGGAGCCCCGCCGCTTCAGAGCAGGGGGATAAAATCAGAAGTGGCCCACAAGTGGGCCAAGTGGCTACCTCACCCCTGCCGTATCGGGGATCCCCACCGCTTCAGAGCGGGGGGATAAAATCAGAAGTGGCCCACAAGTGGGCAAAGTGGCTACCTCACCCCTGCTGTATCGAGGATCCCCACCGCTTCAGAGCGGGGGGATAAAATCAGAAGTGGCCCACAAGTGGGCAAAGTGGCTACCTCACCCCTGCCGTATCGGGGATCCCCACCGCTTCAGAGTGGGGGGATAAAATCAGAAGTGGCCCACAAGTGGGCGAAATGGCTACCTCACCCTTGCCGTATCGGGGATCCCCACTGCTGCAGAGCGGGGGGATAAAATCAGAAGTGGCCCACAAGTGGGCAAAGTGGCTACCTCACCCCTGCCGTATCGGGGATCCCCACCGCTTCAGAGCGGGGGGCAAAATCAGAAGTGGCCCACAAGTGGGCAAAGTGGCTACCTCACCCCTTCCGTATCGGGGATTCCCACCGATTCAGAGCGGGGTGATAAAATCAGAAGTGGCCCACAAGTGGGCAAATTTGCTACCTCACCCCTGCCGTATCGGGGATCCCCACCGCTGCAGAGCAGGGGGATAAAATCAGAAGTGGCCCACAAGTGGGCCAAGTGGCTACCTCACCCCTGCCGTATCCGGGATCCCCACCGCTTCACAGCGGGGGGATAAAATCAGAAGTGGCCCACAAGTGGGCAAAGTGGCTACCTCACCCCTGCTGTATCGGGGATCCCCACCGCTTCAGAGCGGGGGGATAAAATCAGAAGTGGCCCACAAGTGGGCAAAGTGGCTACCTCACCCCTGCCGTATCGGGGATCCCCGCCGCTTCAGAGTGGGGGGATAAAATCAGAAGTGGCCCACAAGTGGGAGAAATGGCTACCTCACCCCTGCCGTATCGGGGATCCCCACCGCTGCAGAGCGGGGGGATAAAATCAGAAGTGGCCCACAAGTGGGCAAAGTGGCTACCTCACCCCTGCCGTATCGGGGATCCCCACCGCTTCAGAGTGGGGGGATAAAATCAGAAGTGGCCCACAAGTGGGCAAAGTGGCTACCTCACCCCTGCCGTATCGGGGATCCCCACCGCTTCAGAGCGGGGGGATAAAATCAGAAGTGGCCCACAAGTGGGCAAAGTGGCTACCTCACCCATGCCGTATCGGGGATCCCCACCGCTTTAGAGCGGGGGGCAAAATCAGAAGTGGCCCACAAGTGGGCAAAGTGGCTACCTCACCCCTGCCGTATCGGGGATCCCCGCCGCTTCAGAGTGGGGGGATAAAATCAGAAGTGGCCCACAAGTGGGCAAAGTGGCTACCTCACCCCTTCCGTATCGGGGATCCCCACCGCTTCAGAGCGGGGGGATAAAATCAGAAGTGGCCCACAAGTGGGCAAAGTGGCTACCTCACCCCTGCCGTATCGGGGATCCCCACCGCTTCACAGCGGGGGGCAAAATCAGAAGTGGCCCACAAGTGGGCAAAGTGGCTACCTCACCCCTTCCGTATCGGGGATCCCCACCGCTTCAGAGCGGGGGGATAAAATCAGAAGTGGCCCACAAGTGGGCAAATTTGCTACCTCACCCCTGCCGTATCGGGGATCCCCACCGCTGCAGAGCAGGGGGATAAAATCAGAAGTGGCCCACAAGTGGGCCAAGTGGCTACCTCACCCCTGCCGTATCGGGGATCCCCACCGCTTCAGAGCGGGGGGATAAAATCAGAAGTGGCCCACAAGTGGGCAAAGTGGCTACCTCACCCCTGCCGTATCGGGGATCCCCACCGCTTCAGAGCGGGGGGATAAAGTCAGAAGTGGCCCACAAGTGGGCAAAGTGGCTACCTCACCCCTGCCGTATCGGGGATCCCCACCGCTTCAGAGTGGGGGGATAAAATCAGAAGTGGCCCACAAGTGGGCAAAGTGGCTACCTCACCCCTGCCGTATCGGGGATCCCCACTGCTTCAGAGTGGGGGGATAAAATCAGAAGTGGCCCACAAGTGGGCAAAGTGGCTACCTCACCCCTGCCGTATCGGGGATCCCCACCGCTTCAGAGCGGGGGGCAAAATCAGAAGTGGCCCACAAGTGGGCAAATTGGCTACCTCACCCCTGCCGTATCGGGGATCCCCGCCGCTTCAGAGCAGGGGGATAAAATCAGAAGTGGCCCACAAGTGGGCAAAGTGGCTACCTCACCCCTGCCGTATCGGGGATCCCCACTGCTTCAGAGTGGGGGGATAAAATCAGAAGTGGCCCACAAGTGGGCAAAGTGGCTACCTCACCCCTGCCGTATCGGGGATCCCCACCGCTTCAGAGTGGGGGGATAAAATCAGAAGTGGCCCACAAGTGGGCAAAGTGGCTACCTCACCCCTGCCGTATCGGGGATCCCCACCGCTTCAGAGCGGGGGGATAAAATCAGAAGTGGCCCACAAGTGGGCAAAGTGGCTACCTCACCCCTGCCGTATCGGGGATCCCCACTGCTTCAGAGCAGGGGGATAAAATCAGAAGTGGCCCACAAGTGGGCAAAGTGGCTACCTCACCCCTGCCGTATCGGGGATCCCCACCGCTGCAGAGCGGGGGGATAAAATCAGAAGTGGCACACAAGTGGGCAAAGTGGCTACCTCACCCCTGCCGTATCGGGGATCCCCACTGCTGCAGAGCGGGGGGATAAAATCAGAAGTGGCCCACAAGTGGGCGAAATGGCTACCTCACCCTTGCCGTATCCGGGATCCCCACCGCTGCAGAGCGGGGGGCAAAATCAGAAGTGGCCCACAAGTGGGCAAAGTGGCTACCTCACCCCTTCCGTATCGGGGATCCCCACCGCTTCAGAGCGGGGGGCAAAATCAGAAGTGGCCCACAAGTGGGCAAAGTGGCTACCTCACCCCTGCCGTATCGGGGATCCCCGGCGCTTCAGAGCGGGGGGATAAAATCAGAAGTGGCCCACAAGTGGGCCAAGTGGCTACCTCACCCCTGCCGTATCGGGGATCCCCACCGCTTCAGAGTGGGGGGATAAAATCAGAAGTGGCCCACAAGTGGGCAAAGTGGCTACCTCACCCCTGCCGTATCGGGGATCCCCACCGCTTCAGAGTGGGGGGATAAAATCAGAAGTGGCCCACAAGTGGGCAAAGTGGCTACCTCACCCCTGCCGTATCGGGGATCCCCACCGCTTCAGAGCGGGGGGATAAAATCAGAAGTGGCCCACAAGTGGGCAAAGTGGCTACCTCACCCATGCCGTATCGGGGATCCCCACCGCTTTAGAGCGGGGGGCAAAATCAGAAGTGGCCCACAAGTGGGCAAAGTGGCTACCTCACCCCTGCCGTATCGGGGATCCCCGCCGCTTCAGAGTGGGGGGATAAAATCAGAAGTGGCCCACAAGTGGGCGAAATGGCTACCTCACCCTTGCCGTATCGGGGATCCCCACCGCTGCAGAGCGGGGGGATGAAACCAGAAGTGGCCCACAAGTGGGCAAAGTGGCTACCTCACCCCTGCCGTATCGGGGATCCCCACCGCTTCACAGCGGGGGGCAAAATCAGAAGTGGCCCACAAGTGGGCAAAGTGGCTACCTCACCCCTTCCGTATCGGGGATCCCCACCGCTTCAGAGCGGGGGGATAAAATCAGAAGTGGCCCACAAGTGGGCAAATTTGCTACCTCACCCCTGCCGTATCGGGGATCCCCACCGCTGCAGAGCAGGGGGGTAAAATCAGAAGTGGCCCACAAGTGGGCCAAGTGGCTACCTCACCCCTGCCGTATCGGGGATCCCCACCGCTTCAGAGCGGGGGGATAAAATCAGAAGTGGCCCACAAGTGGGCAAAGTGGCTACCTCACCCCTGCCGTATCGGGGATCCCCACCGCTTCGGAGCGGGGGGATAAAGTCAGAAGTGGCCCACAAGTGGGCAAAGTGGCTACCTCACCCCTGCCGTATCGGGGATCCCCACCGCTTCAGAGTGGGGGGATAAAATCAGAAGTGGCCCACAAGTGGGCAAAGTGGCTACCTCACCCCTGCCGTATCGGGGATCCCCACTGCTTCAGAGTGGGGGGATAAAATCAGAAGTGGCCCACAAGTGGGCAAAGTGGCTACCTCACCCCTGCCGTATCGGGGATCCCCACCGCTTCAGAGCGGGGGGCAAAATCAGAAGTGGCCCACAAGTGGGCAAATTGGCTACCTCACCCCTGCCGTATCGGGGATCCCCGCCGCTTCAGAGCAGGGGGATAAAATCAGAAGTGGCCCACAAGTGGGCAAAGTGGCTACCTCACCCCTGCCGTATCGGGGATCCCCACTGCTTCAGAGTGGGGGGATAAAATCAGAAGTGGCCCACAAGTGGGCAAAGTGGCTACCTCACCCCTGCCGTATCGGGGATCCCCACCGCTTCAGAGTGGGGGGATAAAATCAGAAGTGGCCCACAAGTGGGCAAAGTGGCTACCTCACCCCTGCCGTATCGGGGATCCCCACCGCTTCAGAGCGGGGGGATAAAATCAGAAGTGGCCCACAAGTGGGCAAAGTGGCTACCTCACCCCTGCCGTATCGGGGATCCCCACTGCTTCAGAGCAGGGGGATAAAATCAGAAGTGGCCCACAAGTGGGCAAAGTGGCTACCTCACCCCTGCCGTATCGGGGATCCCCACCGCTGCAGAGCGGGGGGATAAAATCAGAAGTGGCACACAAGTGGGCAAAGTGGCTACCTCACCCCTGCCGTATCGGGGATCCCCACTGCTGCAGAGCGGGGGGATAAAATCAGAAGTGGCCCACAAGTGGGCGAAATGGCTACCTCACCCCTGCCGTATCGGGGATCCCCACCGCTGCAGAGCGGGGGGCAAAATCAGAAGTGGCCCACAAGTGGGCAAAGTGGCTACCTCACCCCTACTGTATCGGGGATCCCCACCGCTTCAGAGCGGGGGGCAAAATCAGAAGTGGCCCACAAGTGGGCAAAGTGGCTACCTCACCCCTGCCGTATCGGGGATCCCCGGCGCTTCAGAGCGGGGGGATAAAATCAGAAGTGGCCCACAAGTGGGCCAAGTGGCTACCTCACCCCTGCCGTATCGGGGATCCCCACCGCTTCAGAGTGGGGGGCAAAATCAGAAGTGGCCCACAAGTGGGCAAAGTGGCTACCTCACCCCTGCCGTATCCGGGATCCCCACCGCTTCAGAGCGGGGGGCAAAATCAGAAGTGGCCCACAAGTGGGCAAAGTGGCTACCTCACCCCTGCCGTATCGGGGATCCCCACCGCTTCAGAGCGGGGGGATAAAATCAGAAGTGGCCCACAAGTGGGCGAGGTGGCTACCTCACCCCTGCCGTATCGGGGATCCCCACCGCTTCAGAGCGGGGGGATAAAATCAGAAGTGGCCCACAAGTGGGCAAAGTGGCTACCTCACCCCTGCCGTATCGGGGATCCCCGCCGCTTCAGAGCGGGGGGAGAAAATCAGAATTGGCCACAAGTGGGCAAAGTGGCTACCTCACCCCTGCCGTATCGGGGATCCCCACCGCTTCAGAGCGGGGGGATAAAATCAGAAGTGGCCCACAAGTGGGCAAAGTGGCTACCTCACCCCTGCCGTATCGGGGATCCCCACCGCTTCACAGCGGGGGGATAAAATCAGAAGTGGCCCACAAGTGGGCAAAGTGGCTACCTCACCCCTGCCGTATCGGGGATCCCCACCGCTTCGGAGCGGGGGGATAAAATCAGAAGTGGCCCACAAGTGGGCAAAGTGGCTACCTCACCCCTGCCGTATCGGGAATCCCCGCTGCTTCAGAGTGGGGGGATAAAATCAGAAGGGGCCCACAAGTGGGCGAAATGGCTACCTCACCCCTGCCGTATCGGGGATCCCCACCGCTTCAGAGCGGGGGGATAAAATCAGAAGTGGCCCACAAGTGGGCAAAGTGGCTACCTCACCCCTGCCGTATCGGGGATCCCCACCGCTTCAGAGCGGGGGGATAAAATCAGAAGTGGCCCACAAGTGGGCAAATTTGCTACCTCACCCCTGCCGTATCGGGGAGCCCCGCCGCTTCAGAGCAGGGGGATAAAATCAGAAGTGGCCCACAAGTGGGCCAAGTGGCTACCTCACCCCTGCCGTATCGGGGATCCCCACCGCTTCAGAGCGGGGGGATAAAATCAGAAGTGGCCCACAAGTGGGCAAAGTGGCTACCTCACCCCTGCTGTATCGAGGATCCCCACCGCTTCAGAGCGGGGGGATAAAATCAGAAGTGGCCCACAAGTGGGCAAAGTGGCTACGTCACCCCTGCCGTATCGGGGATCCCCACCGCTTCAGAGTGGGGGGATAAAATCAGAAGTGGCCCACAAGTGGGCGAAATGGCTACCTCACCCTTGCCGTATCGGGGATCCCCACTGCTGCAGAGCGGGGGGATAAAATCAGAAGTGGCCCACAAGTGGGCAAAGTGGCTACCTCACCCCTGCCGTATCGGGGATCCCCACCGCTTCAGAGCGGGGGGATAAAATCAGAAGTGGCCCACAAGTGGGCAAATTTGCTACCTCACCCCTGCCGTATCGGGGATCCCCACCGCTGCAGAGCAGGGGGATAAAATCAGAAGTGGCCCACAAGTGGGCCAAGTGGCTACCTCACCCCTGCCGTATCCGGGATCCCCACCGCTTCACAGCGGGGGGATAAAATCAGAAGTGGCCCACAAGTGGGCAAAGTGGCTACCTCACCCCTGCTGTATCGGGGATCCCCACCGCTTCAGAGCGGGGGGATAAAATCAGAAGTGGCCCACAAGTGGGCAAAGTGGCTACCTCACCCCTGCCGTATCGGGGATCCCCGCCGCTTCAGAGTGGGGGGATAAAATCAGAAGTGGCCCACAAGTGGGAGAAATGGCTACCTCACCCCTGCCGTATCGGGGATCCCCACCGCTGCAGAGCGGGGGGATAAAATCAGAAGTGGCCCACAAGTGGGCAAAGTGGCTACCTCACCCCTGCCGTATCGGGGATCCCCACCGCTTCAGAGTGGGGGGATAAAATCAGAAGTGGCCCACAAGTGGGCAAAGTGGCTACCTCACCCCTGCCGTATCGGGGATCCCCACCGCTTCAGAGCGGGGGGATAAAATCAGAAGTGGCCCACAAGTGGGCAAAGTGGCTACCTCACCCCTGCCGTATCGGGGATCCCCACCGCTTCAGAGCGGGGGGATAAAATCAGAAGTGGCCCACAAGTGGGCAAAGTGGCTACCTCACCCATGCCGTATCGGGGATCCCCACCGCTTTAGAGCGGGGGGCAAAATCAGAAGTGGCCCACAAGTGGGCAAAGTGGCTACCTCACCCCTACCGTATCGGGGATCCCCGCCGCTTCAGAGTGGGGGGATAAAATCAGAAGTGGCCCACAAGTGGGCGAAATGGCTACCTCACCCTTGCCGTATCGGGGATCCCCACCGCTGCAGAGCGGGGGGATGAAATCAGAAGTGGCCCACAAGTGGGCAAAGTGGCTACCTCACCCCTGCCGTATCGGGGATCCCCACCGCTTCACAGCGGGGGGCAAAATCAGAAGTGGCCCACAAGTGGGCAAAGTGGCTACCTCACCCCTTCCGTATCGGGGATCCCCACCGCTTCAGAGCGGGGGGATAAAATCAGAAGTGGCCCACAAGTGGGCAAATTTGCTACCTCACCCCTGCCGTATCGGGGATCCCCACCGCTGCAGAGCAGGGGGATAAAATCAGAAGTGGCCCACAAGTGGGCCAAGTGGCTACCTCACCCCTGCCGTATCGGGGATCCCCACCGCTTCAGAGCGGGGGGATAAAATCAGAAGTGGCCCACAAGTGGGCAAAGTGGCTACCTCACCCCTGCCGTATCGGGGATCCCCACCGCTTCAGAGCGGGGGGATAAAGTCAGAAGTGGCCCACAAGTGGGCAAAGTGGCTACCTCACCCCTGCCGTATCGGGGATCCCCACCGCTTCAGAGTGGGGGGATAAAATCAGAAGTGGCCCACAAGTGGGCAAAGTGGCTACCTCATCCCTGCCGTATCGGGGATCCCCACTGCTTCAGAGTGGGGGGATAAAATCAGAAGTGGCCCACAAGTGGGCAAAGTGGCTACCTCACCCCTGCCGTATCGGGGATCCCCACCGCTTCAGAGCGGGGGGCAAAATCAGAAGTGGCCCACAAGTGGGCAAATTGGCTACCTCACCCCTGCCGTATCGGGGATCCCCGCCGCTTCAGAGCAGGGGGATAAAATCAGAAGTGGCCCACAAGTGGGCAAAGTGGCTACCTCACCCCTGCCGTATCGGGGATCCCCACTGCTTCAGAGTGGGGGGATAAAATCAGAAGTGGCCCACAAGTGGGCAAAGTGGCTACCTCACCCCTGCCGTATCGGGGATCCCCACCGCTTCAGAGTGGGGGGATAAAATCAGAAGTGGCCCACAAGTGGGCAAAGTGGCTACCTCACCCCTGCCGTATCGGGGATCCCCACCGCTTCAGAGCGGGGGGATAAAATCAGAAGTGGCCCACAAGTGGGCAAAGTGGCTACCTCACCCCTGCCGTATCGGGGATCCCCACTGCTTCAGAGTGGGGAGATAAAATCAGAAGTGGCCCACAAGTGGGCAAAGTGGCTACCTCACCCCTGCCGTATCGGGGATCCCCACCGCTTCAGAGCGGGGGGCAAAATCAGAAGTGGCCCACAAGTGGGCAAATTGGCTACCTCACCCCTGCCGTATCGGGGATCCCCGCCGCTTCAGAGCAGGGGGATAAAATCAGAAGTGGCCCACAAGTGGGCAAAGTGGCTACCTCACCCCTGCCGTATCGGGGATCCCCACTGCTTCAGAGTGGGGGGATAAAATCAGAAGTGGCCCACAAGTGGGCAAAGTGGCTACCTCACCCCTGCCGTATCGGGGATCCCCACCGCTTCAGAGCGGGGGGCAAAATCAGAAGTGGCCCACAAGTGGGCAAATTGGCTACCTCACCCCTGCCGTATCGGGGATCCCCGCCGCTTCAGAGCAGGGGGATAAAATCAGAAGTGGCCCACAAGTGGGCAAAGTGGCTACCTCACCCCTGCCGTATCGGGGATCCCCACTGCTTCAGAGTGGGGGGATAAAATCAGAAGTGGCCCACAAGTGGGCAAAGTGGCTACCTCACCCCTGCCGTATCGGGGATCCCCACCGCTTCAGAGTGGGGGGATAAAATCAGAAGTGGCCCACAAGTGGGCAAAGTGGCTACCTCACCCCTGCCGTATCGGGGATCCCCACCGCTTCAGAGCGGGGGGATAAAATCAGAAGTGGCCCACAAGTGGGCAAAGTGGCTACCTCACCCCTGCCGTATCGGGGATCCCCACCGCTTCAGAGTGGGGGGATAAAATCAGAAGTGGCCCACAAGAGGGCAAAGTGGCTACCTCACCCCTGCCGTATCGGGGATCCCCACCGCTTCAGAGCGGGGGGATAAAATCAGAAGTGGCCCACAAGTGGGCAAAGTGGCTACCTCACCCCTGCCGTATCGGGGATCCCCACCGCTTCAGAGCGGGGGGATAAAGTCAGAAGTGGCCCACAAGTGGGCAAAGTGGCTACCTCACCCCTGCCGTATCGGGGATCCCCACCGCTTCAGAGTGGGGGGATAAAATCAGAAGTGGCCCACAAGTGGGCAAAGTGGCTACCTCACCCCTGCCGTATCGGGGATCCCCACCGCTTCAGAGCGGGGGGATAAAATCAGAAGTGGCCCACAAGTGGGCAAAGTGGCTACCTCACCCCTGCCGTATCGGGGATCCCCACCGCTTCAGAGCGGGGGGATAAAATCAGAAGTGGCCCACAAGTGGGCAAAGTGGCTACCTCACCCCTGCCGTATCGGGGATCCCCACCGCTTCAGAGCGGGGGGATAAAGTCAGAAGTGGCCCACAAGTGGGCAAAGTGGCTACCTCACCCCTGCCGTATCGGGGATCCCCACCGCTTCAGAGTGGGGGGATAAAATCAGAAGTGGCCCACAAGTGGGCAAAGTGGCTACCTCACCCCTGCCGTATCGGGGATCCCCACCGCTTCAGAGCGGGGGGCAAAATCAGAAGTGGCCCACAAGTGGGCAAATTGGCTACCTCACCCCTGCCGTATCGGGGATCCCCGCCGCTTCAGAGCAGGGGGATAAAATCAGAAGTGGCCCACAAGTGGGCAAAGTGGCTACCTCACCCCTGCCGTATCGGGGATCCCCACTGCTTCAGAGTGGGGGGATAAAATCAGAAGTGGCCCACAAGTGGGCAAAGTGGCTACCTCACCCCTGCCGTATCGGGGATCCGCACTGCTTCAGAGTGGGGGGATAAAATCAGAAGTGGCCCACAAGTGGGCAAATTGGCTACCTCACCCCTGCCGTATCGGGGATCCCCGCCGCTTCAGAGCAGGGGGATAAAATCAGAAGTGGCCCACAAGTGGGCAAAGTGGCTACCTCACCCCTGCCGTATCGGGGATCCCCACTGCTTCAGAGTGGGGGGATAAAATCAGAAGTGGCCCACAAGTGGGCAAAGTGGCTACCTCACCCCTGCCGTATCGGGGATCCCCACCGCTTCAGAGTGGGGGGATAAAATCAGAAGTGGCCCACAAGTGGGCAAAGTGGCTACCTCACCCCTGCCGTATCGGGAATCCCCACCGCTTCAGAGCGGGGGGATAAAATCAGAAGTGGCCCACAAGTGGGCAAAGTGGCTACCTCACCCCTGCCGTATCGGGGATCCCCACCGCTTCAGAGTGGGGGGATAAAATCAGAAGTGGCCCACAAGTGGGCAAAGTGGCTACCTCACCCCTGCCGTATCGGGGATCCCCACCGCTTCAGAGCGGGGGGATAAAATCAGAAGTGGCCCACAAGTGGGCAAAGTGGCTACCTCACCCCTGCCGTATCGGGGATCCCCACCGCTTCAGAGCGGGGGGATAAAGTCAGAAGTGGCCCACAAGTGGGCAAAGTGGCTACCTCACCCCTGCCGTATCGGGGATCCCCACCGCTTCAGAGTGGGGGGATAAAATCAGAAGTGGCCCACAAGTGGGCAAAGTGGCTACCTCACCCCTGCCGTATCGGGGATCCCCACCGCTTCAGAGCGGGGGGATAAAATCAGAAGTGGCCCACAAGTGGGCAAAGTGGCTACCTCACCCCTGCCGTATCGGGGATCCCCACTGCTTCAGAGCAGGGTGATAAAATCAGAAGTGGCCCACAAGTGGGCAAAGTGGCTACCTCACCCCTGCCGTATCGGGGATCCCCACCGCTTCAGAGCGGGGGGATAAAATCAGAAGTGGCCCACAAGTGGGCAAATTGGCTACCTCACCCCTGCCGTATCGGGGATCCCCACCGCTTCAGAGCGGGGGGCAAAATCAGAAGTGGCCCACAAGTGGGCAAAGTGGCTACCTCACCCCTGCCGTATCGGGGATCCCCACCGCTTCAGAGCGGGGGGATAAAATCAGAAGTGGCCCACAAGTGGGCAAAGTGGCTACCTCACCCCTGCCGTATCGGGGATCCCCACTGCTTCAGAGCAGGGTGATAAAATCAGAAGTGGCCCACAAGTGGGCAAAGTGGCTACCTCACCCCTGCCGTATCGGGGATCCCCACCGCTTCAGAGCGGGGGGATAAAATCAGAAGTGGCCCACAAGTGGGCAAATTGGCTACCTCACCCCTGCCGTATCGGGGATCCCCACCGCTTCAGAGCGGGGGGCAAAATCAGAAGTGGCCCACAAGTGGGCAAAGTGGCTACCTCACCCCTGCCGTATCGGGGATCCCCACCGCTTCAGAGTGGGGGGATAAAATCAGAAGTGGCCCACAAGTGGGCAAAGTGGCTACCTCACCCCTGCCGTATCGGGGATCCCCACTGCTTCAGAGTGGGGGGATAAAATCAGAAGTGGCCCACAAGTGGGCGAGGTGGCTACCTCACCCCTGCCGTATCGGGGATCCCCACCGCTTCAGAGCGGGGGGCAAAATCAGAAGTGGCCCACAAGTGGGCAAAGTGGCTACCTCACCCCTGCCGTGTCGGGGATCCCCACCGCTGCAGAGCGGGGGGATAAAATCAGAAGTGGCCCACAAGTGGGCAAAGTGGCTACCTCACCCCTGCCGTATCGGGGATCCCCACCGCGGCAGAGCGGGGGGATAAAATCACAAGTGGCCCACAAGTGGGCGAAGTGGCTACCTCACCCCTGCCGTATCGGGGATCCCCACCGCTTCAGAGCGGGGGGATAAAATCAGAAGTGGCCCACAAGTGGGCAAAGTGGCTACCTCACCCCTGCCGTGTCGGGGATCCCCACCGCTTCAGAGCGGGGGGATAAAATCAGAAGTGGCCCACAAGTGGGCAAATTGGCTACCTCACCCCTGCCGTATCGGGGATCCCCACCGCGGCAGAGCGGGGGGATAAAATCAGAAGTGGCCCACAAGTGGGCAAAGTGGCTACCTCACTCCTGCCGTATCGGGGATCCCCGCCGCTTCACAGCGGGGGGCAAAATCAGAAGTGGCCCACAAGTGGGCCAAGTGGCTACCTCACCCCTGCCGTATCGGGGATCCCCACCGCTTCAGAGCGGGGGGCAAAATCAGAAGTGGCCCACAAGTGGGCAAAGTGGCTACCTCACCCCTGCCGTGTCGGGGATCCCCACCGCTGCAGAGCGGGGGGATAAAATCAGAAGTGGCCCACAAGTGGGCAAAGTGGCTACCTCACCCCTGCCGTATCGGGGATCCCCACCGCTTCAGAGCGGGGGGATAAAATCAGAATTGGCCACAGGTGGGCAAAGTGGCTACCTCACCCCTGCCGTATCGGGGATCCCCACCGCTTCAGAGCGGGGGGATAAAATCAGAAGTGGCCCACAAGTGGGCCAAGTGGCTACCTCACCCCTGCCGTATCGGGGATCCCCACTGCTGCAGAGCGGGGGGCAAAATCAGAAGTGGCCACAAGTGGGCAAAGTGGCTACCTCACCCCTGCCGTATCGGGGATCCCCACCGCTTCAGAGCGGGGGGATAGAATCAGAAGTGGCCCACAAGTGGGCAAAGTGGCTACCTCACCCCTGCCGTATCGGGGATCCCCACCGCTTCAGAGCGGGGGGATAAAATCAGAAGTGGCCCACAAGTGGGCAAAGTGGCTACCTCACCCCTGCCGTATCGGGGATCCCCACCGCTTCAGAGCGGGGGGATAAAATCAGAATTGGCCACAAGTGGGCAAAGTGGCTACCTCATCCCTGCCGTATCGGGGATCCCCACCGCTTCAGAGCGGGGGGATAAAATCAGAAGTGGCCCACAAGTGGGCAAAGTGGCTACCTCACCCCTGCCGTATCGGGGATCCCCACCGCTTCAGAACGGGGGGATAAAATCAGAAGTGGCCCACAAGTGGGCAAAGTGGCTACCTCACCCCTGCCGTATCGGGGATCCCCACCGCTTCAGAGCGGGGGGATAAAATCAGAATTGGCCACAAGTGGGCAAAGTGGCTACCTCACCCCTTCCGTATCGGGGATCCCCACCGCTTCAGAGCGGGGGGATAAAATCAGAAGTGGCCCACAAGTGGGCCAAGTGGCTACCTCACCCCTGCCGTATCGGGGATCCCCACTGCTTCAGAGTGGGGGGATAAAATCAGAAGTGGCCCACAACTGGGCAAAGTGGCTACCTCACCCCTGCCGTATCGGGGATCCCCACCGCTTCAGAGCGGGGGGATAAAATCAGAAGTGGCCCACAAGTGGGCCAAGTGGCTACCTCAACCCTGCCGTATCGGGGATCCCCACTGCTTCAGAGTGGGGGAATAAAATCGGAAGTGGCCCACAAGTGGGCAAAGTGGCTACCTCACCCCTGCCGTATCGGGGATCCCCACCGCTTCAGAGCGGGGGGCAAAATCAGAAGTGGCCCACAAGTGGGCAAAGTGGCTACCTCACCCCTGCCGTATCCGGGATCCCCACCGCTTCAGAGTGGGGGGATAAAAACAGAAGTGGCCCACAAGTGGGCAAAGTGGCTACCTCACCCCTGCCGTATCGGGGATCCCCACCGCTTCAGAGCGGGGGGATAAAATCAGAAGTGGCCCACAAGTGGGCCAAGTGGCTACCTCACCCCTGCCGTATCCGGGATCCCCACCGCGGCAGAGCGGGGGGCAAAATCAGAAGTGGCCCACAAGTGGGCAAATTGGCTACCTCACCCCTGCCGTATCGGGGATCCCCACTGCTTGAGAGTGGGGGGATAAAATCAGAAGTGGCCCACAAGTGGGCAAAGTGGCTACCTCACCCCTGCCGTATCGGGGATCCCCATTGCTTCAGAGCGGGGGGCAAAATCAGAAGTGGCCCACAAGTGGGCCAAGTGGCTACCTCACCCCTGCCGTATCGGGGATCCCCACCGCTTCAGAGCGGGGGGCAAAATCAGAAGTGGCCCACAAGTGGGCAAAGTGGCTACCTCACCCCTGCCGTGTCGGGGATCCCCACCGCTTCAGAGCGGGGGGATAAAATCAGAAGTGGCCCACAAGTGGGCAAATTGGCTACCTCACCCCTGCCGTATGGGGGATCCCCACCGCTTCAGAGCGGGGGGATAAAATCAGAAGTGGCCCACAAGTGGGCAAAGTGGCTACCTCACCCCTTCCGTATCGGGGATCCCCACCGCTTCAGAGCGGGGGGAGAAAATCAGAATTGGCCACAAGTGGGCAAAGTGGCTACCTCACCCCTGCCGTATCGGGGATCCCCACCGCTTCAGAGCGGGGGGATAAAATCAGAAGTGGCCCACAAGTGGGCAAAGTGGCTACCTCACCCCTACCGTATCGGGGATCCCCACCGCTTCAGAGCGGGGGGATAAAATCAGAATTGGCCACAAGTGGGCAAAGTGGCTACCTCACCCCTGCCGTATCGGGGATCCCCACCGCTTCAGAGCGGGGGGATAAAATCAGAAGTGGCCCACAAGTGGGCAAATTTGCTACCTCACCCCTGCCGTATCGGGGATCCCCACTGCTTCAGAGTGGGGGGATAAAATCAGAAGTGGCCCACAAGTGGGCAAAGTGGCTACCTCACCCCTGCCGTATCGAAGATCCCCACCGCTGCAGAGCGGGGGGCAAAATCAGAAGTGGCCCACAAGTGGGCAAAGTGGCTACCTCACCCCTGCCGTATCGGGGATCCCCACCGCTTCAGAGCGGGGGGATAAAATCAGAAGTGGCCCACAAGTGGGCGAAGTGGCTACCTCACCCCTGCCGTGTCGGGGATCCCCACCGCTTCAGAGCGGGGGGCAAAATCAGAAGTGGCCCACAAGTGGGCAAAGTGGCTACCTCACCCCTGCCGTATCGGGGATCCCCACCGCTTCAGAGTGGGGGGATAAAATCAGAAGTGGCCCACAAGTGGGCAAATTGGCTACCTCACCCCTGCCGTATCGGGGATCCCCGGCGATTTCAGAGCGGGGGGATAAAATCAGAAGTGGCCCACAAGTGGGCAAATTGGCTACCTCACCCCTACCGTATCCGGGATCCCCACCGCGGCAGAGCGGGGGGCAAAATCAGAAGTGGCCCACAGATGGGCAAAATGGCTACCTCACCCCTGCCGTATCGGGGATCCCCACCGCTTCAGAGCGGGGGGATAAAATCAGAAGTGGCCCACAAGTGGGCAAAGTGGCTACCTCACCCCTGCCGTATCGGGGATCCCCACCGCTTCAGAGCGGGGGGATAAAATCAGAAGTGGCCCACAAGTGGGCAAAGTGGCTACCTCACCCCTGCCGTATCGGGGATCCCCACCGCGGCAGAGCGGGGGGCAAAATCAGAAGTGGCCCACAAGTGGGCAAAGTGGCTACCTCACCCCTGCCGTATCCGGGATCCCCACCGGTTCAGAGCGGGGGGCAAAAGCAGAAGTGGCCCACAAGTGGGCAAAGTGGCTACCTCACCCCTGCCGTATCGGGGATCCCCACCGGTTCAGAGCGGGGGGCAAAATCAGAAGTGGCCCACAAGTGGGCAAAGTGGCTACCTCACCCCTGCCGTATCCGGGATCCCCACCGCGGCAGAGCGAGGGGCAAAATCAGAAGTGGCCCACAAGTGGGCAAAGTGGCTACCTCACCCCTGCCGTATCGGGGATCCCCACCGCTTCAGAGCGGGGGGATAAAATCAGAAGTGGCCCACAAGTGGGCCAAGTGGCGACCTCACCCCTGCCGTATCGGGGATCCCCGGCGCTTCAGAGTGGCAGGATAAAATCAGAAGTGGCCCACAAGTGGGCAAAGTGGCTACCTCACCCCTGCCGTATCGGGGATCCCCACCGCTTCAGAGCGGGGGGCAAAATCAGAAGTGGCCCACAAGTGGGCAAATTTGCTACCTCACCCCTGCCGTATCGGGGATCCCCACCGCTTCAGAGCGGGGGGCAAAATCAGAAGTGGCCCACAAGTGGGCAAATTTGCTACCTCACCCCTGCCGTATCGGGGATCCCCACCGCTTCAGAGCGGGGGGATAAAATCAGAAGTGGCCCACAAGTGGGCAAAGTGGCTACCTCACCCCTGCCGTATCGGGGATCCCCACCGCTTCAGAGCGGGGGGCAAAATCAGAAGTGGCCCACAAGTGGGCAAAGTGGCTACCTCACCCCTGCCGTATCGGGGATCCCCACCGCTTCAGAGTGGGGGGATAAAATCAGAAGTGGCCCACAAGTGGGCAAATTGGCTACCTCACCCCTGCCGTATCGGGGATCCCCGGCGATTTCAGAGCGGGGGGATAAAATCAGAAGTGGCCCACAAGTGGGCAAATTGGCTACCTCACCCCTACCGTATCCGGGATCCCCACCGCGGCAGAGCGGGGGGCAAAATCAGAAGTGGCCCACAGATGGGCAAAGTGGCTACCTCACCCCTGCCGTATCGGGGATCCCCACCGCTTCACAGCGGAAGGATAAAATCAGAAGTGGCCCACAAGTGGGCAAAGTGGCTACCTCACCCCTGCCGTATCGGGGATCCCCACCGCTTCAGAGCGGGGGGATAAAATCAGAAGGGGCCCACAAGTGGGCAAAGTGGCTACCTCACCCCTGCCGTATCGGGGATCCCCACCGCGGCAGAGCGGGGGGCAAAATCAGAAGTGGCCCACAAGTGGGCAAAGTGGCTACCTCACCCCTGCCGTATCGGGGATCCCCACCGGTTCAGAGCGGGGGGCAAAAGCAGAAGTGGCCCACAAGTGGGCAAAGTGGCTACCTCACCCCTGCCGTATCGGGGATCCCCGGCGCTTCAGAGCAGGGGGCAAAATCAGAAGTGGCCCACAAGTGGGCAAAGTGGCTACCTCACCCCTGCCGTATCGGGGATCCCCACCGCTTCAGAGCGGGGGGCAAAATCAGAAGTGGCCCACAAGTGGGCCAAGTGGCTACCTCACCCCTGCCGTATCCGGGATCCCCACCGCGGCAGAGCGAGGGGCAAAATCAGAAGTGGCCCACAAGTGGGCAAAGTGGCTACCTCACCCCTGCCGTATCGGGGATCCCCACCGCTTCAGAGCGGGGGGATAAAATCAGAAGTGGCCCACAAGTGGGCCAAGTGGCTACCTCACCCCTGCCGTATCGGGGATCCCCGGCGCTTCAGAGTGGGGGGATAAAATCAGAAGTGGCCAACAAGTGGGCAAAGTGGCTACCTCACCCCTGCCATATCGGGGATCCCCACCGCTTCAGAGCAGGGGGCAAAATCAGAAGTGGCCCACAAGTGGGCAAAGTGGCTACCTCACCCATGCCGTGTCGGGGATCCCCACCGCTGCAGAGCGGGGGGATAAAATCAGAAGTGGCCCACAAGTGGGCAAATTGGCTACCTCACCCCTGCCGTATCGGGGATCCCCACCGCTTCAGAGCGGGGGGCAAAATCAGAAGTGGCCCACAAGTGGGCAAATTTGCTACCTCACCCCTGCCATATCGGGGATCCCCACCGCTTCAGAGCGGGGGGATAAAATCAGAAGTGGCCCACAAGTGGGCAAAGTGGCTACCTCACCCCTGCCGTATCGGGGATCCCCACTGCTTCAGAGCGGGGGGATAAAATCAGAAGTGGCCCACAAGTGGGCCAAGTGGCTACCTCACCCCTGCCGTATCGGGGATCCCCGGCGCTTCAGAGTGGGGGGATAAAATCAGAAGTGGCCCACAAGTGGGCAAAGTGGCTACCTCACCCCTGCCATATCGGGGATCCCCACCGCTTCAGAGCAGGGGGCAAAATCAGAAGTGGCCCACAAGTGGGCAAAGTGGCTACCTCACCCATGCCGTGTCGGGGATCCCCACCGCTGCAGAGCGGGGGGATAAAATCAGAAGTGGCCCACAAGTGGGCAAATTGGCTACCTCACCCCTGCCGTATCGGGGATCCCCACCGCTTCAGAGCGGGGGGATAAAATCAGAAGTGGCCCACAAGTGGGCCAAGTGGCTACCTCACCCCTGCCGTATCGGGGATCCCC
Source organism: Eutreptiella sp. 'Long Island Sound 2002' (assembly GCA_964036045.1). Classification (NCBI taxonomy): domain Eukaryota; phylum Euglenozoa; class Euglenophyceae; order Eutreptiales; family Eutreptiaceae; genus Eutreptiella; species Eutreptiella sp. 'Long Island Sound 2002'. Next base: position 58,497,609 of record OZ038391.1, read on the forward strand.
GGCGCTTCAGAGTGGGGGGATAAAATCAGAAGTGGCCCACAAGTGGGCAAAGTGGCTACCTCACCCCTGCCGTATCGGGGATCCCCACCGCTTCAGAGCAGGGGGCAAAATCAGAAGTGGCCCACAAGTGGGCAAAGTGGCTACCTCACCCCTGCCGTATCGGGGATCCCCACCGCTTCAGAGCGGGGGGCAAAATCAGAAGTGGCCCACAAGTGGGCAAAGTGGCTACCTCACCCCTGCCATATCGGGGATCCCCACCGCTTCAGAGCGGGGGGATAAAATCAGAAGTGGCCCACAAGTGGGCAAATTGGCTACCTCACCCCTACCGTATCCGGGATCCCCACCGCGGCAGAGCGGGGGGCAAAATCAGAAGTGGCCCACAAGTGGGCAAATTGGCTACCTCACCCCTGCCGTATCCGGGATCCCCACCGCGGCAGAGCGGGGGGCAAAATCAGAAGTGGCCCACAAGTGGGCAAAGTGGCTACCTCACCCCTGCCGTATCGGGGATCCCCACCGCGGCAGAGCGGGGGGATAAAATCAGAATTGGCCACAAGTGGGCAAAGTGGCTACCTCACCCCTGCCGTATCGGGGATCCCCGCCGCTTCAGAGTGGGGGGCAAAATCAGAAGTGGCCCACAAGTGGGCAAATTGGCTACCTCACCCCTGCCGTATCGGGGATCCCCACCGCTTCAGAGCGGGGGGATAAAATCAGAAGTGGCCCACAAGTGGGCAAAGTGGCTACCTCACCCCTGCCGTATCGGGGATCCCCACCGCTTCAGAGCGGGGGGCAAAATCAGAAGTGGCCCACAAGTGGGCAAAGTGGCTACCTCACCCCTGCCGTATCGGGGATACCCACCGCTTCAGAGCAGGGGGATAAAATCAGAAGTGGCCCACAAGTGGGCAAAGTGGCTACCTCACCCCTGCCGTATCGGGGATCCCCGGCGCTTCAGAGCGGGGGGATAAAATCAGAAGTGGCCCACAAGTGGGCAAAATGGCTACCTCACCCCTGCCGTATCGGGGATCCCCACCGCTTCAGAGCGGGGGGATAAAATCAGAAGTGGCCCACAAGTGGGCACAGTGGCTACCTCACCCCTGCCGTATCGGGGATCCCCACCGCTTCAGAGCGGGGGGCAAAATCAGAAGTGGCCCACAAGTGGGCAAAGGGGCTTTTCTCTACTAATTTTTTTACCGAGTAAAAAAAAAAATTTTGCTACTCAGTTTTTTACTGATCAGAAAAAAAATAATTTTTTACTCAGTTTCGCAACTGAGTAGAAACCCTCCTCACTGAGTAAAAAAAAATTTTTTACTCAGCTTGAAACTGAGTAAAAAAAAATTTTTTAGAAAAAAAATTTTTTACTCGGTTTTACCATGGACCCGGTGGCAACAGGGCTGTGACCAGCCAACTGCGCACGGGAAAGTCCACGTTGTATGGAGATGTGAAATCCTTGTACGGGGGGGCAGGCGGGTGGGAAAGGAGGGGGTGCGTGACAGGGGCACCCAGGAGCGCCAACAGACAGGGGGAGAAGCAACACCGACACACAGAACGCAGGAGCCACACCACGAGCGACAAGGGCGAGCACAGCAAACAAGGAGGAGGGGCACGGCAAGGCAGGAGAGGCAACCAGAACAGCGGGAACAAGGAACCAGAATGGAGCGGATGCATGGGAGGCAGCGACAACAAAGGGGATGGCCTGGCCAGCTAGTCCCGTCGCTACCAGGTGCAAGGGCAACCCATGCTCCACCGGCATCAGGTGGGGGGTGTCTCCCGTAGCCCAGATGGGCTGTTTGCGCAACAGGAGCGGGAGCCCATTAGGGGCAGACCAGCCGTGAGGGGGAAAAGGGCATCTGGTGGACGGCCGGGACAGCGCGTGGAGAAACAGGGCACCTAGGCCGCCCGCCACACCACGGTCCTCACTGCCCAAAGCGCCATGAATCTTAGGCAGATGCATCCTGTGCTGATGTCCATCGGCTGGAGTCCGAGGTTTGGTCCTTCCCTCTGTGCATTTCCCACGTTTGTGGCGGTGCACGCCCTTCAAACTTCACTGTTGTGGGAACGATTTTGTGTGAAGCACGCCGGCGCCGGCATGGGAGGGACCCCAAGGGGCAGCCACGGTGGGCAGAGGGGCAACTGCCCCACTCTCATCTCCTGAAAACACTTTTCCCCCGTGGCTTGGGAGCAGCAATGCAAACAAACTCCAGGGACTTCCGGATCAGCAAGTGGTGTACGTCAGTGGTGCACAGCAGTTATGGGCGTTTTGCTGATGGTTTGTGTCTCCTTTTTGCGGTGCAATCACCCAACCCCGGATAACGCCTCAGGTGTGCTCGGCGTAAAGCGGGGGGGGGGGGGATGACGCACGAGGGGCGCGCTGGGCGTAGGCGCCTTGTCTGACGAGGCACGCAATTTCAGTCAGCGAAGCCTTCGCGGTTCTACGACGTGACCCTTGCCCCCACCCTCCCGTGGTACCGGAAGGCCTGTACTCAGACCCGAGGGTTGCCGCCAGGACTGCATGCATCAGTGGACCTGCAGTACAATCTTCTCGAGCCCCTGGCTGTACAGGAAGGACACGACACACGAGCCGACTACGAGCAGCAGGAGCGCCAGGAAGCCGAGACGGATGCACAGGACCAAAGTGGTGACCCCGGTCTCCTTCTGCAGCCTCACCTTCTTGCAGTGGATGACATCCTCCGGCATGGACAAGGCCGGGCCCATGTCCAAGTCCAGCATCTCGTCCTCATCTGCCTTGTCTTCCTGAATTGCCCGGCGCGCAAACTCGCGCTTGCGCTGGTCGGTGTCCTGCAGCAGGCGCGCCTCAATGTAGATGCGCGTGGCCATCTCCGGCTCCTCCAGCACCGTCTCCGTGAACAGGCCCCACTGCCGGAACACCATCGGGTTGATCGTCGCCCCGGACAGCAGCTGCTGGAAGTTGTCCAGGGACTCCTTGCGCTGCTTGTAAATGTACCGCGAGATCTGCTCCAGGCGGTTGATGTCGGGGCGCTTGCTGCTGAGGGTCTGCCAGAACTGCACCAACTGCACCAGCACCTTCCGGTGGCTGCGGCGCGCACAGCGCACCAGGTGCTGCGTCATGAAGTCCTCCACATGCATGCTGTTGGAGAGGTTATTCTGTACCTGAGAACCAGCGACAGCAGCAGCAAAGTGCACCAACCAGAAACCCCATGAGTGTTCATCACGTGAACCTCATGGGAGGTTACCCCTCGGTTCTGGACGCCAACTACCCCCCCAACTAACTGTTGGCCGGAGGCCCCTTGGGAGGGGGGGGGGTTAGCACAAGGCCTTGGTGGTTGGCTCTGTTAGCCTGTGGCGGCGCCTATTGGCCTCTCGCCCTTGAACCTTCTGCTATGACAAGCAGGCATCCGTACTACTGCGGGCATCCGCACTGCCGCGGGCATCCACCAGCCTGGGTGGGAATCCAGAATGCAACTTCTGCCCATGGCGTCCTCCCCTGACGGCCTGATCAATGCCCGGTATTTGGTCATCACAAAGACCCCAAGCTGGGAGGTTGGGGTCGGGGCATTGGAGGGGGGTTCAGGGAGGGGCGAATGGGGGGGGGGGGGGTCTAGAAGGGCCTAGGGTGAGAGCTAGGGCGAGGGTTAGGGGTAGGGTTAGGGTCACCGAGCTGATGGAACCAGTCTTGGTTTTATAACCCCCTTTAGTGTCTAGGGCGGACCTAACAGGTTTAGCAGCAAGCAAGCAGCAAGCACGCCCGAAATGGGGGAAAATCATAGCTCTGTCGTGGTGCTTTGCATTCGGCCAAAATTTTGGTGGATGCTACCTATGGGTGTGAGGGACAACCACACAAAGTATGAGCCAGAACCTCAACGGAGGCGGCCGGGAATGGGCATCGCAAGTGCCGGACCTCCGTTTCAAAATCTGCAATGTAGGGCCAAAATCAGCCTGTTTTTTTGTCCTAAACCGCCCTAGAACCTGCTGAAAACGGCCAAATGAAGGGAAAATGTGGCTACTTTACACATGCAGCTAGACTTACCCGTGCCGAAGGGCCCTCTAGGGCCCTCTAACTACACAATATGGCCGCGAACCGCCCCCAAAAGGCCCTCAAAAGCTCCCGAATTTGTGCACCTTGGCCGCCGACAGCCCCAATCCAAAACCAAAATTGAATATTGGGACCGAGCTGGTGGGGGAAGGAACATCGTCTAGGAGACTTCAACAACAAATGAGGTACGCACTAGAAAGTGGATGAGAGCGGCTCAACAAGGGGCTCAAAATGAGCTATATTCATCCGTTTGGGCACCACAACTGGACTAGGATCATTTTTGGGAAACCATGGTTTTGACCCGTTTTTGAGGCATTTGCGGTACCAAATTGGCCCATTTTCAAGGCCCTTTCGGCCTTGGCCTAAATTGCTCCACATGGGCTCAAAATGGGCTCATTCTACTTGTTTGTGCACCCCAAATAGTCCCAAAATATCTTTGGAAAAACGCATTTTTGACCCATTTTTTGTCCCAAAAAAGCCCATTTTCAAGGCATTTGTGACTTTGGAAAGGCCAAAATGGCTTGCAATGGGCTCAAAAGGGGCTCATTTCACTTGTTTACACACCCCAAATGGTCTAGGATCATTTTTGGAAAAACACATTTTTGACCCATTTTTGACCCATTTTTTGTCCCAAAACAACCCATTGTAAAGGCATTTTGTGACCTTGGAGTGGCCAAAATGGCTTGCAATGGGCTCAAAAGGGGCTCATTTCACTTGTTAGAGGGCCCTAGAGGGCCCTTTGGCACAAGGACGTCTAGTTGCATGTGTAGAGTAGCCACTATTTCCCTTCATTTGGCGGGTTTTAGCAGGGCAGTTTTGGGCCAAAAAAAAAACAAGCTGATTTTGGCCCTAAATTGCAGATTTGGAAATGGAGGTCCGGCACTTGCGATGCCCATTCCCGGCCGCCTCCGTTGAGGTTCTGGCTCATACTTTGTGTGGTTGTCCCTCACACCCATAGGTAGCATCCACCAAAATTTTGGCCGAATGCGAAGCACCACGACAGAGCTATGATTTTCCCCATTTCGGGCGTGCTTGCTGCTTGCTGCTTGATTGGTGCTAAACCTGTTAGGTCCACCCTAGACACTAAAGGGGGTTATAAAACCAAGACTGGTTCCTGGAGCTTGGTGAATAGACCATATCTTGGGCTACGTGGCTCAAAACATGATTTCGAGCACACCTAATCCACCCGCAATCACCCACTTTTGGTGGTTTCCACCCCTCAAAATTGCCCTAACCGATGCCTCGACCCCTGTACCTAGGCCCAGTGGTCTGCGGCAAACTGCAAGTGGTAGCCCAAAGAGGTGGATGCCAAAATGGGTCAACAAGGTCCACCGGGTGCAAAAAAAAAGACTTTTTTCAAAAATGATCCTGGACCACATGGAATGCCTTAAACAAGTGTTTTTGGCGCGTTTTGAGCTCGTGGTGGCCCGTTTTGGCCCTCCTAAAATCCCAAAATGCCTTGAAAATGGGTTTTGGGGGGGGGGGGGGGCAAATGGGTCAAAAGTGGGTCAAAAATGTGTTTTTCCAAAAATGATCCTAGACCATTTGGGGTGCCTAAACAAGTGAAATGAGCCCCTTTTGAGCACATTGCAAGCCATTTTGAGCCCCCCAAAGTCACAAAATGCCCTGAAAACGGGCTGTTTCAGGACAAAAAATGGGTCAAAATGGGTCAAAAATGTGTTTTTCCAAAAATGATCCTAGACCATTTGGGGTGCCTAAACAAGTGAAATGAGCCCTTTTTGAGCCCATTGCAAGCCATTTTGGCCACTCCAAAGTCACAAAATGCCTTGAAAACGGGCTGTTTTGGGACCAAAACTCAGTCAAAAATGGATCAAAAATGTGGTTTTCCAAAGATGCTTTTGGACTATTTGGGGTGCACATACAAGTAAGCAGAATGAGCCCATTTTGAGCCCATGTGGAGCAATTTAGGCCCCTCTCAAGGCCGAAAGGGCCTTGAAAATGGGCCAATTTGGTACCGCAAATGCCTCAAAAACGGGTCAAAACCATGGTTTCCCAAAAATGATCCTAGTCCAGTTGTGGTGCCCAAACGGATGAATATAGCTCATTTTGAGCCCCTTGTTGGGCCGCTCTCATCCACTTTCTAGTGTGTAGCTCATTTGTTGTTGAAGTCTCCCTAGACGATGTTCCTTCCCCCACCAGCTCGGTCCCAATATTCAATCCTGGTAAGGGTTAGGTGTAGGGTTAGGAGTAGGCTGAGGGTTGGGAGTGGGCGTTAGAGTCAAGGTTGGGTTTAAGGATAGTGTTTGGGGTGCAAAGTGGACAGAATTTTCCTGAGGGCACCTTTGGTGTTCATGGAGCATCGGGCGCCTTTGGCGCCCATGGACGCATGAGGGCGATACCTTTGGCAACTTACTGTTGGCCGGAGGCCCCTATGGGGGGGGGGGGGGGGGGTAGTTGGCGTCCTCGGAGCCGCGGAGCCCCCCCCCCCCAGGGTGGACCTGATCCCCATGACACGCTGATTGTTTTGTGTATCACAGAGAAAAATGCGGTCCTCCCCCCCACTTGAGATGCGAGCGAAAGGGCAGGGGCAGCAGTGGTACAGTATGGGCGGACACCAGGACAGGCCATAGCTTAGTGATACTTGGGGGGGGGGTTGAATTGCCCCCCCCCCCCCAGGGATTGGGCTGACCCACACACCCACCCCCCCCAGACCCACCCACCCACCTGCCGGATACCCTGAGGGGGGGGGGGGGTGACAGAGCAATTTTCGAAAAAAAATTCAGCCTTCAGTCTGTACATGGTCCTTGATGCGTAGCATTTCCGACATGCTCAGTGACCTAGTGGTCAGAGCACCACATCTCCAAATGGATAACCTTGGTTCAATTCCTAGTGCTGTACAATTTTTATCGCCTGCCTTGGAGTGGTCAACCTGAAGGAAAGATCTGCACAAAGTGGCAGCACCCTCATGTGTCACAATGTGCCTTGGCCCATGAACAATGTTGGTGGTCTACCAAGCTCAGCAACCCACCCACCCACCCAAAAAAGCGGACACCCCCTGGGGGGGTACCTGCACTTTCCCCAAAATCAGAGAAAACCCAGACAAACCCACCCACCCAGCCCCCCCTCCTGGTACAGTATCAACCAGTCACTACGCTATGGCCTGCACCAGGAGCCGAGGTTCCCCACGGGCCAGGGTTCCCCCACCTTGGGCAGTAGTCGCCGTTGCACATCCCTCAGGCCTCAATAGGTCAGGTGTGGACCCGCCACTTAGCTCCAGCCGCGCTTGCCTCACGACCTTCATTGCCATCTCAGTTCCTTGATTGTGCGTGTCACTCGGACAGTGCGATGCAGTTCTTGTCCCTCCCCTCCGCCCTGAATGGGGTAAGAGTCGGGCTGCCTCTACATCCCTCGGGGGGGGGGGGGGGTCACCTGAGTGCACTGTTGTGGTCCCAAGCGGTTGCGTTGTGGCCCAATTTCAAACCCCTGCAACGCTGGTTTTCTCGGGCCAAACATGCCTCTTCAGACACGGTGCCCCTTGTCCAAAGCCCCCCCCCTCGGGCCGAAATGATTCATTCACCCGCCATTCCCACGTCAGCCCTGCTGCATCCCACCACCACCTCGACCCGCTGCACAGCCCCGAGTGCCCATGAGGGTAGGCCTGCACCTTGTGGACAAAATACCGCACGTCCAGGGGGACAGGCTGGTAATCCAGGGCACGCAGGTATCGAGAGGTCTTCTGCAGGTCTTGGCTGTAGAACGCCGTGAACAACAGGTAGTGGACCTTCACTATCCCGGAATGGGGGTACTTCTCCAATGCCTGCTCATAAATGCCCTCGCTGTACTCAGCCAGGGCATCCCGGACGGGAAGCGGGAGGTTGGCAGTCTGCAGATGCAGGACCCGCAGGTACAGCTCCACGTCGGTGGGCAGCAGCACCCAGCGGATTCCGCCGCAGAGGGCCATCGCGCCGTCCTCCCCGTGCCGCAGCATCGGCAGCAGAAACGCCGATATGTACCGCCGCGCGCTGCTGGCGGCGGTGCTGGGGGCACTGGGGGCCCCGGAGTGCACGGAGCGCGTGGGGGAGTGGGCCGAGTCGGTGTCGGAGTCGTAACAACTGGAGGCCAGTCCGGCCTTCCCAGCGGCCCCCTTGGCTCTGCCTCGCAGGGACCGCAGATGGGGCTTGGAGGGGTCATTGGACAGGTCGCAGGGGGGCTCGAAGGGGGTCGCCCGGGCGTCGAAGGGGGAGTAGGCCATGTCGGGGAACGTGGTGTCGGAAACGGGGTACATTGGCAGGAAGCGGAACGACGGCGTATAGTACCCCACCACCAGGGCGACGCACCCACCCCAGGGCATCATCATCGCAAGCCCCCGGCTGTTGGGGGCCACCACTGTGATGGTGCTCAGTAGCCCGCTGTACGCCGAGAGCGAAAAGGTGGCGATGTAGAGGGAGTTGCTGATCTGGCGGTAATACGGCTGGCAGTACCAGAACACGAACGCCATCGCGAGGGACAGGCAGGTGACGGTGAGCTGGGCGGCCACACCGGGGGCTATGGCGAGGACGGCAGCGACGACGACCTGTGTCACGGTGAGGAGCAGGTGGACGCGGCCGTGCGCACGCGCCCCAAGCGACGCAGCGTCCCCCGGCATGAGGTCCGTGAGCAAGAGACGGGCCATGCATGTCAATGCGGAAAGAAGGGTCACGGCGACGAGGCCGACGAGGAAAGCAGGCCACCCCAAGCGACTTGGGTGACCCTCGAGCAGGACGCGGACGAAGGGCACGAACAGGACTTCAGTCAGAAGAAGGAGAAGAAAGCCGTTCCCAGAGTTGATCATCCGGCGCCGGTTTTCAGTGACCACGCGGCACGGGTTGGTGAGCAAGAGACAGATCACCGACCAGCAAAAGACAACCATCCCCACCGCCGCCCAGTGGACGATACTGTAAATGGTGACGCTGTGTCCGAAGCACCGCCCAGCCTCGTCCCAAAATGGGAGGTGAGTCATTGCAAAGCCGCACTGAAGATCGGCAATTGGGTTGGCCCACGAGATCCCCTCGTTGACGGTGAACGCCACCCACTGCATCGCAAACAAGAAGTGGAGGAACCAAAGTGCGGAGTTTGGGAGAATGATATCATGGCCTTCCAACAAAGAAAATAAGACTTCGTTGTTGTTGGTGGACCGGCCCATATCACAGTGGTTGCCAGCTCAAATGCTGTTTGCTTCTGCTGGTCCAGAACAATTGAGACAACAACAGGCTCTCAGGGATGATTCCAGAGAATTTGGACCTGGGCGTATAGCCCAAAAAAACAGGAAAAATAAACGCACCTGCACAAATTGGCGTGCACAACTTGATACCTTGGCAAGGGACATGACCACCACTGCTGCAGTTGTTTTTGGCACCTGCCAACTGCCCGGGGGGGTTTTGGCATGACGCCATGGTGTGATGATCTCGTCTGCAGCTGGCGGCGCCTACTGGCCGATCGCCATTCGCTGCCCTTCCCTTGGACCCTTTCCCTCCATAGGCGGTGGTGCCCATCGGCTTCTCACCACCCTTTGACCTTCCTCTTCCTCCCTGCCCTAACCTTCCCTCTCCCCTCCCCTTTCCCTTCCCTTGGCCTTTCCCTCCGTAGGCCGCGGTGCCCATCGGCCTCACCACACTCCTTCCCTTCCCTTTCCGTTGGTCGGTTGTGCCAACGGAGCCCCCGGACTTGCCCGGTGGGGGGGGGGGGGGGGCGACCCCTTGGTTCTGGACGCCAACTAGCCCCCCAACTAACTATTGGCCGAAGGCCCCTTGGGGGGGGGGGGGGGGGGGGAGGCATTGGAGGGGGGGTTCAGGGAGGGGCGATGGGGGGGGGGGGCTAGGAGGGGCTTGGCTCCAGGAGGGTCGGTTGGGGGTGGGTCCAGGTGCGGCGATTTGGGGTGGTGGTGGGGGGGGGGGTGTACAGGTGGGGCGATTTGGGGTGTTGGGGGGGAGGGGGGGCACAGGCTCCCCTTACCTCCCCTTGCCCTCCCTCTAATCCTAAGTCTTGGTTTTATAACCCTCTTTAGTGTCTAGGGTGGACCTAATAGGTTTGGCAAGCAGCAAGCAGCAAGCACGCCCGAAATGGGGGAAAATCATAGCTCCGTCGTGGTGCTTTGCATTCGGCCAAAATTTTGGTGGATGCTACCTATGTGTGTGAGGGGCAACCACACAAAGTATGAGCTAGAACCTCAACGGAGGCGGCCGGGAATGGGCATCGCAAGTGTCGGACCTCCATTTCAATATCTGCAATTTAGGGCCAAAATCAGCCTTTTTGGCCCAAAACTGCCCTGAAACCTGCGAAAACAGCCAAATGAAGGGAAATTGTGGCTACTCTACACATGCAACTAGACTTCCCCGTGCCAAAGGGCCCTCTAGGGCCCTCTAACTCCACAATATGTCCACGAACCGCCCCCAAGAGGCCCCCAAAAGCCCCAGAATTTGTGCACCTTGGCCGCCGACAGCCCCAAACCAAAAACAGGGCTACGTGGCTCAAAAGATGATTTCGAGCGCACCTAATCCACCCGTAACCACCCACTTTTGGTGGTTTCCACCCTCAAAAATTGCCCTAACTGACGCCTAGACCCCCGACCTAGGCCCAGCGGGCTGCGGCAAGCTGCAAGAGGTAGCCCAAAGAGGTGGATGCCAAAATGGGTCAACAAGGTCCACCGGGTGCAAAAAAAAAAGACTTTTTTCAAAAATGATCCTGGACCACATGGAATGCCTTAAACAAGTGTTTTTGGCGCGTTTTGAGCTCGTGGTGGCCCGTTTTGGCCCTCCTAAAATCCCAAAATGCCTTGAAAATGGGCTGTTTTGGGACAAAAAATGGGTCAAAAATGGGTCAAAAATGTGTTTTTCCAAAAATGATCCTAGACCATTTGGGGTGCCTAAACAAGTGAAATGAGCCCCTTTTGAGCCCATTGCAAGCCATTTTGGCCACTCCAAAGTCACAAAATGCCTTGAAAATGGGCTGTTTTAAGACAAAAAATGGTCAAAATGGATCAAAAAAGTGTTTTTCCAAATATACTTTTGGACTATTTGGGGTGCACAAACAAGTAGAATGAGCCCATTTTGAGCCCATGTGGAGCAAATTTGGCCCCTCTCAAGGCCGAAAGGGCCTTGAAAATGGGCCAATTTGGGGCCACAAATGGTTCAAAAATGGGTCAAAACCATGGTTATCCAAAAATGATCCTAGTCCAGTTGTGGTGTACAGCTCATTTTTGAGCCCCTTTTCGAGCCGCTCTCATCCACTTTCCCGTGCGTACCTCATTTGTTGTTGAAGTCTCCTAGAGGATGTTCCTTCCCCCACCAACTCGGTCCCAATATTCAATTCTGGTTAGGAGTAGGCTGAGGGTTGGGGGTGGGCGTTAGAGTCAAGGTTGGGTTTACGAAGAGTGTTGGGGTGCAAAGTGGACAGAATTTTCCTTAGGGCACCCTTGGTGTTCATGGAGCATCGGGCGCCTTTAGCGCCCATGGACGCCTGAGGGCGATACCTTTGGCACCTAACTATTGGCCGACGGCCCCAGAGGGGGGGGGGGGGGGGGCAGGGGTAGTTGGCGTCCTACGACCCGCGGAGTTGCCCCCCCTGGGGCCAACTACTTCTCTGGCCCCCATTTTACCAGGTAGACGATGTATGCATGCAAGTACTGTGAAAGTGGTGGCACACATGTCCAACAGTTATCAACGGGGGGGACAGCTTTTGCGGTAGTACCCCCGCACGTGTGGTGTGGTGGTTACAAACGGGTGGTGTGTGGGTCACAGATGGCAAGCACACGTCAGCACAACAAAAGCATCGTCAGTGGCACCATAGGCACCTTTAGGCTCTGCAGTAACAAGCGGCTGGTTGAACTGGACCTACAGAGAACATAGTGTCAAGCTGACACCATGGCTCTTTCTTGTTCGTCACAGGCAAAGCAGGTACTATGACTAAGACCCTGGAACCCTGCAAAACCCACATGGAACCCTGCAAAACCCACAGCGGTATTATCTCAGCCGCCAAGCAGGCTGTGTGTATCAATCAAATGACAATGCATGACACTGGTCCCCACCCCGTCCCATCATTTGGTTGCTGAGCTTACACAAGCCTACATAGTCGGCACCCCAGTGGGCACAGTGCATTCAACAGGGTCCATCATGAGGGGCATATCATCCAATCTGTTGTAGCACCCCATCAAGCCTAACACATGAATGGAAACTAAAATGGGGGCCATCCCTTCGGAGCTCATGGGCCATGACTGCAAGCAGTCTCAGCAACATTTTTACATGTTCATTGATTCATGCCCTGCCCTTTTATTTTTCATGGTCCTGCTTGTTACTTAGTGCCACAGCATGGATGCAGATAGCCTAGTTATGTGACCAAACGCCCAGCAAACACCTTGTGCGCAATGAAACAGGCGATACACAAATGTTGCGCAAGGACTCCTTGGTGCGTCACTGCAACCATCAATTGGGTCGTGCGTGTGCCCTGAGTCCTGCCCTATCACACACGTGCTAACACTGTGGCTCAACCGACAGGCTGTTTGGTGGCATGACCGCTACGCCTCATGGCACCCTGATATGCAGTGTGAGACCAAGGAGTCTCATTTGAAAAGCCATGCAATGACCATGACACTCACTGTCAGGCGAAACAATGCAGTCACAAATGACTGGCAGGTCCCAGCATTTACTAAGTAGGCAACATACTGAGCCATCTCGGAGACTGCAGTGGGGCCTTTGGCTGCAAATGTTGATGTTGTCCCTAAACTGCGACAGGCTGACAACATTTACCCAGGCAGTTTTCCGAAGAGGCATGGGTGACAATGCAACGCGTTTAAGCATTCCCAGACACTGTGCAAATCAGCGCATTGTGTGTGCTGAATGAGCCTCCCATGGGGATGGCATGAGTACGCTGCCACAGTGTTCCTGCAGACCACACGTGATTCTCCTCAGAGAGTGAAAATGTCACTAGACGTACAAGGTCTTTGTGCAACAGATGCCAAAATGCTGCCGAGGAGGTTTTTCCTACCCGATCCAACTTGTTGAAATCCCAATGTATGCTCCAAACAATTTTGTTTGATCCCCACGATTTTGCATGGTACAAATACTTAGAGGCCTCAGTGAGTTCTTGGATGGAGGTATCGGGCTTAATTTTATCAAACTGGTCTTTGCAGTCCACCTCCCCTGTGCACTCCAGTTGTTGCATCCAGGTGGAAATGTCGGAGACATTGACAACTAGAATGGAAGCAGGAACTGTATCAACAAGCATGCGCCAGAAGCATGTAAATGCTCGTGCAGCGATTCGCAAAGAATGCTAGCTGATAAATTGCCGGCTGGTGGCGGCAATGTGGCGCCACAGGATAGCAGGTTGTCCCAGGCCTTTTAATTTGCCCAACAGATACATCAATGCAACACAAGCCTAAATACATCAATGCAACACAAGCCCGGTGACCCAGCTTCCATCCTTCAGTTTTCATGTGGTGAGGTGTGCAGTGACAGCCCTGTGTTGGCTGGCAACTCCCTGATATCCCTCGGATTGGGAGAACTTGATGTGGGCATAATGTGGGAGGTTCACACACAAACTAGCAGCTAAAGATTTCAGGCTCTCAACAACCATATGGCGGCACTTTTGCCTGTGCATGGGGATAGGGTCCCCCGAGCACAAAAGATCGGTGCCATGGTAAACAATGACGGCAGCAAAACAAAATGACTGTCGACCAGCACAATGGTACCACGGTCTTCCCAAATGTGTTTAAACTCGCTGGTGCAACAACACGAGGGTCTCTCGGTATCCCACGCTTGACCATTTACCCTTCTCTCCACTACACGGCATCGGGTGTATGGTGTAGTGTGGACAATCCGAATGGACTCGCAGAGCCTGACGCTCCCAACGGGGGCACTGTTTTTGTTTTACCATGTTGGCACCGCATCAACGCAAAGGTTGCTTCACCTGTGTTCTCTTTGCTTGCATCAGTGGAGGGTACCACAGTTTGCCTTGCAATCCCCCACCTGGGAGACCATCGCGCGCTAATGAAGGAGATTGCGGGGGGTACTTAATTAGGTACCGGGCTCCAAACAAGCGGTTTAAGGCTAATGGTTTTGGGAACTGAGGGGCTGTTTTGCAGTACTGGTGGGCAAATTTGTAAAGCACGTTGTGAGGGAATGGTGTCCCTCAAATACACAACCTCTGTTGAGGGTACGCTTGCCTAGAGCGCCTAGAGCGTGCCCAGCGCACCGGCATCCAAATGAATGCTCCGGCCATATATCACAATGCTTTACTCCCTCCTCTAGCGCAAGAACCCTAAGCACAAGCACATTGTATTATTGTTGGCGATCAATTAAATTCCCATGCACCTACATGCACCCTACCCTTGTAAGCCCCATCATGGCCACCCACCTCAAAATCAAAGAATCCCCCTCTTGACGGACCACTCAAGTGGCCACACCGAAGAGTGGGAGTCCTTAGCCCCAACTTGAAAGGCCACACCAAAGCGTGGGAAAACTTTGCCCGGCGCGCTAACGTACTCTCATTGCCCACCATGATTGATTCTCTGCTTGCATGTGGCCGGGAGGTGCTATACAAGCGCTGAATCTCATGATAGTAGTGGTGTTGATGACTCTGATAGTGACAATAGTGACACCGATGGGCACTACGACATGATTTGGGCCAAGGCAGGGCGTGGGTGTGGGGTTTGTGCCATGTTTTTGAGACCACCGTGTACCTAACCTGTGATTTGATGGAGGACAGTGTTGTTCCATCTAATCGATCTGTCCCAAAGGTGCCTAAGCTGGATCGGGATGCCACTTCTGCCGGTGCCAAGAACAAGAAGGGCCCCAAGCCTAGGGAGCATGTTCAATTTTTTTCGCATGAAGCGGGACCGCAACAAGGGCTTCTACTCTAAAAAGTGCTAATTGGAGGCCTCCGTCACCTTGTGCTTTGAATGGGCTGGATATGTGGTGCCTAGGGATGCGTTACCGCTCTTTCACAGTATTGTTGCGCGCACCGAGCGGTGTGTCCAACGAATACTCATGTTCGAACCGTATTTTTTTGGACATATTCGTTGGACACCGGGGGGGGGGGGGGCAACAATTCACAACTTCTGCCTTCGGTTATGTTACTTAGAGCGTGACTGGTGGTCCACGTGGCGTAAATTACCGGCGCTTCCATCATCCAGTGACCTCATGCCACCAGCACCGCAGCACACCAAGCAATCCACTGCTGTTATGAGGCAACTGCACATGGCATGCGTTGGCCGTGGCTAGCCGCGAATCCATTTTTTGCAACATGAAGTTGATGCCCTTGCAAAGCAACTAAACATTGCCAAGGTGTCCAATCCTGTGATTTGTGTTCCAAACATGGACAACATGCAAATGTAATTCATCCAACGCAAATGTCATTGGGGATCCAAAGGAATGGTAAAGAACTTCTGGGTACGAGAATAACACACTTTGAACTGTTGCACATGTTCAGTTTGCATGATAGGCACGGGGTGGTACTGCACACGGTCACCGGGAGAAAACATCTTGGGTCTGAAATAGCAACACAACACACCCATACAACGCCTTAGGAGAGAGAATATCACAGAACACACACAGTGATTAATACAAGGCCATGTATAAGACATATGGGCAACACAAACCAACGCAATAGATGTTAACTAGAAAAGCATGGAAGTGACGGTCTCCCGGGGGGGGGGGGGGGGGATTGCAAGGGGTTGGAAATTGCCAGGGGGGGGGGGGGGGAGGGTAATAATTCAGGTCCCAAAAAAAAACCGCCCGAACGGAAGCGTGGCTGAGGTGCCTTGCAGTATTCATACTAGGAGTGAAAAAAGTGCCTTCATCCTTGCACAGCATTAGCAAATGAAATGCACATTTCTTTGGGGGGGCGTTTGCCCAGCGCACACGCAGCGTGCTACTTTTGTATTAACTATCCTGACTTTAACCCCGGATTTACCCTCCCCTAGAAAAGCCCCCCAAGTCAACCAAGAGTGGACCGCAGACCTTCCCTACAAAGCAAACTGCATGAACCGAAATAGCTGAATTCAACATCAATGTGTACCCCCCCCCCCCTTTGTATAAGCTACGCCAAAGTCCCAAATTAATACGGTCCCTACGCCCACTGTAGCTTGGACACGGGCGTAGCTTGCGCGCGACATATACAACTACTGACACACACGTAAATGAGCGCATAGTATGAGTGCACCTCAACCTCCACCCATGTTCCCAAAAGCATGCAAACACAAGAAAGTGTTTGAAACATGGAAATTCAGGTTCACACCCATGTTCTCACAAGCAATGAAGCATGAGAATCCTACAAATGTTCGGCTTCCCCGATGTTCTTGGGGACTTCACATGATAATTTTTGGCTGCACGGCGCACCCCATGTTGCTTGGCGTAGTTGATGATCTCCACTTTTTCGTGCGCACTTCGAAAACGACGAAGGGGGGCGGCTGCGACCTCCGTTCTCGTGTGGCACCGTTTGGACTTCACATTTGTGCAGTCCATGGAAACGGCCGTGGACGCGGAGGTGCTAGTGGCCTCCACGCACCGGTACTTGGTGGGGGGCTCACTATTATCCTCATCATCCTCATCATCGGCATGAAGAAGTCCTTCATTGTGAGCTGCCCTGCTGCAGCAGCCCAGGGGGGGGACCTTTGTGGTGTGCCTTGGCCTTGGACAAGGTTGCGCAACCACCTCCGGTTCAGCCGGAACTTCAGCAACCGGCTAAGGTGGTGGTGGTGAGGTAGGCTCCGGGGAAGGGGACGGGGACTGAATGAAGAACTCGATTTTTTGAAGGGGGGCACAGGGGTGTGTGGCCACCTGCCCAGCCTTCATGTACTCCAACACCACAAACTGGTCCCCCTTCTCCGATGGTCCCTTCATTGTGGCATCCACATGCTCACCGGTGGAACGTGTGAAAATAACCGGGCGTCCAGGTTCAAAAAGAGAAGATTGCATGGTGAGCTAGTGCAAGAAGGGGGAATATAATGCACAAATACCCCCAAAATCAGAGTTATGTGGGTTCAATTGGGCAAACACTCACAACAAATGTGTACATGACCCTATGTACCTGGCAAATTCGTCAAACCCATGTCTTATGTGGTTGCACTAAATTTGGTACCGAATTAAAATTAGGTACCAAATTCATACGGTCCCTGCGCCTACTGTAGCTTGGACAAGGGCGTAGCTTATACAGGGGGGGGGGGGTACTATTCATGTATCGGCTAATAAACAATGTTTTCCCCACAAGTGTGGGCATTGATACATTCATCACAATAATGCTCCTAGCACTAACCACAACTTGGTCCCTTATAGCCTTGAAATGCATACAACGACAAATGTATCACCATAGTACCAAATTGGGTACCCTTTTTGAGTGACCTGCACAACAATACACAAAAATGCAGCATAAATGCATGAAAACGAACATAACGAAGGTTGGCCCGGTTTCCTCAATAGCACCGGATGGTTGAATAGAAGACAAAGGACGGTTAGATTCCCAGTTAGGTTCCCCGTAGGTACTGAAACCACCGAACCACAGGTCAAGACGGCCTTGGGTTCCCCAAAGGTACTTCCTTAACACTTGTCCCCAAAAGCGCACAACGTACGTACTTCGGCTTCCTTTGTCACTCAAGAGTGGCTGCCGAACCCTTGCTGTCTCGGGGGCACACGTGTGGGCAGAATGGCTACATCACCCTTGCCTTCTAGGGGTCCCCAGACGGGGACAAAATCAGAAGTGGCTACCTAACCCTTACCTTCTCGGGGGCACTAAATTGGGAATTGCGGAATGCGGAATGGCTACATCAATCAATATGGCTACATCACCCCTGCTTCTCAGGCTCCCCATGGTGAGGAGAGATCAATATGGCTACATCACCCCTGCCGTCTTGGGGTGCTCATGGTGGGGAGAAATCAGTATGGCTACATCACCCCTGCCTTCTCGGGGTTCCCATGGGGAGAAATCAATATGGCTACATAACCGCTGCCTTTTCGGGTCTTCATGGTGGTGAGAGATCAATATGGCTACATCACCCCTCCCTTCTCGAGGTCTCCATAGTGGGGAGAAATTAATATGGCTACATAACCCAGCCAAAAAGTGTGGATTAGGGCTCTATATCAAAAGTGGCCCAAAAAGATGCCCGGCGCGCTGACGCCCCCCCCTTTGTATTTCGGTGGGAGGCATGTGTATAAATCCAAATCTGAGAATTGTAACAGGAATTTGCAGTGGACTGCCCTTATGCAGTGCCCTTATGCAGAGCTACTGTTTGTTTGGAATACTTAGGTGATGTTCTTGTGTTGCCCATCTCTTTTCCCTCAATCTTGCCTACTTTCGCCCCCTGTTTGGCTGGTTCTCTGGATCCTCCCTGCCCTCAAGACACGGGCACAGTGTAATTCGAACAACCATCTGACGGGCGGGAGCGCGCGGCACTGTGGGAAAAGAGAGGCAGTGGTGCCAAACTGGGGTTTCTGGGGAAACCTCGGTTCTCAATGTCCTCCAGCTACCTCACCAACTTTTTTCTCAATATCCCCTTCCCTGTCCTATGTCCAGACCACGGGGGGGGACGTCTCCTCGCTTCTGTACGCGACTCCCCCCCCCAGTAGAAGTGGGCCGAAGGCCCCCAGGGGGGGGGGGGGGGGGGGGGGGGGGGGGGGGGCATTGGAAGGGGGGGGCGGTTGGGAGGGGCGAGGGGGGGGGGGCGGTTGGGAGGGGCGAGGGGGGGGGGCGGTTGGGAGGGTCGGTTGGGGGGGGGGGTCCAGGTGGGGAGATTTGGGGTGGTGAGGGGGGGGGGGGGGCACAGGCTCCCCTTACCTCCCCTTGCCCTCCCTCTAACCATACCATCACCATAAACCTAACCCTAACCTTTGCAGCCAGTTGGTTTGGCCATGCCAGCCATGTTGATTGGGCTGCACAAGATCCCCCAATTTTCGTTCATGGCTGCTTTTGCCACATCATTGCTCTCCATTTTGGACCCCAACACTCATTCTAACCCGAGCCTAGGGTGAGAGCTAGGGCTAGGGGCAGGGCTAGGGTTAGGGTCACCGAGCTGGTGGAACCAGTCTTGGTTTTATAACCCTTTTTAGTGTCTAGGGTGGACCTACCAGGTTTAGCAGCAGCAGCAGCAAGCAGCAGCAAGCAGCACGCAGCAAGCAAGCAGCAGCACGCGCGAAATGGGGAAAAATCAGAACTCCGTCGTGGTGCTTCAGATTCAGCTGAAATTTTGGTGGATGATACCTATGGGTGAGAAGTACAATCACACAACGTTTGAGCAAGAAACTCAACGGTGGCGGCCGGGAACGGGATTCGCAAGTGGCGGACCTCAGTTTCAAAAACTGCAGTTTAGGGCCAAAAACAGCCATTTTTTGGGCCAAAAAAGCCCTGGAACACATTCAAAACGGCCAAACGAAGGGAAACGGTGGGTACACTGCACATGTGGCTTGACTTCCCCATGTCAACGAGCTCTTTGCGGCCCTCTGACTCCAAGATATGTCCCGGAAACGGCCCAAAAAGGCCCCCAAAAGCTCCAAATGCCGACAGCCACAAACCAAGAATAGGCCATATCTTTGGCTACATGGCTCAAAACGCGATTCCGAGGGCACCTACTCCACCCACAACCCCCCACTTTTTGTGGTTTCCACCCCTCAGAATTGCCTCAAAGGACGCCTAGACCCCAATACCTAGGCCCACTAGGCTGCGGCAAGCTGCAAGCTCAAGCCCAAACATGTGGGTGCCCAAATGGGTCAACAGGGTCCAGTAGGGGCAAAAAGATGACTTTTCTCAAAAATGATCCTAGACCATGTGCGATGCTAAAACAAGTGTTTTTGGACCGTTTTGAGCTTGTGGTGGCCCATTTTGGTCCTCCGAACATCCCAAAATGCCTTGAAAATGGGCTGTTTTGGGACCAAAAATGGGTCAAAAATGGGTCAAAAACACATTTTTCCAAACCTCATCCTAGACCATATGGGGTGCACAAACGGGTGAAATGAGCCCATTTTGAGCCCATTTTGGGGCATTTTGGCCCCTCAGAAGTCCAAAAAGTCTTGAAAGTGGGCCTCGTGGTGATGGGGTTCACTTGCAAGCTGATTTCACTTTGTCAAGAGCCATCAATGTGTGAATCATTCTTGATGTCCCTCACCAGTCATAGCTGATGTTCCCTCCCCCACCAGCTCGGTCCCAATATTCAGTCTTGATTAGGGCTAGGGTCACCGAGCTGGTGGAACCAGTCTTGGTTTTATAACCCTTTTTAGGGTCTAGGGTGGACCTACTAGGTCTAGCAGCAGCAGCAGCAAGCAGCAGCAAGCAGCAGCACGCGCGAAATGGCTAAAAATCAGATCTCCGCCGTGGTGCTTTGGATTCGGGTGAAATTTTGGTGGATGATACCTATGGGTGTGAAGTACAATCACACAACGTTTGAGCGAGAAATTCAACGGTGACGGCCGGGAACGGGATTCGCAAGTGGCGGACCTCCGTTTCAAAAACTGCAGTTTAGGGCCAAAAACAGCCATTTTTGGGCCAAAAAAGCCCTGGAACACATTCAAAACGGCCAAACGAAGGGAAACGGTGGGTACACTACACGTGCGGCTTGACTTCCCCGTGTCAACGAGCTCTTTGCGTCCCTCTAACTCCAAGATATGTCCTGGAAACGGCCCAAAAAGGCCCCCAAAAGCTCCAAATGCCGACAGCCACAAACCAAGAATAGGCCATATCTTTGGCTATACAGCTCAAAATGCGATTCCGAGGGCACCTACTCCACCCGCAACCCCCCACGTTTTGTGGTTTCCACCCCTTAGAATTGCCCAAACGGACGCCTAGACCCCAATACCTAGGCCCACTAGGCTGCAGCAAGCTCAAGCCCAAACATGTGGGTGCCCAAATGGGTCAACAGGGTCCATTAGGGGCAAAAAGATGACTTTTCTCAAAAATGTTCCTAGACCATGTGCGACGCTAAAACAAGTGTTTTTGGACCGTTTTGAGCTTGTGGTGGCCCATTTTGGTCCTCCAAAAATCCCAAAACGCCTTGAAAATGGGCTGTTTTGGGACCAAAAATGGGTCAAAAATGGGTCAAAACCGCTTTTTTCCAAACCTCATCCTGGACCATTTGGGGTGCACCAACGGTTGAAATGAGCCCATTTTGAGCCCATTTCGGGGGCATTTTGGGGGCATTTTGGCCCCTCAGAAGTCCAAAAAAAGCCTTGAAAGTGGGCCTTGTGGTGAAGCAGATCACTTGCAAGGTGATTCCACTCTGTCAACGGCCTTCAATGTGTGACTCATTGGTGTCCCTCACCATTCATAGCTGATGTTCCCTCCCCCACCAACTCGGTCCCAATATTTAGTCTTGATTAGGGTTAGGGTTAGGGTTAGGGTCACCGAGCTGGTGGAACCAGTCTTGGTTTTATAACCCTTTTTAGTGTCTAGGGTGGACCTACCAGGTTTAGCAGCAGCAGCAGCAAGCAGCAACAAGCAGCAGCAAGCAAGCAGCAACATCGAAACAGCGAAATGGGGAAAAATCAGAACTCCATAGTGGTGCTTTGGATTTGGTTGAAATTTTGGTGGATGATACCTATGGGTGTGAAGTACAATCACACAAAGTTTGAGCGAGAAACTCAACGGTGGCGGCCGGGAATGGGTGTCGCAAGTGGCGGACCTCAGTTTCAAAAACTGCAATTTAGGGCCAAAAACAGCCATTTTTGGGCCAAAAGAGCCCTAGAACCCATTCAAAACGGCCAAGGAAAGGGAAAGGGTGGGTGCACTCCATGTGCGGCTTGACTTTCTTGTGTCAACGAGCCATTTGCGGCCCTCTGACTCCACCATATGTCCCGGAAACGGCCCAAAAAGGCCCCCACAAGCCCCAAATTTTGTGCAGATTGGCTGGCGACAGCCACAAACCAAGAATAGGCCATATCTTTGGCTACATGGCTAAAAACGCGATTCCGAGGGCACCTAATCCACCCGCAACCCCCCTCGTTTTGTGGTTTCCACCCCTCAGAATTGCCCAAATGGACGCCTAGACCCCCGTACCCAAGCCCAGTAGGCTGCGGCAAGCTGCAAGCTCAAGCCCAAACAGGTGGGTGC
Organism: Eutreptiella sp. 'Long Island Sound 2002'; assembly: GCA_964036045.1. Classification (NCBI taxonomy): domain Eukaryota; phylum Euglenozoa; class Euglenophyceae; order Eutreptiales; family Eutreptiaceae; genus Eutreptiella; species Eutreptiella sp. 'Long Island Sound 2002'. Next base: position 58,519,639 of record OZ038391.1, read on the forward strand.
CCAAATGGGTCAATAGGGTCCAATAGGGGCAGAAAAATGACTTTTCTCAAAAATGATCCTAGACCATGTGTGATGCTAAAACAAGTGTTTTTGGACTGTTTTGAGCTTGGGGTGGCCCATTTTGGTCCTCCAAAAATCCCAAAATGCCTTGAAGATGCGCTGTTTTGGGACCAAAAATGGGTCAAAAATGGGTCAAAAACGCATTTTTCCAAAACTCATCCTAGACCATTTGGGGTGCACAAACGGGTGAAATGAGCCTATTTTGAGCCCATTTTGGGGCATTTTGGCCCCTCACAAGTCCACAAAAGCCTTGAAAGTGGGCCTTGTGGTGAAGGGGATCACTTGCAAGCTGATTCCACCCTGTCAACGGCCTTCAATGTGTAACTCATTGGTGTCCCTCACCATTCATATCTAATGTTCCCTCCCCCACCAGCTCGGTCCCAATATTCAGTCTTGATTAGGGTCAAGGGAAAGGTTTGGGGGTAGGGTTAGGAGTAGGCTGAGGGTTGGGGTGGGCATTAGAGTCAAGGTTGGGTTCAAGGATAATGTTGGGGTGCAAAGTGGACAAAATGGGCAAGGGGAATGAAAAAAAATTTCGGGCGCCTTCGGCGCCACTATATGTATGGCCAGTAGCTGTTGACCCTTGGCAACTAAGTTGGCCCGGAGGGCAGGGAGGGGGGGGGGGGGGGGGAGTCGCGTACCGGGACTGAGGAGACGTCCCCCCCGTGGTCCAGACCAACGTAAATTGGCAATGGCTGCATATCAGATGGTACCGAAGGCACCTCTCGGAATCAAGGATCAGAGCTGTCAGAGTCTACGGTTGTCCCATGGAACACCATGGTAGTGTACATAACATGTAGCATGGATAAACTGGATTGGATACTCTTTCCCCGGCGACCATCCCCTTTCCTGCCCGAAATCTCTCCCTCACAATCCTCATGTGTGGGCTCACTGTTGCCATGGGCTTACCTACATTCTGAGAACATTGTGGGTGTGAAATCTTCCATGGCAAAAAACTCAGTGCATGGCTTCAATTTTCGTTTTTTGCTCAGACTAAGATGAGCTGGCCCAGCCCGCTCATGTCACAGTACTCGAGGTAACCCCTAGGGATCAAGGTTCAGGGCTGCCCAGTGCTACGATGATCCCACAAATGACTGTGGTAGCGGATCTGACACGTAGTGAGGATTAGCTGTGTCTGAAACCAGGTTATGCAAACTCAGTGCATGGCTTCAATCTAAGTTTGCTCAACATGTGCTTGTTGTGCATGCATTGTTGTTGCCAATTTTTGAACCATAATTTTCATCCAGTTTCTAATCAGAAGTGAAACAAGGTGCTCCGGAATTGCAGTAGCTCTTTTCCAACGGTCCTACTACCACAAAACCTCCCCCAGCCCCACTTACCCCCGAGCCCTGAGATCAAAACCCCTCTTGGGCCAACAGTCTCGGTCTGGTCAGGAGGGTGCATTCAGGCCACTGACAAGGAAACCCTGTGCCCCCACCAGAAACCCGCAGGCTGCAGTGGCAAGATCGGTAGCCACAAGAAGAGACGAGCAAACACGACAAAACAGTGGCCCACCAATATATCGGCACCCAAATCCTGTCCACACAGAACAAAAAGAGGCCTGATATACAGCGAGTATTGTCCAAGAAGGAGGAGGGGGGTCAGAATACAGTATGAAACAGCAACATAACCCTGCAAACCGAAGGATTGAAATACCCCACTCCATACCGCCTGCTGAGCTTGGGCGGGGAAACACAGGCAAAGTAGAGCTTGCAAACGGTGACAGATACCTGCCGTATTGTCAACCAGAATGCAAAATATATGCCGTCAATCAGTTTGCAGGAAACATATATGACGTTACGACTACACTGCATGCCATGTCAACGAAGACTGCACATGGCTTTCGTTATAAAGAGACCTCCTGGAACAATAAAGACAAATCTTATCTGCAACTGTCACTGCTTGCTAAGTAATTGAGACCCAATTGAGTCATGGTGCTGGACCTGTGGCATGCCAACGATTCTTGACAAATCATTATTCGCTGAACCAGTGACGCTTTTTTTTGCTTCCGCCAATCCAAAGTACGGCCCCATCTAGATGAGAGCGGAATCATGGCTATGTCACGGTCCGTAATGCTCTGATTTGCCGGTCTGTTCGAGGCGTTGACAAACATCCCTCGAATTTCCGGTATTTGTGCATTCAACCATCAGGGTATGCCTCTCGGCCATGTGTCATCTCTCAACGCTTTTCACCTTGATTAATATCGTTTACCTGATCCTCTCTCTCTCTCTCCACTCACTTCTTCTCTGCGCTACGCTTCACCTCTACTTCGTTCTCCTCCATTTTTTGACCCCTTCTGTGCCCTCTTCCCTAGCCTTGTTTGCTGAACCAGTGACGTTTAGCCCACCTATGAGCAGTGGGCGTGGGGGAATACTATGCGGGTGGCACCACGGCGAAAAGTGCAGACACAGGTACCATCTTCACAGCAGGCAGGCATGACATGCCTTGGACACCACAGTCACGCTGTGCAGACATATGCAGCGGACTCAATGGCCACGCTGGACAGTAAACAGCCAGCTGTACTGCAGCAAAGCACATTCTGAGCAACAGCACAGCAGCAGCGCATCACCTTCCGTACAGCAGGAATGTAGCAGCAAAGAGTGTTCAGAGGTATGCAATGGTGATTCAGACTCCGCTTGAGTAGAGATGCAATAAAACAGCAGAGCCGGTGGACAGGTTTCCAATGGTACAACAGCGGATTGGCAAGCCAATCAGGAGATTGATGTGTCGAGACCACTGGGTCCAAGGAGTCCGAAACTGCAGAATCAAGGCAGAAAAGCTGCTGAACGCCGGCCATTTCTTGAGCAATATATGCAATATAGCGAATAGACCCGAAGGCCTCATTCAACCTGGACAACGCTTTATAATGAAGAGTTAGTTTTGGCTGAGAGGAGGTGAGTTGCGTGGTGGACGCCCTGCAAAGGATCCATCACCAGCGGTGCCCATGACGACGGTTTTTTCGGGGAAAGAGCCCACCAAACTTTTTCTGAGACCAACTACTGCCACAAGAGTGCGCCTGGTGGTTTGGGGAAGGTCTCTTGTTCTGCTGTACAGTCCATCCTTGAGCGCCATTCACTTGTGCCTGTTTGCAGAGCTGCATGAGGTGCTCATTACGGCAAGGGGCTTAGCACAACGGTGGCACACGCAGATCACTACATATGTCCGCAAAAAGATCCGGCTGAGGGGCTGATTGGGGGTTGTGAACCCCAATGTAGGCCTCGCCGTAGCAGCAGAATCCTCCTGGGAACTGCCGAGCGACGTCCTCAGGACTTCTGGGGTGGGGGAATCTTGTGCAGGTAGCCCCCAATACCACCCACTGTCCAGACGGCACCGGGCTGCAGCATGCGCTGTGTGCAGTGCGAAAAAAGGTTTGGCACTGGCAGGTCTAAATACTGGAATACCGACTGGACACCATTGCAGGGGTGGCGCTCAGTGCAGTATTGTCTGGATCCTAACCCTTGGGGCGTGACATAGAAGGTCCAAAGGGGCAACGAGTATGGGGGTCGCCCGCCGAAAGGGGAGGAAACGAGTACAGTTTCAGCAGATACGGGCTGCCTGAAAATGGGAGGGACAGGAGCACACCCACGGGAATCCCGGCTCAGCAGGTCCATACCTGGCTGGTCTTCAGGGTGGGGTGGGGGCTATGTCTGGTGTTTTGGGGGGGGGGGTGGACCCAGCAAGGGGGGGCGGGGGGCGTAACACCTGCCGTCTCAGAGACCCCCAAAAGTGGAAGGAAGTTCCAAGGCTACGTAACCCCTGCCTTCTCGGGGTCCCCACGTTGCGGAAAAGGTGGCCTGAAGGTCTCGGCCAAATGACACTATCCTGGACCTGGAGGGACCTCCCAGGGTGGGTGGGGGGGCTGGGTCCTTGGGTGGCCTGAAGCGGGATTCCCAGGGACTACGCCTCAGCACCCCACAAGGACACCATGCGTAGATAAACAATGCAGAAAACAGCATTTGGAAGGGCACAGAGGATGGCGCCACCCACAGGAAGGGGGGTGAGCTTTGGTTGTATACCTGCACTCCCGAACACCCCCAACCAGTGCCCACCTGCCACGTGTCTCTGCTGCTGTTGACAGTCCAGTTAACTTAAATGTAGCTTTCAGGCGAATCAGAAAGCGAGACCACCTGAAGACAAGGTAAACGGTTTCATCAGCGTGTGAGGCAATAACCAACTGCACTGCTTACAAGTGGTTGGGTGAATGCATGTGACTTCCCTCAGGGCAGGTAATGCAAATGACTGGTTTCACGACTTATAGCCTGACTCTTCCAATGGGGTCCCCCCCATGTCACACAAGACTCCTTGACAAGGTGCCATGGAAGCCCTTTTTTGAGACCAACCCCACTACAGCCTATGTTGATCCCCCAGTGCCTGTTGCACAACCCGCCAGGTGAACCCTTCAGGGCCCTCCCTTGGGCGCATCCCCTGCAGGGCACATCACGCAAATGCCAGCGTGAGACGGCCTCTGACCTGCCCTTGTTCCTTTTGGTGCAGACCTCTCACCTCCATGTGTGCAAACTCTTGCAGCATCCAGCCCCTGGATGCGGATCGAAGATGGAAAATCACTGGGAAGCGCTCAGGCAACCTAGTCAAAGTAGTTGATACCTGCGAATGGACAGCAATTGGCCAGTCCTTCCACAGTTGGCAATCTGCCAGTGGCAATTGATGACAGTGGCCCATGGCGGTGAAGCGACCATGATTTGTAAAAAAGCAGTGTCTGATGACTGGCAGCTGACCGACAATGGTTGTATGCTGTACCATCCCAGGATGTCTTCTCTTTGAGCCATTTTTGAACTGTCCGTGCCACAGTCGTCCTTGTACTGAGAAGCGTGCAAGAAATGCAGTACACACCTTCCAGTGGCCTCCAGTGGCCTGCACATCATGTTGGGCCGTAGCATCTGCACGACAAATGCCTTTGTGGCACAAAATTAATACCGTGCAACCATGAACTCACGTATCAAGCGTTTCAACCCGAAACCAGAGAAAACGAGTGTGCCTCGTTCTCTAAATGTCTGTCGTCTAGTGTACGCTCGCCACACTGAATCTAAGCCCGAGGCTTGCGCGAGAAAGGGACCCCTACCACATGCATCCTGAAGTCAACTGACCAGAATATGTACAACTATAACATAAGCAGGTTCAACTTGGCCGCTGACCAATATTTTTGACCAATGCAAATGCCCACCTTACGTCATTTGTGTGTTTTGCCCGTTATAGGAAGTTAAGACTTGACACAATATTTGTGAATCTATTTCGACATTGTGTCATGTATTTCAGTTTCTGGAGCACACTTAGATAGGAAGACTTACTCACTTAGCAGCACACTTGCAAGACCTCAGAAGTAGATTGCCCCATCAGCGCTGCACCCCTGTGAATTGTGAAACAGCTTGTGGGGGGGCACACAAACACATGGTACCATGCTGCACGGCCAACAGCCGTTGGCTACCGATGGCGGAAGACCGCAGAAGACATGGACTTCCACAAAGCAAGGACAGAGACAAAATCACGCAACAAGGCCCAAAATAATGACAGAACACGGACAATTAACTGCCATAGAGATGGCACGACGCAAGTATTTACATCCTTTTCACGGGGGGGGGGGGGGGTGCTTGTCCCCACTGCTGCCCCAAACAACTGCAGTACAGTCGGAGCCAAACTGTGACCAGCCCAACGCCTGTTCCTGCCAAGAGTTCCTGGATGATAGCGTTGCAGTGAACTGACAGTGATAGTGATGTCTGGGGACCTGGGCCACCACATGGCTCGCTGCATACTTAGGATGTGCAACTGCAGGCGTACTGCTAAGGGGGCAAAGCCTCTGCGTGTGCGGGTCCTACTGCCCACTGGTGATGCAGAGGGCCAATGCCAAGGCAGAGATATACTGAAATACCTGAACCCCGGACTTGAGGGAACAGGAGAATACATCGACGTCCCAGGACGCGAAATATAGGCACATGCCACTGCCGGGAGCCGGGAGGTAGAAGCCAGAGAGGCAAGCGGTTCGCAGACGGATCTTAACTCGAAACAACTGCTGGTGATGTACGCCCAGTTAGAAACACCGCTGAAATCGCCAACGGCTGCCGTTGAATGCCAGCGGTTGCCCATTGAGTTGCCGTGGGCTGGGCATCATCTGCCGTCAGTCATCAAAAACAGGAAAGCGAAGGGAGTTTTGCAGAACCGCCCCGGCGGCAGAAATGTGCTTGAACGGGGAGAGGGGGGGGGAGGCGGGCAAGAGGATTCTGCCTTCGGAGGGTGGACCCTCCTTAGTCCCAATTTTCATTCACTCACACACTTAAAAGAGACTTTCTACCGCGGTTCGGCACTGGGTACTGGGGAGCCTCGTCATGGCCTCGACGTCACCAAGACCTTGGAAACCGGCCCAATGGCGCCATTAGGTACATCTCAGACTATTGGCAGGTCCCCAGGTTCATCGTGCTCTCTTCCATTGGACCTCCGCCGCTGCATTTTGTGACGGCTCATGGTGTGACGGACGCTGTGAGCATAAGTGGTGCGCCCAAGACACCCTCGTGCACAGGATGGCATTGGGTGCGGGCAGGGGAGTGTCCGGGGGACAAGCCACAAGCACTGAAAGGATGGAATCCAGCGCCTTTGGAGTCGCCCCTTTGTATTTCCGGCACGAGCCCCCATCGCTTGTGTGGTTGAAGGGGAAATGAGCGGAGGCACATGGCAGTCTGGTCTGCCTTTCAGCAACTTCCCCACTCCTCACGCTTCGGATGGGTTGGGATGTGTCGGGAGAATTGGGAATTTGGTAGTCTGTTGAAGATTTACGGTCTGGGACATTGGCATTTAGGCCGAGTCATTGGCATCTTTGACTGGACTCTGCTGATGTGCAACCAGGAACTGCAGGACAGCAGGGTTGTTGTTCTGCAGGAGGTGGTCGACGAACTTCATAGACTGCATATGGTCTGTGCACATCTCCCCTGCAAGATGTACAGTCTTGGGGTAGAGCTCCTCGAAGAAAGCTTGCCGGTGCTCATGGAGAGCGCTGTAATACTGCCCGTTTTCCCGCATATCCTCCACCGCAGTGGGGGTAATCGAGAACCGCTGGAGCTCGTCCTCCTTCAGCACCATAGAGTAGGACCCAATGTCCCCCTGGGAGGAAGAAAGAGTAGCCATGTTTGTTTGTGAGCCGAGAAGGGCAGGACACTTTGTCAGCGCTGAACCACTAACATCACCAATAAACACCAACTGCCAAAACAGAAAAATGTAGTGCAATCACGGAAAAAATTACAGAGAGATAATAGTTTTTCGCTGTAATGCAAACACCAATTTTGCTCAAAGTGACGGGAAGATCCTCAAAGGAATCCGGATGTTCAACCACCCACCTTGATCCGCAGCTCTAATAACCACGAGGCCTCAGCTTGGAAGCCCACCGCCCAATGCCAGGTGGAAAATCCATGGCATTTGCATGACACAGTTGCCAACCAGTTCCATCAAGCTCAAGGGCTCCAAAACGCATAGTGTGAAGGAACTCATAGGGGGGGTGGCAATCCATACGACAAACCCTAATTCGGTATCATTGCTGAGCATGAAAGTGTGGGGTTATACTATGCAACTTGGTGGTTAGCCAGGCTTGCGGCATTTTGTGATATATCAAACAGCAGCGTACCATGCACGTGAATCATCAATTTCTTAGAACCCTTGATCAAGCTAAGAAAAGCAACCTATCTCACACTTGGCTCATTTCTTTTCTGTTGGCCGACTCAAAAAATGTTCAGTTCAAGAAATCGTTGTTGAAATCTGGGCATCCCAAACATATGATCCACTGGATCCCGAAGTAATACAAGGCGAGGAGTGTTGACCAATAGCACAGGGTCCATGCCAGAGGCAACCTATTGTGTACAAGGGACATTTCATGCATAGGGACACTATCAACCACCAGTGGGACAGTGTCAAGGGAAACAAAATTCATCAATGAGTTGTTAAGGGCGGTGTCCCGCTGCATTGTCTGTGTGTGGATGTGCGTTGTACCCTCCTTGAGATCCTAGGTGGCTTGAGCCGCGGTACGAGACATGAGACTGAGGCACCCATGTAGATACAGCGGCGAGACACACTCAAGGGTGCAAAGGAGGTAGATCTCAGCTCGGCTGAAGCTCGGCACAGAGATGGTACAATGGGGGCAGTGGCCTATAGAAGACATTGTGTACGACAAGGATCTACCTTCACCATTAACTCATTTCATTCACTAGGTGCGCATGTGATTGGCTACATTGGCTACATTGGTAGAGGCATGTTTTCGTTTACGGTTCTCTCCTTACTTATGAGGCTCGTGACAGTGGGGCGGTCAAAAGCGGGTTCCAAAGGGGGGTTATTCTCTTTGCCTAGTAAAGTTGTCTTGGCAGCAGATTTTACTTCCATTGTGCCCCAATCAGTTTGCATCTCCCCATGCCACTTTTGGAACACCCATTTGTTGGGGTTCGGGTGGACCCTACCACAAACAACGCACTCCAAAGTGGACACACCCTTCAGAGTGCCACACATACATGGTTCTACCAGTTGACTACATACCCATGGGTGTTAGAACAAGTTGAGGCGTGCCAATTGTTCCGATGCCCGGCTACATAACCCCTGGTGTCTCACACAAGGTCCTTGAAACCAGGATGCTACATAACGCCTCAGGAACCTCAAATCAGGTAAATATGTGTGTTCACAGGCCATGGGCGCGGTGCCGTGTCACTAGCCTCATAAGTAGTGCTGCTGCAAGGAAAGAAAGGTAAACAAAAACGTGCCGCCACCGATGCGGCCAATGTCGCACCTCACGTGCCCGCCAGTGAGTGAAATGAGTGAAGTGTGTGTGGGAGATGCCTGTCATACACGATGTCTTCCTTCGGCCGCTGCCCCCAGTGTACCATCTCTGAGTGATTTTGTGGGCAGAAGCGGGAAGGGGAGACGGAGAGGGAGAAGCAACCTGCCGAGCTGTGCGGCCCTTAATGTGGATCTCCTCCGAGAGGCAGTCTGACAAAAAGGTCTGGATCACATGCACCCCGCCGGCGCTGATCAAGCGGTCGTCGAAGCACATGAAGTCCGTGCCGTACCCGTATTCGCGGGTGAGCAGCGTGACGCTTCCGGGGATCACGGCCTGGCGCACCACCGTATCTTTCTCTTGAGCGGAGGTCTCCTTGGTCATCGTGCGTACCGTGTCGCAGAGGTCCACCATCTCAGGTGCATTGTGGAAATCCTGCAGCTGGGCCTGGGAGGCGAAGAACACAAGCACCGCCCGCTGCGCGTGCGACGCCCCGACGAGCCGCCGATTGATCTCGCTGCGGAGGGCACTGAAGTAGCTGTGGCTCGGCTCGATCATGACGCACTGCTGGCTCTCTGGAGCGAACTGTTGCAGTGAAGGGGGTTGAGTGCACAGTGCAGCACCGCACGACAAATGGCACCACGCCACAGCACACCACTGGCTGACATGCGCAACAACTAGAGACCGCAAATAACAGCAAACAACAACAAAAGCAGCAGCAGCAGCAATGGTGTTTGGCCTGGTAATCTACAGAAAAAGCCATCCCCCCCCCGCACCCATTAGAAATACATGGCAATAGTCTTATTTTCCCCCAGAGCACCGGGTGGGCTTTGAAGAATGGCCCGTATCCCCATTTTTCACGAAGATTTCCAACGAAAACATCGCCAATGCGACCAGTGGGGGACCCTTGCCTCCACTGTTAAGCCCCCGCCTTAGGCTCCAGCAAGGCCTCTCCCCGTTGATGGATCCTCCGCTGATATTTGAGGGCAGGGAGGTGAAAAGCAGGCCATTGTTCCATGTGCACATTTTTTGGTGCACCATTGCATGCAAGAACCTTCAATCCCCAATTGGCACGATGGTGCTAAGGGCACTTCCTTATTCAAGCTGGTCTCGTAGAACACCTGTAATTCTATCAAGGTCGCCATTGGCACCTCTCTTGCGCCTGTTTTTGCACACACCAGTGGCACACCATTGCACTGTTTTGTTTTGGGTGTTTCCCCTCCGTTAGCACAGGCCCTGGCTTTCACCTGACTGGCACATACCTGACTTTGGTGCCCACGCGGTGCTGCGAGTCACATGCCCTACCTAGCACGGAAAAGCTGACGGAGCATGTGGGGGTGTCAAATACCCTGCCTATGCGACCAGGTGGCAAGCGCTGGCGTTCTTCGACAACATCCACGCTTGCATGGCACATAGCACATGGCTTCCAAGGGAAGCAATGTCTAACCTACAATTCATGGAGGATACTTATACCTTCGAACATTCGAAGAAGGTTGGGTGGGATACAGCAAACAAAGGGATGACCAGAAAATGGCGATACCCCTTACAGATTCTGGGTGGTAGCATCTAGTGAGGCGTATGAAATCATTGAACACCACAACAAGCAGAGTGCAACAAAACACGCAGCAGCAGCAGCAGCAGCCGCAGCAGCAGCAACACAGCGCAGCATAGCACAGCAAAGTATTATATCATCACATAATCACACAGCATCACATGATACACCGAAACACCGAAACTACCCCAAATGCAATCAAGCAAACACCAACAGCACAGCACCTGCAGCTGGCTCTGTCCATACACCGAGGGCATGTACGTGTTCTTCTTGATGGCATACGTATCCTCCAGCACGCGTTTCTCGGGCTGGCTCATCGTCTCCAGCGTCCCAGTCAACCCCAGAATGCACTTGTACGCCTGTGGCAATTCCGCGTACGAGAAGCTGCCGCACTTGATGATGAGCCCCACCCGTGCGTCTCGTGCCGCCTCGCTAATGCGGTGCGCCTCGTGCTCTTGGAAGTGCGCGAACATGGTCTTGTAGCCGTACGTGGCCGTAAAGGAGAGGCCGTTCTCGAGCTCGTACCCGATGCGGCCGTTCTTCACGACGTACTCGGGGGAGGCGAAGGCCTTCACGTCGGCAATCATCCCCTTCAGACACTCCTCCAGGAGCGGCCCCCAGTCCGGGAAACGGGCGCAGAGGGTGCGGTACTCCGCGGTGTCCATGAGCGCGGCCAGCCCCGGCTGCCGCGCGCGCCGGTCCCACACACACCGCACGAGGGAGTGCACTGCCGGGTCCTGCAGCATCGCCTGGGGCTTGTGCGCGTTGCCGTAGAAATCGCCCCGGAAAAACACGTCCGCCTCGTCAATGAGCAGCACCCGCTCCGCGGGTCCGGTGACCGCGACCGGGCCAGGCCTGGCCGCAGCGTCGCCGGCGGCGTTGCCCTCGGTCTCGGCAGCAGCACCCGACTCGGCCGCCGCGGCGTCACGCTTTATCATGTCGATGACCATCCCCCGCACGTCCCCTTTTGCGTGGAGGAGCCCCTCGCAGAGGGTGTGGAACACGCCGTACCGGAGGCGGTCCTCCAGACCGAAGGCGCGGAACAGCCCGTCGAAAGCCGCGTGGTCGCGCTGGCTCAGGTACGAGCTGTAGGACACGCAGTCGACATGATGCCCAAGCAACGCCAGAGTCGCGGCAGTCATCGCGAGCGTCACGGACTTGCCCTCCCCAGCCCCCATCTGCACCAGATGGTGGACGTAGAGCCCGTCCTTCGGGGTATCCAGACCGAAGAGGCGGAAAATTGCGACCACCTGCAAAAAGTAATGTACACCAGAAAAAGCTCCACCTCTGGTTCACCCACACGGTATAACCCCCACCCCAAAATTGGAAAACCCGGGGAACAGATCTCGGCGAGACGCTCAGTAAGGCCAGGGGGATACAAATTTTGGGGGCTGAAAATTTTGGGCGGGGAGGTGCTGTATGTTCTTTTTCGCTTCTCATTCAGTTTTGATGTGCGTTGGCTGCATGGAACATTGAGATTCTGAATCTGATTAATGTTTCCACTGTCAAGAAGCAAACCAAGCTCACTTCGTTCTTCAAGTGACCTTTGTAGTGGTGCTGAAGCTGTAGCCTGGATTTTTTCGTGTTCTGTATGCTTGTAGGTGGCTCAATGGGGTACAGATTTTGCCCGTTACGCCTAGCGGGGTATGAATTTTTTGGAGGGTATGCATTTTTTGGGGGGGGTAGGTTACCCCCGCTGTCTCACATGATGTACCATTGCACGGAAAGTACGCACCGATAGACCCATCGACCGCGACGCAGACAAGAGATGCGGATCGGGGACCTGCGTGGAATAGGGCTGCAGCAGATAATTCATGAGGGACGTGGTTGCGTTTTGCCGGGCCGCAAAGGCCTCGGCGTACTGTTTGGAATTGTCGAGTGTCCAGAAGGCGAACAAGTGGGCCAGCAAGCGGCGCACGGTCGCGGCGTCGGGGGCCCCGCCGGGCGCGGCGTGAGCAATGCCGTGGGCCGCGGCCGGGAGGCCCTCCTTGACGGCCGCGTTGCCAAGGCCGCGCTCCACGAGGCTCCAGTACTCCGCATCGAAGTCAATGTACAGCCGTGACAGCTCTGCAGTGTCCACTGCAGTCCCACGGAGGCCGTCGAGGACTTCGTTGATGCGGAACTTCAGGGTCTTCTCATTGCGGAGGGCAAGGGCATAACCCTAACAGAGAGGGGGAGCGGGAGACAGAGGATAGACGGCGGGTGGTATGGGGAAGGGATGCAGCAAGAGGCGGAGGGAGGGAGGGACAGAGAGAGAGGCCCTGGTCGCCACAGGCTGCCCATAGACAGACAGGCAGAACACAGGGATGAAGGGAGGGAGGGGGCAAGCGAGGGAGAAACGAACAGTGGGAGAAAAAAGGGATCGGGCAGGGTAGCGGGGTGGATACAGAAGCCCCTCCCCTTGACAACAGGGTCATGACCACCGCATGCACCTCATCGCCATCCCAAAACAGAGTGGCAGAGCACGAGAGGAAGGGGGTGCCTGGAAAGCGTCGTGGTCAGCAATGAGCATCTGGGCGACTGCCTGCTTCTCCGGCTCCTCCACTGCGTTCAGCTTCACTGCCAGCAGCGCAATCTCCTTCGTGCCTCCAGCCCCAAAATACGTCTTGAGGTCTTGCAGCAGCACGTCGATGATGCGGTCCACGGGCTGCCGGCAGGCCGCCACCGCCATTGCAATTCGCTTCAGCTCCACCAGCGGGTCCATCATGGCCCCGTCCCGCGTCCGCGCTGCCCACGCAGCCGCCCGGATGTCGCGGGCACGCGCGACAACCTGCTGGACAACGCCCTGCGCGCAGGCGGCGGCCTCTTTTGCAGGAATCGTTGCCGGGAAATGGTCTGCAAACGCCTGGAGGCTCTCGATCCCGGCGTGCAGCTCGGCGTACAGCGCGTCCACCCCCGGGACCTGAGTTGCCTGTTGCCGGAGGGCATCAGCCATGTGCCGCAGCTCCGCCTGGAAGTGCGCCTCCACCTGCCGCGCCAGGGAGGCCGTGTCCAGCCCTGCCGCCTGCAGGAGCGATCCCAGCTCTTCCACGGGCTGTAGGCGCTGGTACGCCTCCGAGAGGGTCCGGTTGGAGGCAAGGCGGTCCGCGGCGTCCCACTTCGGCACCAGCGGCTGCTGCACGGCCGCGAGCAGCGTCCCGGCCAAGGCCCACACCACCTCCGCCATCTTCTGGAAGGTGCTGCACTGGTCCAGCCGCACCAAGAGTCGCGGGTGCGCGCGGCGACACTCGGGGGCGGTCGCGTACGCCTCCAGTTGCGCGCGGAGGCCCTGCGCCTGCTGGCCTCGCTCCAAAAGCGGGCCCAAGGCCCCGGCATCCAACTCGCTGGACATCTGTGCCGTGAACGTCTCCTGCAGACCCTCGAAGGCCTCCAGAACGGCCTCAATCACAGCCCCGGCCCGGGCCGCGAGGTCCAGCCCTAGCGCCTGCAGCAGCGGCGGCCCCTGGGGATGTTCTGCGACCGCGGGCAGCGCCACCAAGAGGTCAAAATCCGCTTCGGCGCACGCGACGAGCTCAGCAAATCCGGCTGCGCGTGCCTCCTCCAGCCCCGCAAGCCTGTGGCCCAGGGCCGCCGCGAGACTCCGCTCCACTTCCGTGCAGGCCCGCGCGCACTCCGCGTCTGCCCCAAGCCACTGCCACGCCGGCGGCATCGGCGCATCCGCGGGGGGCGGCAGGGCCCGTAGGTACGCCTGCCACTGCGCCCACGCCTCCGGGAGGCTCTGCAGCGCAGGGGCAGCCGCGCCGCGCTGCACCTCCGACGTCACGCTGGCGACCTGCGCCAGGACCAGCCTCCGGGTCTCCGTCCGCGCCAACTCCATGAGGGGGTACTGCCGCGCGTCTCTGAGCTCCGCCAACTGCTCCACCAGCGGCTGCAGCCGTCCCGCCGCCGCCTCGTCGCGAATCACCCGCACCAACGCGGTCTGGCGCTGCTGCACGGAGAACCGGACGTCGCGCGTGCGCGCATCTGCGGATTGGATGAGCGGCGAAGGGAGGTACCGCAGGGCCTCCTCGAGGGCCTGTGCCAGCGCGAAGGCCGCGTCCAACTCTGCTTCGTCCTCGACCGCGGCGCAGGCAGCGTCGAACTGCGCGTTGAGCGTCTCCAGCAAGCGCTCCAGGGCGGCAGCAAAGAGCGGGTTCGGGCCCTCGGAGCCCGGCGCGATGGCCTCGTAGAGCTCGCGGGGCGGCCGTTCGCCCCAGGCCTGGAAGTACTGCACCCATCGTGAGGCAGCCACGGGGGTACCGGCGGGGCCGGCGGGCCCCTCATACCGGTCGCAGGCTACATTGAGTGCAGCTTTCAGCCCCTCCTGGTGGCCCTGCACCCTCTCCGCCACCGCGGTGGCTTTATCGGCATCCATCGCATCTCCCAGGCCGACGAGACAGGCCGACTTGTCCTCCAAACTTCGCAGCTCGCTCTCCGCCGCACGGAAGTCGGCACACGCGCTGAGATCAACGGCATCCACAGCAGCGGCCAGGCCCTCCTGCAACTTTTGGACTAGCGCGTGGGGCTTCAAGGCCACCTGGACCGCCGCTGGGACTAGGGCCTTAACGTGGGTGTGCACGTCACACAACTCGCGGAGCTGCTGCACCGCGTCCTGGAAATGATCAACCGTGCATGAGCCGATTTCCAGAGAGGCGATGCTGGCTTCGGCAGTGCTGATGAGGGTGCGGACTCTGTTGCAGAGCTCGTTGGACACCTCGGGGAAATCGGGGTGGGTCTTGTCAAGGCTGGCGTATTTCTCAGCAAATTCTTGGTATCGGCCCATCTGAAGGTCCACCCGTAGACCCCCCAAAACGGAAGTGTCTACCTTCACTATCTCCTGTTCCAGGTCGTTCAACAGTGCTTTGAATTGATGCTCTTTGGCCATCACCACATCGAATCGGCTCCAGATGCGCGCACAAAGTAGCGCACCATGCAGCTGAACTGGCGTGGCTTTCTTCACGGATTCGTCAAGGGTGTTGTACGCCGTCTCGAGCATGTTGGTAAATTTGGCGGAACTTTCTTGTGCAGCTTTGCCAAATGATGTGTACAATTGCATGCTTTTGGTATCTTGTGTTGTTGAATGCTTCGGATAGAATTTGGAGAAAGCCGCTTGGCATTTCATCCACTCGATCATGCCTGTCACACCGTCCGTGTTCACGTCGTCCAAATCGATGGGTGAGGACGGCGGGGGCCCATTGCCTGGAAACAAATCAGACAATAAAGAGCTCATGCGCTGGAAGCAACGATCGACCTTCTTATCTCTTGACGTACAATACTCTTTGAAATTCTCCTCAAGCCATGCCGAGCAGTCCGTAGTGGAGGTGATGGATTCACAAGCACCCAGGAACAAAAACGCGTCCACCATCGATTCCAATGTAAACAGGACATCGTGCGGCCATTGCTCGAGCAACTGCAGAAACTCCGCCTTGAAGGCCTCCAAAGCTCGACTCACCCGTTCCGCCAACAACTTGTCGATTCCATGGGCAATATCGGTCACTTGTGGGACAGAGCTAGCGATTTGCAGGAAACGGTTGGCCATCGCTTGGATGGGAATCGCCTCCTGCACTGCCCAATGGTTCCCAAACGCAAATGGCAGATTCCGAATGGCTTCGACCTTTGAACTCAGAACGGTGCACACTTCTTGCCGCACGCGCTCAAGCGCATCTCTGTACAACAGGTACTTGGCATACCCCTGATCCTGCACGCTCACGAAGCAATCGAAATCTGCCAGCCGCTCAATGGTCAGGAACAGGTCGCGGTAATCCTTTTCGGACAATTTGTTGACGTATCGCAGCTTGTGAAGATGTGCAAGGGCCCGTTCTGAGCACCGCCCTAACATCCGTGTGATTTCTGTGACGATGTCTTGGACCGACGCGATGCCTGGCTTTCCAAAAAAATGCAGCCCGCTGAATGTGTGCGTTGCACTCAGCACCGCCATTGCTTCTCGGAGCAAGAACTCCCCCGAGGCATCATTGTACAAGAGCGAACGAATGACTGCACTGGTTTCATTGAAAAACGACTGGAACGCCACTTGCAGCTTCTGCCGTTGGGTACTGATTGCCGCCCGGCCAAGTTGCTGGTTGAATGCCGCGTGCTGTGCAACTGAGGAGAACTCTCGGGAAACCTGCATAACTCTGTCCAATTGCTCTTTCGTGAGTGTGGTGCCCAAGGTACCGTCATCGGCGCCATTTCCACGTGCATGGAGGGATGCTGACAGTAAATCCACAACCTCATCAACTGCTTGAACCAGGAGGCGTTTGAAATTGCCGACGTCGGCATCAAAGCAGGAGGTCAAAGGCTTGGCAAGCGAATGGCTTCGAGAGCATTCGATGATTTGCCTCATCACGTCGAGAACCTCAACAAACTTTGTCAGGGCAGTTTGTTGCATGAGTTCGAACGCGGTGTACTTAAATTTGCGATACAAATCCATGAAATCGTTGACGCGTTGGTGGTACAAAGCCGACATCGTCTCTGCCATGTTAGGAGCCACCAACTTCCCTAGAACGTCGCAGATCAATCGCATGTTGGTGACGTGTTGTCCTGCTTGACAGATCCGGGCCCTCACAGCGTCATTTAGGTCCTTGGGAGGCTTGGGTGCCGACAAAGGATTCTGAGGAGTGCGAGGAGCCACAAAAGACCCCGACGAAGAGAGATCACTGACCGACCGGTCAAACGCACGGCCAGAACCAGTGCGGGGTGGGGATCGCTCGGGATCACTGACGGCTCGTTCCATTGATGAGCCGAGATTATCACTCACTGCGCGGTCAAACGATGGGCCAAGAGGGTCACCCAATGATCGTTCAAACGAATCAGATCGCATGACAGCCTCGGCGTCCTTTTCCAGTCTGGACAACAAAATTTGCACACTCTTGGACAGGGCTTCTTGGGTGTGCAGGATCTTCGTCATGCACCGGTCAACAGAATCGTGCACATCGCCGTGTACGTAGGAATCGATGGTGCTGATCTGTACCAGACGTTCAACGCTCTCTTTGCACAGCTTAAGATCGTCAGAGGAAGTATCTTTGCCGCAGAATGTCGTGTCTAAACGTGTAAATAAGCCTTCAACGACACGATCAATATGACTCAGGACCCGTTGGCTGCAGCGTTGGTGTGCGTTTTGAATGCTGAAAACCGGGATTTGCTCCGAAAGGTTGCCCAGTTGCCTGAACTTATAGCACATCAGGGCATCATTTCCTTGATCCAACGCACGGTATATGCTCTCCACCATTTTGCCAAGCTGAGTCTCCAGAAGGTACAAAGCAGAATCCGCCACGTAGCTGCGCAAGGCGGTGTGGGGCTCATTGATGGTCTGGGCTTTCAAAACAATCTGAAGAACTTCCCTTCGTGAAGCGTCGTCCAACGGGTTGATGATCAGGGCACGCTCTTTTGTCTTACGGACCATGTCCTGGAGTAGTGCGACAAACTCTTGGTTGTTGCTCTCACTTTCCGACACATGTTTTAATTTGTTTTCGAGAATGCCGTGAATGTGCCCTTCACGATACGGAGGAACCTGCAATAACAACAAAACACTACAGCCCAACCTGTGACACACACACACACACACACACATACACACACACACACACACACACACACACACACACACACACACACACACAAACACACACACACCAACTGTTACGACCAAAACCAAAGTGCGAAAGAGGAAAGCTCTTGCTTTAGAAGAGATGCTCTACAGTACAGGGAATGTAGTCAGCAGCTGGGGGGTAAAGCGCAGCCCTCACAGACCCACACACACACGTAGATGACGCAAAGCGACCAAATCCCAGCACACACACACACACACACACACACACACACACACACACACACACACACACACACACACACACACACACACACGCTCTGGGCCGACTGCACCAAGGGTCCCATCGCTAATACAACATGTGGTACCAGTAACACACCGTAACCGGTATGCTACACCCCCCTGTGTGACATTCCGTCGGGTTGCTGTTTCTTTGGAGCGGCCCTGGACAGTCAACCCCCCCGCCCACACACACACAACAGCAAAGGCATGGACAATTCTCGTCTGGCCACAGATATACACGCGAGTGCACGCCGGGAAAGTACAAAAACAAAACAAAGCGCGCAAGGACCACATTTGGAGAGAACTCCTCAGGAGCCGTACAGCAGCCCTACAAGCCTTTCATTCTGTTGGAGAGTTGATAGGGTGTGTATTGCCCAAGCACGGCAAAATGCAAGGTTCAGGTCAGGCATTCCTTCCATCCCACGTACAGAGCATTCATCCGAACTTGATCACACACAGGAGGCAACGGGAACGCACCTTCGTAAATGCATACGTAAAAGAATCCAAATTATTGCTTGGATTCTTGAACATCCGAACCAAAATGCCCAAGACCTTTGTAAGTCCTTCACCACGGTCCCCCATTCCCAGCCAACTGATTAAGACAAAGGGCCGGACGCTCTGACACATTCGAGTGGCTTTTGCGATGCTGTAAGCGTTGGCGATGTCAACCTCAGCTCCCTCAGTGTCTTCGAATCCGGGAGTGTCGCACAGTGTTACAGTACAGTCTTGCTTGTCGTTGCCAGCCGTTGGTGCACAGACCTTCACAGCTTGAATCGTTTGGGTTTGTGAATGTGCGGATGCACTAACCGTAAAACGTTCCAACGCTGGCGAACATGCCACCGGATGAATGTGATCGGTGCCAAACTCCGTGCGTCGTTGCATCGTCGATTCACCCAAGTAATGGATTGTTGTAGACTTGCCAGAACCGGTGCCCCCAAGAAGGAAAATGACGTCACGGCCACGGACAGCTTGGATTGTTTCTTGTGCTGTGCTTATGAGCGACAACATGAAGTCTATGTCCAAGGGTTGGATGTGTTTCAGCAGTCTCCAAAAAGTAGAACGCAAAGCCATCATGGTGTCATGATCGATGGGGGCATGCGCAGAAAGCAGATCTCGAATTTCTTGCATGCAATCTGTGACCACGGGGTCGTCAAGTTGTTCCGCTGCGAGTTGCCCCTCAAGGGTCTCGATGGTGGTAAATATCGTATCCAATTCTAGCGAAACACTTGGATCCTTTTGGCTCAAGCGACGCAGACTATCAAAGTGGGCACAAAGTTGAACCAAACTTTTCACCGCGCAGTTTGGCATCTCAACGGCATCTCGCATCTGGTCCAAACATCTGTCCCATTCACAATCTGGTCCGAGGGATTCGATGGGAGAACTTGATCGCAGCGATGCGTCTTCCGGTGACGGATCTCCTTCCCCTCCACCAAACCCGCCTTCACGAAAACGCAAAACCTGGGCACGAATTTCGATGACCTCTTGCAAAGCGTCGAGTTGATCGGTCACTCGCTTGCCTCTTGCCCCAGAGAGTTTGTCCTTCTGCTTGAGTTGTTCAAGCTCTTGTTCAAGAGAACGTTGCTCCTCCACTGCCTCCAACTCGGTGTCAAAGCCATGCTTTTTTAAGGCGGCCTCGAGTTCCTCTTCTAGCGATTGCAACTTAGCTGTTGTCAAAGCTGCCAATTCTTCACTGAGTTTGGAAATCTTTGTGTATTCGTTGAGTAGAGCAACGATCTTCTTCGCCCTGGCAGATCCAAGTCGCCCTTTGCTCTCAATTTCCTTGACTTCTACACGGGTGCGGCGAAGCGCATGCTCAAATTGATCAAAGTCTTCAAAGCCCTCGGCGTCCAACATTTTTTGCAGTTTAGCCGCCAGGGTAGGGCCATCTTGAGAAAACTGGAGTCCCATTGTGCTGTGTCGCTAGATGCGACAAATCCCGGACAATTGCCACAAAAACACAAGAGAAGTCTGTACAATTAGGTGAAAAGTAGACGAAAATGAAAAAGAATTAGCACCCTTGCTTCTGAAGCCCGAGCAACACACGTATGTTGAACAACCGCAACGTCGTCATGGAGAGGCAAGTTTGTACACAAACTCACAAACTGCGATGTCCCCATGTTTGTGTACATCACCGTGTGTGTGGTTGCCTACAACCTTTGCTTTGTGCCACAAGCTCTACCCGCTTTCTGTTGTGTTGCATTCGGGTAGCCTGGACCCACGTGGCACCAAACCATAGTGCCGTGAGCCCACCCAGCATAGCTCGCGTACTATCACGCCCCCCCCTCCCCTCCCCCCGTTGTGTTGACACAACCCCCACACAAAGGCAAAAAATACCCAACCCTCTTTGTCCCCTCCCCCATGGCAACACAAGAAGAAGGATAGGGTTTTGTGTAGTGCAGTGTAGTGTTGTGTCGTGTTGTGTTGTGTTGTGTCGTGTTGTGTTGTATTGTACAGTGTTGTACATGTTGTGTTGTGTTGTGTGGTGTTGCAACAGGCGCGGCACACAATGGAGCAACTATAGTGCACCACTTATTGATGAATGACAAACGAACATAGACGATTCAAACAAATGAAACTCGCCTTCGGGGGGTTGGCGGGTTGCGGTCGACAAGCTGAATAGGCAACCCAATTTGCTCCGTGACAATACGGCACCCACTTTTCAATAGGCAAACGCACACGCAGCCGACCTTTGCAACCATGAATGAGGCACCACTTGAGACCTTTGTCCAAAAGTCGTCCACAAGGAATTAGAAAAGCCCTGATTAGACTAAAGTGCACGCAAAGAGGCATGGATGAAAGCCCAACCGGTGATGTTGTAGTACGACATGCGAGAACACAACTCAACGCAACGGAACTCAACGAACACAACACAACTCAACTCAATTGAAACGCAACACAACACAACTGAGCACGACACAACACAACACAACTTACACATGACACAAAAAGTGAACACAACTCAACACACTCAACGCAACACAAAAAAGTAAACATTACACAAATAGAAAAAAAATGCAACACCACACAACACCACAGCACACCACACCACATCACACAATACAACACAGCACGACACAACACACATACACACACACGACACAATGCAACACAACACAACACAACACAAAAAACATGTGACACGACGCAACATAACACAACACATAGAAAAAACAAGGGACAACGCAACACAAAAGAACATAACACGACTTTGCACAACACAACACAACACAACACAACACAACACAACACAACACAACACAATAACAACACAACGGTCGGGGGACATGGTAACATGGTCCCAACACGGACCCAAGAAACAATACCCCCACCCCCTACTATGTTGCACGGTCAACACGGACCCCCCCCCCCCCTTCTTGTTGCCTTTTGCCCGGTGAAATGCAGACGGTATGTATGACCTTGCACATTGTTACACAATTTTTGTGGCATTTGCGGCCGGCATGCATGCTCCACAAATGACACTCCTCGTACTTTGCAAATCAACCTTTACCACGTCAAGGAGTGGTTGCCGCGATTGCCCTGAGTCACGAGCACTTCACTTGGAAAGAAGGTAAAGACTAACTTACATAAAGGGCACTCAATGAAGGGGGTGAAGGGAGAAGGGAGAACAACAAGTGCTGCTTCCTCTGCCGAAGCACCTATCTATCCGTCCATCTTAGGGAGAGTCCCGCAAGAACCACGGGTTTGTCTATGTTCAAGAGCAGTGACGTGCCAAAAAGTCATCGAATAAATCATAGAAGCAAACAGTGTCGACCACATTGTCGGCGTGTCTCGGGTTGCAGACAACTTTGTCGCGGGGCCTCATCAGTGGTAATGGCAAGCAAGCAATGCACGAATTTGCCATAACAACACACTGCAAGCAGTGATGCTGAGTGTTGATTTTCGGGAACCTAAGCAATGGGTTGTTTGCTTTACACTCCATGTTGCTTGCATACATGCGTGTCATGCCACGTCATGTCCATATGCTCAAGGGCTGTGAGTAAGCCATGCGGCACGCGCCGTGAGGCGCGTGGCGCAAGTGGTCAAATTTTCAAGCTCCTCACGATCATGTTGCAGATCCGATGTAACCCTCGATCTCAAACTCATACTTCTTATGCTCCACGTGAAACGACCCGTAGCCATTGCAAAGCACAATCACTGCGAACTCTCGATACATCCCACTCCACGTACAAGTTCGACCAACATGTCACGAAGTGGTTTGGTCCTCTCACATGGTCTGACCAACAAAGATATACACTTACATAACGTAAGCTACAATCTAAATGGCATAAGCAATTGTAGCTAAAATAGAATCGAAGAAATCCAACAGAAAACACTGCAATCAAAGGGGTACGTCCCAGAGCGAAATTAGAGGTGTATTCTGTGGCGCACGGTGCCAGACCTAGGCCTAAGGGACAGTACGTAAAACTGGATGTAGCGGCCGTTCATTGATTTACCCCCGCGTTCAAATTTTGGGGTTTTCTCTTGGGCTACTGCCGAGTCTTGAGCTCGGATTTGGACGCCCTGGCAGCTGGAATGATGGAGAATGGGATCCCAAGTGGGGGGGGGGAGAATTTGTCAAGGGATCCCAGATTTAGCTGTCTGAAGTAGATCGCTGGCGATTCATAAAGTATGAGCATGCTAAGGAGGAGGCACCCACTCTAGTGAATGCACCAGCATCACAAGATGTTGCTTCCTCAAGCTCAAGTGACCTTGCTGCCAAACCCGCCGCCTATGTGGCCCCAAAGCCAAAGCAAAGCCAAGACCTGAACTTGCTAGAGGCAAGCCCAAGCCCCCGGCTACGGGTTCCATGGCACCCATCAATCACCACTTCCCTCCCTTGCCGGAGTTGCCACCACTTCCTCCTGGATTCATATTGCCTCCGCATGCGTTTGCTCTATTCTACCAAGGTCACATGCAAATTGAGAACTCCGCCACGCGGCTGAGGTTGATGTAGTTTCATGAACTTGCATCGTTTTAGTAGATATTTCTTGTGTTGTTGCCCATGCATTGCATGCTTGGTTGCTCGGCTCTCCTCTGGTGACAACCCGGTCTCTTAATAGGAACCCGGTTGCGAACATGAAGTGCCCGTGGAAGGGCTCCAAAACCCACCCGGGTCTCTTATTGGCCACCAGTCTTCTATTTGGGACACTAGAGTACCTTCCGGGCCGTAACCCTAACACTAACCGGAACGATGCACCGGAACGATAAAGAGAAGACTAGCATGGTCCATGCGCAAGGATGACACACATTAATCGAGAAAGTATCACCTTTTATGCAGGCAACTGCATGCTTTCATTTGTTTATGTTACTGTAGTATCATCTGGTCGTTCGCAGAAACCAAGCAACCCTCATATTAAGGTTAAACTTAGTTGCAAGAGGGTGATATGAAGTCAATTTTTGCAAGTTTCTCCGAAAGCAGTTTGTTTTGGCGACAAGTGGCCAACATGGTGGGAGTGGAGATATTACGGTAGCCTTCTCAAGACCCCCCAAATAGTGCGGGAAACCTCTTCTCTCAAAAATTGTTGCAACTTGTGCCATGGTATGTTTGGCAAAAATGAATACCCCAACCAATCCCCCGCACATGTGGCAACTCGCCACATGCGTTTTTGTCTTTTACTCAAGCTGGGCATGTAGGGTTGCGACTCAGTGAAATTGTCTTTCAAAGAGAATGTGCGTGGTGAACGTCTTCAAACATTTTACGACAAGGAGTTTTTGTAGGTGCTTGTAGACTTCCCCTTTGCAACCAAGTTGTGTTCGTCCCCTCAGTTGCAAGCCTCACGGGTTCGAAATGTCTGAGGACGATAAGGACCAACGCATTTATGACCTCAAGAGTCAACTCATGGCCCGAGATCTCGAGATGGACATCCTCAAGCAGCGGCTCCAGGTAGATGTTCGGCTTTGGCTAGCGGGGGCGAGGTTCGGTGCTTGTTGCCGAGGGGGTTGCAATTTGGCAATTTGGGCCAGCAAATGAGGTGTCATGGACGGCCGTTGGTGGGAGCATAAGCCCGCCATGCGGTAGGCCTCCTCGCCCTCCCACAACCCGTATGTTCTCTTGTGTTTGTGCTCGCCATTGCCCCATGCCATGGCTTTGACATCACGTCTTTATGTTATATCTCCATCAAATGGGCCACATTGTCACATCAACAAGTCTCGTGACGACACATCCGTCATCAACGACAAATAAGCTAATGTTTTGGGTGTTCAAAAGAGTTGAAATCATCGTGTGCCCTTTGCAGCGGCACACGCATGATAAAATCATCCGTACGATAAAAAGTCACACATGATTTCGGGTTTTTGATTTCGGGGATGTTGGGGCTAGCATTTGCGTCAGGGGGAAAGGGGGTTGGCGGGGACAAAAGGGGCTTGGGGTTGGGACTTCGAGCACACCATGGAGTACACGTTTTTGACGTATCGCATAGGCCTAGCAAAAAAGTTGGGACTTCATTTTCTTCGTGGAGGGTTTGAGGCGCACCTCTTTTGGGTGTGAACTTTGGCATGTCTTTCAAACACGCAACTACAAAACAGGCGTCTTAAGAGATCCACCCCAATTTTGGACCCGTCCCCGACGAAAACGATAACAGGAAAATGGAAAAGCCCACTTGGAAAAGCACCCTTTAAGAGACCCACCCGGAAAAAGGAGCCAAACATGAACTTGAACTAAAGCCCAAGCCCTCATTTTACAAGACAAAAAGTGAGCATTCCTCTTTCCCAATGTTTCATCAATCCATGTGGTAATGCAATGATGTCATGCCGTTGTTGCCAACAAAATGGGTTCTCTCGGTTGAAAAAAGAAAATAAGTTTAAGTGGACTAGTTGGATGCGGCTTGTTTCCGTAAGTTCGAAAATAGGTCACAACAAATTTTGCGACCACAATATGAGAGACCCACTTGGAAAACTACACTTTAAGAGAGCCAGGGCTTTGGCTCCAAGTCAAAAAATTAAGAGACCCGGGTCGAAGGTCACATGCCTGGTGATGCGCCCGGCGCAAGAGGCAATAGAATTTTCCTCTGTGCCTTCAACGCAATTTCCTTGTGAAGCTGGTGTGGTTGATTGTACCCTACATATGCCGCTATCCCCCGTCTCTTTCTGGTTCTTTGGTTGGGCTCCATATTGCCTTTTCGCCTGTGTAGGGGAGAGGCATGGGGAGAGAGAGAGAAGGAGAGAGAGAGAGAGAGAGAGAGAGAGAGAGAGAGAGAGAGAGAGAGAGAGAGAGAGAGAGAGAGAGAGAGAGAGAGAGAGAGAGAGAGAGAGAGAGAGAGAGAGAGAGAGGCCGTTGCCCAAATTTCCCTGAGGGGGAGGACAAAGCGACGAGGCCGTTACGCTAATACCATAACACAATTCGTTGCGGGCCGTGCAAGTGGGTGAGGGGCGAAAGCGCCCAAATTTTTGGCTCTTTCCACGTTTGCGTGGATACATCATCATCAATATGCGTATGCTCATCCAACCGTGCCAGATTGTGTAGCCATCAAGACGAGGATTGGGGCTAGTCACAGCCACGCACGCAACTGACCTTAGTAGCAAGGGTGTGCGGTCAAAATGCCTTGGAAGGGCGCCTTTAACCGCCCATGAACCGCCATCCATGGTTGCCACCCGTTTTGGGGGCATTTGCAGGAGGGGGGGGGGGTCCACCTACGTGGAGGGTGCAGTGGAGGGGGCAGAGGGAGGCGGTTGCCATGGCCCTATTGCCACCCTGGTGGCGGTCTCCATGCCCCCCCCCCCCTCCCATCACCTGTTCCGGAGGTGTTTTTCGCACCTTTACCTTCATCACTACTTGTTCCTACTAGATCATAACAATGACATCAGAGGTGTGTTGCTAGCTGTGGCATCACCTAGTGCAACAACACAAAATGCAACCTGCGGTTTGAACTGCGTGCAGACACGTGGCCTCTCCCAATTGTATTGAGATGGTGCATGAGGTTTATGATGGGTGCAGCAGCCACCTTTTTTTTAGACGTGGGGAGGGGGGACAAAATTTCAGATGTGAGCCAAAACTGTTGTATGTTCCACCTCACGGTATGGCAATTTGGCCCACGGTCATGTCCATTTGCCCATTCGAGACACAGTGCAGTAGGGTGAGGGGAGGGGGGGTCGGAATCTCCACGTGCCGCCCTGTTTTGTGCCGTGCCGTGCCGTGCCGCCTATGGGGGTGGGGGCCAAAGAGGCCTTGTGCCGTCACGCGACTATGTGTGGTGCCTTGTGTGCAGTAGGGTGAGGGGGGGGGTCGGAATCTCCGCGTGCCGCCCCATTTTGTGCCGTGCCGTGCCGTGCCGCCATGGGGGGGAGGGGGGGGGCAAAGAGGCCTTGTGTCACGGAACGCCTAGTGCACACACATTCATGCAAGCGGCTAGCCGCGGATTCGCACAGCTCACATTTGTTGTAACATTGAGGAAAGGTTGCATCCCACAGACTAGTTTTCATGGGCCCCATCCTCTCACCACTACCTTACCGTCGAGTAATACCGCTTACATCACTTGATTGTGCAGCTGAAGGAGAGATCATGTGTTGCTTCAAGTGACGTTGGTCGGTCTCCCTCGAAATTCTGCGACATCGAGGCCGAAAATCAAATGCTCAGGTTACAAGAATTGTTTGTTCCGCTTGTGGTCTTTGAACTTTTGCCTAGCAAAGGTTCAAAGGCCACCCTCCCTCTCCTTTGCAAGCCCAACTAGCCGCCCACCTTTCCAAAAACTCGGTGATACGCACGCAGCACAGACACACACACACACACACACACACACACACACACACACACACACACACAAGAGCAATGATGTGCAGTGCTAGCGAAAACCTTGTACTCATGGTACAATCAAGAGTTCGATGCACCCTAAAGGGTGCCCTGCACACGGTAGTAGGGCGGTTGCGGGCTGCACCAAACGACGGTGCCAACTGGATTGCACACTGTGGATTGCACGCACGCTCGTTGCCTTTAGCTTTGCGTTGCGCGCGCGCACACACACACACACCCCTCACACATGTCCCCTTGATTCTTGGCCCACATGGAAGCGGAATTAAGGGCTGGCGAGCCTCTTGGTTGTTTCCTGTTTCCCTCCCCCACCCCCCCCCACCGCCGGTGGCACCATGTTAAGTTGTCACCTAGTTGCTAGGCGCTGGGATGGTGCCAAAAGTGAGGCCGCCGGAGATGGCACCAGAAGTCAAGATTGCAGGCTTGGGAAGGGTCTCTTCTGGGAACCGCATCGCAACATCAACATGAGCTTCCCCTACTGCAGATTATGAACCTGAACACCTTCCAAGTGACCTGAATGCCCCATGCTTGCAGTGTTGTGCTGCTTCACATAGGAACCAGGTGGTGTGCCAGCAGGAGGAAATCAAAGCGCTCGAAGAGCGTCTTCGGGATGGCTTCATGGATGCTGCATCCACCGTGGTGGCCAACGGTGACACACTGGTGCGGGGCAGCAGGACCACATCCCGATCGCTGGCAGCAACAGATTGTGCTGTGACCGTTGGCATAGCACAGAGTGTTGGTGGGCGAGATATGCAACCGAGGACCATTTTTGACGAAGATGCTGCAGACGATGTACGAAAGGACAAGAGGAGAGGAGAGGTTGTATGTGGGAGGTGTTCTGCGGGTGGTGTCATTTGACGTGCAGCTGCTGCGTGCATGTGTTGTGTCGAGTACATGTGTGGGAGTTGTCGGTTCACCTCCGCTGAGGTTATGTGCTGCTCTGTGAAGTTGGTATTTGGCTGACGTACGACCGATGGATTTTATGTTGTTGGGCATGACCCACCCTCAGGCACTGCGTTAGGGTCGTTTTCCTTAGGCCTCCTGCGCAGTTGATGGGCCGACTCCCAGGATCAGTGCTCTGCAATCTCAGTTGGAGGAGAAGGATGTCAAAATTGCGGCACTGACTGAGCGGCTGCAGGGCGTGCTCATGCGCGCCCAAGAGGCAGAGTTGGCTCTCATGGACACGGTGGAGGCAGAAGATGGCTCGTATGCATGTGCCCCCCCCAACACGGGTGATCTGTGCGCAGTGCACAGTGCACTGCAGACTTGTTCGTGGGATGTGTTGCTGCAGTCTTGGCCGGAGGGGAAGGCTGTTACACTGTGTGAAACACTTCATGGGCTCTCAATGCAAACAGTTTGCCCGTGCTTTACACTGTTTGGTGACACCTGTTCGGATGGTTTGCGTTGTTTTCTCTGCAACATTTTGCAACGGGATTTCACTGTGGAAAACACTTTTTCAAAAAATGAACTTGTGTTCTCAGACGTTTGCGAGCGATGCGAACGAAAGCTGCCTAAATCGTAATGTTTGGGTGAAAGCTCGGGAACGGACACGACCCCATTGACGCAGCCTTTGGACAACTTGGTGAATTAGGAAACCAAGGTGGCACGGAAGCCACTGCAAAATGTTCTTTGGAGCCAGGAAACGATCGGCCAAAGTTCAGCGGATCTTTGGTGACCCCAAGCCCCTCATAAGATGATGAAGTTGGGGGCGGGGATCCATTGAGACTGGTTTGTGATCCCCTGTTTGTGTGCGCTGACCTCCGTGATTGAGGTCGTCTGTGGAGGAGTGTGCGGGAGTGGGGAAGGGAAAATGCAATTTTGTGGGTCACAGTGGAATGTGCATCCCACTGCACTGCTCGCCATCGCCACATGCCTGCCCCTGTGGCGTCCAAGCACCTGCCGGTACTGGTGAGCTTCACATGCAGCCATGGCCGTGATGTTCAGATCGTACTCTTCAACAGTAATGTGGGAAGCGTAACACAAGGGTTCCTCTTCAACGTGTGTGTAACCCATCAGTTTTCTGATGTCCAGTCATTTGCCCTTGGTGCCGTGGTCCCCCCCTTAGCTGCGGCCACTTGCAAGCAGGCTAGGGTATCAGGCGTGATGGATTACGCTATGGACTACGTAATTAGGCGGGGTAACATACAGAGGAGAAGGGGAAGGCGGTTTCCACACCCGGTACAGCTGCAAGCACTCAACAGTGTGAACGGGACCTCCAGAAGGCTGACCCTTTGTTGACGAAGCCGCCCCCCAAGAGGAGGTTGGAGACACATGATTGTGGCACATGGTTTTGTCCGTCTGCCATCCTCCAGACGGTGCCCTCACTCATAGGGCGTGGGTGGGCGGCATGCATGGATGCAGGGGAAGGGCGTAGAGGACACCCTCTGGATGGGTTTGCGTCAATATCCACAGACGAGGAAACAAACTTCCTTTGGGACCGTCCTTTGTCCCCTCCACTACCCTCAGGCACGGTGTTGCGCAAGGAAAGAAGGGTTCAACAAAAAAAAACTGCCTCCACAAGTGCAGCTCCTGTTGCACCTCGCAGGCGCACCGGGCGCTCCGTTCCAAGTGAAACGGACCAACCTGTGGAGGGCGATTGGTTGAACATTCCATCGTACAGCACACTTAGTGCCAAGGTTCACAGAGTAGTGTGTCAGGACTACACAGCTCTCTGTCGTGGTAAGCTCGTCCGCAGGGTCGTGTGTACACCACGCACGCAGGCCTGTCGATGACGAGGATCTGCGCAGTCAGCTGCATGAAAAGGATAACGAAATTGCGCACCTTCGTCGGCTACTGGATGCCTGTCCCAGCGATATGGAATTGAAGGCCCTACACCTGAAGCTCAAGAAGAAGGAAGGCGAGGCAGCAGATCTATTGGAGCAGCTGAAGGCGGCTCGCAGGTGTGCGCAGGGAGTGCTGGTGAGTGTGCGGAATATCGCAGGGGCCTGTGCCTCGCCGCCATCGGGATTGTGCGTATCGATGTCAGGTTAAGCAAAGTTAGGGATTCCTCATGTTCTCATTCATGTTCGCCCCTTTTGTGTTCCCGTTGTACCTATTTCCTGACCACCGGTGCTGCAGTGCTAGGTACCCTTCTCTTGCCTC
The DNA here is from genome assembly GCA_964036045.1 of Eutreptiella sp. 'Long Island Sound 2002'. Classification (NCBI taxonomy): domain Eukaryota; phylum Euglenozoa; class Euglenophyceae; order Eutreptiales; family Eutreptiaceae; genus Eutreptiella; species Eutreptiella sp. 'Long Island Sound 2002'. The sequence continues at coordinate 58,549,661 of OZ038391.1, forward strand.
TCCATAGCCCCCCCCACCGCCCCCGCATACTTCGAGCAACATATGCTTCGAGTGCAGCAGCCTGGGCCCGCCGTTGCCTTCTCAAGTGCGCTTTTGAGCTGGTCGGACCAGATTCCACCTGTAGGTGGTGGTGTGCCATTTCAGTGCGCCAACAGGACTTTCAGTTGCTGCACCACCAGCACCCCAAAGCCTCCCGACTGCAGTATCCTCCACACTCGTCATTCTGACTGGAAACCCTCAGGCCCCAAATCGGTCCCCATATGCGTCCGACTTTTGACCAGGGCTCGTGCTTCTGAACGTTCCGCCTCTCACTGCACTTTTCTGCCCTGTATCTTGCTGGCCATCAGTGATAGCCATCTCATTCAAGGGCCACGTCGAAGGTTTTGTCAAGAAACATGTCAAATGGAGACGGGAGGCCTCTGTTTGATCAGAGCATCGCTCGAGGGCTTGCAACAGTACTGTTTTGTCCAAGACAGTACAGCCCCATCAAGCAATTGCTTAGTGTTTTGGACACTGTACCCCGGGGGGTGGGTGGGTGGGTGGGTCAAAGGCCTTTTTCAGTGGTTTTTGAGAGGCATGGACCCCCCCCCCCCCAGGGTGGTCACACCCCCCCAGGGTGGGGGTGGGATTTTCTTGGGTGCTGGGTTTGCGAGCCTTGGAACTCAGGGGCAATGAAAATTGTGATACAGTGTTCTCCCTATGCGGCGCCTCTTGCACAATTTTTTGGCAGACCTGGAAGGTAGTTTAATGGTTAACAGCATGGTGTGTGCAGATCTCAGCTATTTTTGTTATGACAGTGTTTTTGCCCTTGGGACTTTGTGACAGTATACCCATGGTAGGATGCAAATACACATGTTTTGCGGCCTCTAGCCCGGCCCATTTGAAAGATGTGAAATCGGTGGTGCACTGAAAATGGCCTAAATGGGTTGGCTGAAAAATCGACCTATTCAGGCCACCCTGGATGCCCCATGGGGACCCTTGGACCAAGCTGGGACATCATTTGGTGACAATGGGAGTTCGTATAACTTTGTGCGGAGCCATATAGCACCAATTAGACCCCCGTATTGGTGCTTGTTGGCCCCTACCAGGCTGGACCAGGGTTCCACCCCAATTTTTGGTCCTATGGAACCCCTAACCAATCTTGGGGCACAGAGTTATATCTTGAAGTTCTCCCAATCGGCCCCACCATTGAGGATTTAGGCAGCCCAACTAGGACACCCCAAAATGCCCTGTAATGGGGGCTACTTGGAACCCTCTCTGGGGAGGGTCAAACATGGATGTGTACCAAGCACAGTGGTAGCGGTGGTGTATGTTGTAATGCGTGTAATTTTCTTTCTTTCTTTTTTTTTTTTTGCAGTTTTGCAGTTTGCGTGTAACAAAAAAATCGTCACGTTGTGTAATTTGCGCCAAGTCGTGTAAACCCGTTACACATATTACCGCTAAAAAAAATTACACTACTTGACATTTTTTTCGTACACACGTTTACTGAAGAAAAAAAATTACACGTTCTGACAATTTTTTTGTATGCGCGTTTACCGTGAAAAAAAAAACACACGGCGTGACAATTTTTTCTGCACACATTTACCGCAAAAAAATTACACAACGCGACGATTTTCTTTTACACGCGTTTACCACAAAAAAAAAAACACCGCGAAGAGAGTTGTTAGATCAAGCACAGGCGCGGGCGTCGCTTACCCCCCCCTTTTTGGGGGGTCATTCGCGTAGCATACCCCAAGGCATGATATTTGATGTACAACCCCTTGTAAAATCATTATTTTGTGCAATAAGACAATCCCCCAATGTTTTTTTTGATTCTGAGGCCTCTATCCCCTGAAACTGGATATCACTTTTTTGATCGGGGGGTGGGGGTGGGGGTCAAAAGTTTTTGATCAGAAGGCTTCAAGCAGTGGGGAGAATGGTGACCGTCAGAACAAGCACCGGTTGAATGGTAATGCAGCCGGCTGCTAATGGGCAGATTAGCGGTTCCATTCATGGTCGGCAATGTTTTGACGCGGCCGGCAGTCTACCGAACGGGATTCGAACTGCCAACATACCAGCATGCGGTCAGCTGCATTACCATTCCACTGTGGCTTGTTCTGACTGATTGCATCCTCCCTAGTGCATAAAGCCAAGCCTGCCACTGGAAAAAAACGAAACTGGGTGTTTCTGTCTGCCTGCTTGCTTGCCTGACTGACTGTCTGACTGTCTGACCGACTGCTTGCCTGACTAACTAACTGATTGGTTGACTATCAGCCTCTCTTCGAGGTGCACTGCCGAAGGCAATAGAAGTACACGACCTTACCGCAAAGGAAAAAATCACCAATTTTACTGAAAATGCATGCATGTAGGCGGTGTGCCCACTCGTGGGCCACTTCTGATTTTGTCTCCGCTCTAGGTTGGGGACCCCCCAAGCAGCATGGGTTATGCAGCCACCTGGCCCACTTGCAAGACGTTCCCTAAGACCCTCTTTTTTTCCCTCTTAAGGAACGTTGGTTCTAGGGTTACCCTGAACTATCTAGGACCCCGTGAGGGGCTTTTTTCCACTGGCCCGGTGAGGGCCCTTTTTGAACCCCTTTTCAGGGACTCCCGAGAACGCATGGGTTACGTAGCATTTCCGCCCTCTTTTGGGCCCTCGAGAAGGCAGACGTGAGGTAGCCACTTCTAAATTTCTTCCCCTTTGTTGGGGATCCCCAACAATGCAAGGGTTACGTAGCAATCGGAGAGGGCAGGGGTCAGGTAGCCATTTGTGATTTTCTTCCCGTTTGTTGGGGATCCCCGAGAATGCAGGGGCTACGTAGCAATTTTGCCCTCTTTGGGCCCTCGAGAAGGCACGGGTGAGGTAGCCACTTCTGATTTTGTTCCACTTTGTTGGGGATCCCCGAGAATGCAGGGGTTATGTAGCAATTACGCCCTGTTTTGGGCCCCCCGAGAAGGCAGGGGTGAGGTAGCCATTTCTGATTTTCTTCCCGTTTGTTGGGGATCCCTGAGAATGCAGGAGTTGCGTTGCAACTCCGCCCTCTTTGGGGCCCCCGAGAAAGCAGGGGTGAGGTAGCCACTTCCGATTTTCTTCCCGTTTGTTGGGGATCCCCGAGAATGCAGGGGTTACGTAGCAAGTACACCCCTCACAATGCATGCACCACATGTACGCAGTCTTGTGACATGGGCCACACACATAAGGTGGCCGGAAGAGATTTAGGCAATGCCAGTTCCTCCGATGCACCTCCATGGGTGCAGCAACAGTAGTAGACTCAAACCCACCATCACTGAGTGCCTTTTGAGCAAGCATGGAGACATGAGCGCCGCTATCGGTTCACTACCGGCCACCACCTTCCTGCGGCTTTTTGCAAGTGCCTTTTGGGGGGGGGGGGAATGCAACCCGTGCATTCTCGAGGATCCCCAACAAAGGGGAAGAAAATCAGAAGTGCCTGCCTCACCCTGCCTTCTCGGGGGCCCAAAAGAGGGCGCACCCTTGATTTTCGGGCCACTTGTGTTTGGATAGACAATTTTGCAAAGAGGAAGGTAGCAAACCCCTTGGATCAAGATGATGGCATTGATTGTGTTGGTTTTGCTGTACTACCAACAAATGAACTGTTTCATTTTGATAGTCATTACACTTTATCCCAGCCGGTTCACATTGTGGGTTTGTGCATTTGGCATTAGGAAGAGGCAAAAGCTAATTTGGCACAAGGTACCGAAGAATATTACAAATGGCACTGTGAACGGAAAGGATCTTCGGGTGAAGTTGGATTTGTGTAGACCCCGAGCACAGACCCCAAAGTGGAAACCCCTGTTGCTCACTTCACACAGCACATCTTGAAACGAGGAACCGGTTGCTATTGTCGGAACGTTGTGTGAGATACAAGCTCACACAAAACGTGATCTGCCCATTTGTTGTGACATAAAAGTGCACACGCAGCTTCTCAGATTTTTGTACGGTGTCACGTAGGAGAAGTGCACCATGCACCGTTACAAGTAATGTGCAATTTCTATGTGAAGAAGATTCTATTCCGTGCTCAACCGCCCACTCTGGTCCGATTTGAAGGTAGGAGACCGCCACGGCCGCCCAGGGGTGCGTGACCTCACCGTGGTGTGGGGGTGAAACCAGGGGGGATTCCCCGGGCTAACACGCAATCCGGGGGTCTGACCCAGTCCAGCCGCGGCGGCTGTGTCGTGAGGTCGCGTGCCCCGTCCCTCGCCGGCCACCCTGGGGGAGCCGCGATGGTACAAGGCGGGCTCCACCGGGGGTGGCGGTTTGCGAGGGTTTTCCGGATCTCCCTGTGGCCCAGCCCGCCCCAGGGCTGGTGATTTGTCACCCGCCCACCCCTTGCACGCTGTGTGTTCCTACACAGGTGCATCATGGGATGGGGACCAAGTGCGGCGGCATGGCGGCCATCACGGCCCCTTCGACGCAAGGGTGCTCCCCGTTACCGCGGCGTGGTTAGTGAGTGGGGGCTTCTGAAATGAGGTCCCCAGGCTCAGTAGGGCTATGGTCACGGCGTGAAACAAGGGGCGCCCCCCCGGTCATGCCTGCTTGGCAGAGGGGGACGCCGTCCCCCCCTTCTGCCAAGAAAGGGAGGTCTGAGAACTTCGTGAAGTAAGGGGAGACCCCCCAAGCCACATGCCCGTGTCAGTGGGGGACGCCAACCCCCCACTTTTGGGGCTGAAAAGGATGTCTGGGGATTCCGTGAAGTAAGGGGAGGCCCCTAAAGCCACGTGCCCGTGTCGGTGGGGGGCGCCCACGGGGGGCGCTCCTGGTCAGGACCCGACCCCAAAGGGGGGGGGGGGGGGGGACCCCCCCCCCTCTACGGACCCCAAAATTGTCGCACGGAACAAGGTGCTTTGTCGGCGCCGGAGGCGCCGGAGATTTTGTTTTAGGCATACGGCAGGGGGAATTTTTCTTGTTCCACCCTATGTGTCTATCCTCAAAATACTCAGAATTTTGTGGAGAATTCAAAAATGGCTGAAAAGCACAAAAAAGGTTATGTAGCCACCTTGCCCACTTTGTGGGCCACTTCTGATTTAGTCCCCCGCTTTGAAGCGGAGGGGCTCCCCGATACGGCAGGGGTGAGGTAGCCAATTTGCCCACTTGTGGGCCACTTCTGATTTAGTCCCCCGCTCTGCAGCGGTGGGGCTCCCCGATACGGCAGGGGTGAGGTAGCCAATTTGCCCACTTTGTGGGCCACTTCTGATTTTGGCCCCCGCTCTGCAGCGGTGGGGCTCCCCGATACGGCAGGGGTGAGGTAGCCAATTTGCCCACTTTGTGGGCCACTTCTGATTTAGTCCCCCGCTCTGCAGCGGAGGGGCTCCCCGATACGGCAGGGGTGAGTAGCCAATTTGCCCGGTTCGCTGCAAGGTGCTTGATTGCCGAAAATGGCACTGCACCTACGCCATGCCACACCACATGGCACAAGCGCACCCTGGTGTGTCCCATGACTATGCTGGGTGCAGCGAAGAGGAGAAAACAAAGGTGTTGCAAGCCTTTGACAATTTCCGGGCCCCATTGCCACCGAAGGCGAAGCCTGCTGCGCCGCCGGCTCTGCCCACTGTTCTCCCTGCTCTTCTCTCTGGGCCAAACCAAGGTAGTAGTAGCAGTAGCAGTAGTAGTAGCAGCAGCTCGTCCACCAATGCCTCCTCCGGTACGAGTGCATCCTCCAGCAGTAGTGCCCCGTCAGGCACTAGTGACTATGTGCCATCGGAATCCATGTCTGATGGGCCGGCAGCCTGCCGGGTCACAAGAGCACAAGGAGCCCGGCCAAAGAAGCGTGCTCGCCCCAAGAGTACCGGCAAGAGGGCACGCGACGAGTGGGAGGATGATTCCGAAGCTTGAGGCCCCTCCCCTCCCTTCGCTTCTCTCTCTCTCTCTCTCTCTCTCTATATGTCTGTGGCTCCCTTCGCTTCTCTACATATATGTCTGTGGTTTGTGACAAGGGGAAGGAGAGGCCTTTGGGCGAACTCAAGGCAACATTCAATACTACTCTGAAAGTGCTGCAGTGCAGCAAAACAATGACCATTCACAGTGCATCTTGTTAGCTTTGTGTGTTTGCGCGCTTGGACGGGGCCTGCCGGAAAAGGTGCTGGGTTTGGGTCAACCAAGGGGGGGGGGGCCCCCCCCCCTTCGGAGGGGGGTGGGGGTCCCCCCCCCCCCACAGCCCCCCAAACTGTCGAACACCCCTCGGGGTCACACATTGGCTGGCGGCCGCCCCCGTGGGGGCGCCATCCCCCCACAGGAGACCTGCTTGCCCTGTGGGATGTGTATGTATTAAGTAAGGTAGTAGTATAAACAATGAACCTCAATATTGTACAATGTAAACCTCCGGTTGACAGCCTGGGAAGGCCGGAGGAACGGGTAAAAGCCCCGGACACCCCTCGGGGAGACCTGCCAGCCCGGCCACCATTGGCTAAGGGGTTCTCCGTGGGTCAACGCCCAACCACCACACACCCAACCGTAATAAGATTTTCACCACTTCTCTTCATTTACCTCCACAGGGACCCAACAGCCGGTGCATTGGAACCCCCCTAAGAACTTTGGTGACGGGGGCACCGGCACCTTACCTGCCACGGGCAGGGTCAGAGGGACTTGCGACACCGGGTCGCATCCACCCACACCGGCACAATCCTCCAACAGTCTTCCTCCGTAATAGGGCTAAACACACACCGAAACCCAGGGGTACGGTACGGTAGGGGTGGGGGTGAGGAAAGGAGAATGAGGAAAACGTGGACGGGACGCCCCAGGGACGTGGGGGTCCCCGGCGCCGAGGGTAGAAACCCTCGTGATATGAGTCAGTTAGGGGCCCTAATCGAGGGAACCCCGGCTAGCACACCCCCGGCACAACGGACGCTCCCTTTCCCGGACCGGATATCCGTGCGGAGATGGGGGTGCCCGATGAGGTGTGAAGGAGGTCTACGCCCATGCGGTGCTCCAATCCCCATGTCCCAATCGGTGGGGAGTGGATAGGGGCACCTTCAAGGGCGCCACCTCGGCAGCCCGGCAGGAGCGGTGAAACCCATCTCCTCTTCCCCCTTGGTGTGAGCCGAAAGGGATCTGGGGATGGTCCGTCCCCCCCACACAGCGGCGGGTACACCCGAATCCCTCCGGTCCTGCCGGGGCCGTTTGGGGGATAGGGACGCCCCGTGGGGGGGCAGGTGTGTACATTTCCAGTTTCCTCCCACATGGCGGCGGCTGCACCCGGGTCCCCCTGGTCCTGCCTGGGCCGTTTGGGGGATAGGGACGCCCCATGGGGGGGACAAGTATGATCGGACTTCACGTCCTCTTCACACAGCGGCGGATACACCCAAGTCCTTCCATCCCCTGCCTGGGCCGTTTGGGGGATAGGGACGCCCTATGGGGGAGACATGTATGATCGGACCTCCAGTTCCTCCCCACAGAGCGGCGGATACACTCGACTCCCTCCGGTCCTGCCTGGGCCGTTTGGGGGATAGGGACGGCCCGTGGGGGGGGGGGGCAGGTATGATCGGAGTTCCAGTTCCTCCCCACACAGTGGCGGATATACCCGGGTCCCTCCGGTCCTGCCTAGGCCGATTAGGGGATAGGGACGCCCCGTGGGGGGTCGGGTATGGTCGGCACGCCAGTTCGTCCACGACGGCGGCTGCACCTGTGTCCCTCCGGTCCTGCTTGGGCCGTTGGGAGGATAGGGACACCCCGCGGGAGGGTCGGGTATGATCGGACCTCCAGTTCCTTCCCACACAGCGGCGGATACACCCGAGTCTCTCCGATCCTGCTTGGGCCGTTTGGGGGATAGGGACGCCCCGTGGGGGGCGGGGGGGGCAGGTGGGTACATTTCCAGCTTCCACCCACACAGCTGCGGATGCACCCGAGTCCCTCGGGTCCCGCCTGGGCCGTTTGGGGGATAGGGACGCCCCGCGGGAGGCTCGGGTATGATCGGACCTCTAGTTCCTTCCCACACGACACCCCCCGCCAAAACCCCCAACCCCCCCCCGGCCCCCAAGAAACCCAGGAAGCCCCGCCACTTCGAGAGTAGCGAGGAAGACGCCCCGCAACCCACAGCCCCCCCGCCCAAGGCCAAGGCCAAGGCCAAGGCCAAGGCCAAGGCCAAGGCCAAGGCCAAGGCCAAGGCCAAGGCCAAGGCCAAGGCCAAGGCCAAGGCCAAGCCCCCCCCCCCCCGAACCCCAGCCCCCCCCCTTGGAGAATAGGGGCCGGGACCCCTATGGGAATGTGCCGGGTGTGGGGGACACCCGGTATGTCCCTTGGGCGGAGGGGGGCAATGGGGGGACCGTCAGCCAAGTGACGGTGTTGGGGGATTGGGATGAGGAGTTGGACCCGGGGGACTGGTGGGTGGTGTCGCAGGGGTCCACCGGGGAGGGTGGTGAGAAGGGGAAGACGGGGAAGGAGAGGAAGCGGGAGAAAGAGGGGGGCACCTTCCGGGTGCCGGGGGAGCTCCTCTTCCGCACCGTGGAGGAGGCGGAGGCCCACCTCCGGGCGGCCTTGAAGGAGCGGGATGACGGAGACAACGGGGATGACGGGGATGACGAGGGGGACGAGGGTGACGACAAGGGGGAGTGGGGTGACAAGGGGGGTGAGGTGGGGGGTGACAAGGGGGCCGAGAAGGAAGGGGACACGGGGGGTGAGAAGAGGGGTGCCGGGAGCAAGGATGCGCCCCGGCAACCCCCCACCACGCAGGAGGGGTAACCTGCGTGTCGGGACTCGCGAAAGGGAGCCTGGGGGCAGGGGGGCTAATCGGGCTAACCCACCACCAAGTGACCCGGCGCCGGCCCGCCAAGTGACCTTCCAAGTGACCTATGGGGTGGTGGGGCTAACCGGGCTAACCAGGCTAACCGGGGGGTGGTGGGGGGGGAACCCAGCGCTTCGTGAGCCGGGTCGAGCATCGCGACCCTATGATTGGCCACGGCTGGCCATGGTAGCCGGGGCAGCTTCTCTTTGAGGAGTGGCGGAGCATTCATATATATTGTTCAAGCGACATTCTAGCGAAGCGTTCTAGCGATGTTCTAGCGGCGTTTTAGCGGCGCTCGCTAGAACGTCGCTAGAACGTCGCTAGAACGAAAAATTTTTGGACTCCAAAATCAAGTGAAAACAATGAAATTGTGAAAAAAAAACCATGGGCCCCCAAGCACCGATAGGGGGGTCCAGGTTACAACCCTCAAATCCCCCCCCCTCCACGTGGGGGGGTAACCAACTCTTTTTTCCGTTCTAGCCTTCTAGTGCCATCTAGGCTAGAACGAGATTGGGTCTTCTAGCGTGTACCAAGGGTGGGGGCGAAGAGGAAGGGTGACCAGGCTGCTAGTAGGCTGCGGCAGAAGAAGTGCGGCGGCTTGGGTCATTATGAAGGAGCAAATGGCTGCAGCTAAGAAGTAGGTCGCTAAAGAAGTCAAATGATAGGTAGGGGTAGGTTGACAAATTCTGGTGATGAATCATAGGTTAGTTCATGCTGATTTCTTTTTTTCGGGAGAATGAGTTGGGATACAATTCAGGTTTGGTCCAATGCACAAGGTGCCACTTCATTGTCGGGATCCTAACACTCATTGTTCAATGTGTCCATACATCAGAATGATAGTACGAAAAGAAAGCATTTCCAATTAGTTCCCGAGTAGTTGACGATCAATGCACAAAATAGTACCGCAATTCCCATTCTTGCGGTAGAGGTGTAAAAACCCTGGCAAAAAGTAGCTCTATGGTCCAGAAACGGACGATGGGGTTTTCATTTATTTTGTTTAAAACTGGCTCAGAAAGGGGTAAATTTGAGGTGCCGAATCAAGGCATTGTTAAAGCCACTCTGAGAGGGCATTTTTGGGGGTTGCGTTTTGCTGTCAGGTTTGACTTAGCATCGCCACTTGCATATGTCCCAGTTGGGCCGCCTAAGGAGGACTTAGCCATTTTCAGGTAGGCAGGTAGGCATGGGATGGCTCAAGAAAATGCGATTTTCGGGTGACCTCCAACGATCGTGGGGTGGCATTGGGCCAGTGTGGGTCATCATTCGGTGGCAAAGGGCACACACATAAACCCATGAGGAGGCACGCAGCAGCTTTGGGCCCACCTACTGGGGTCCATGGACCTGTGAAAGGGCTATTTTACGGCTATATCAACCTGTTCGTATGGATGGATAGGCAAAACTCTAGGGCCACTTGGAGGTGTATTGTTAGGGGCAATTCTCTGCATGGTGGACTTGCCGAAGGCAATAGTATTTTCTATTTTGAGCCAAAAAGAGGTTTGTTGGGTTCCAAGTGGGGCTTGGTGAGGTGGCCCCTAGAATGAGCGCTTTACGCGGTTTATGCAGTTTTCAGCTCTTCTTTTTGTTGAAATTGTGATGCCCATCCATTCATTCAAGGGCTCTCATGTAGTTTGTCTCACCTTTTTGGGGGGGGGGGGGTGCAGGTAGTCAGCATTGTACTGCCAAGGCAGTTGGCTACGATCACTCTGTATATAATTTGCAAGTTCTTTCAGGTTCCCGTGGGGGATCCCAATTTGTTTAGCACAACAACTGACGTTGTATTGTCACGCACCTGACAAGGATCTGTTATGTGATGATATCTTGTATATGCAGGTGTGCTGCCAGGTTAGTGCATTCACAGCCTGGGGCCTGACAACGACTGTACAGTAGAAATATTTTTGCACTACATCAATTAGCGATGCACTGTCATTGTCAAGATCTTGACAAGGAAATAACAGTGCTCATGTGGGTATATGTAGCACACATGAATGACCACATGGAATATTGTCACACTCCAAATACTCGCCGACTTCACAGGTTGTTCAGCTTCTTGTGCCATTGTGCTATCACTATGATTAGATTTGGTTGTGTATTGGGGGGTTCACACTTGCATGCATTATATACGTTGATGAATTTGGTTGCTAGGAGGTAAACAGGGGATACACACTGCCCAGGGTTTTGATCCACAGAGGGGGGGATGTTTTACTATTGCTACATTAGAACCATCGCTGGGTCACTGGTTTGTGTGAAATAGAAATGACTAGAGATAGATTTGAAGTTGATTCGGTACGAATAACCGGTTCCCGTAACAGGTCATCTAGTGAGCTAGTGGCCGTTTTTGCCAGCCTTGGCGACCGACCGTATGGTAACATTCCGAGAGGGATATGATTGGGGATGTTGGGGCATTTTAAGCATTGTGGGATGCAAAAGGATGTGTTTTGAAGCCTTTCACTCTCTCCAAGGGCTGCCAGGGGCCATTTGAAAGCTGGTGAATACTACTTCCTTGCACAAACTGCTTCAGCAATTTTACACCTTTTTCAACCGAAAAATGCAAATTTCCAAACCAAAAATTTTTGATATTGTGACCACTCACAATGATCAGACATCCCATGTAAAGCATGTTTTGCGCCTTCCTTATCGGTGGCAGATGGTTCTTCTTGCGTGAATGCCTTTCTGGGCTGACCTAAAAGTTGCTTCCCGATATTTCAGGACCAGTGTGTGGGGGTGTCCCAACTCCCCCCCCCCCACTCCTTTGACTCACCCTCCCCCCCTCAAGCCTCAAGTGGAACTCTGGGGTTCACTTTCCGACCCTCTCTGATCCTCCCAAATCAACCGCTTGGGCTCTCTAAAGCGCTTAATAAACCCCAGCAACAGTGTGTATCTGTGCAACAGCTTGAGCTGTACCAAAACACGGTGGGAATGAGATGTGCACACATTTGCTGGATACGCCTGATCTGAACATCGTAACTGAGAGTTGCAACTAACCAGCCTTGGGGGGGCTGTGGGCAGTGAACACCTCGCAACTTAGCCAGCAACAGAGATGTGTATGTGTGTATGTGTGCAGGCATGAAGAGGAATGCCAGGCTCAATTGAGAGCTAAGGATGAAGAGCTATCCAGAGTACAACAACCGTGGACGGTCACAGCCAATGAGGCCCAATATGAGTGCTTGCAGCAACAGATGGCTCACAAGGAGCAGCAGCTGCAAAGGCTATATCATAAAGTGAGCGATCTGCAGAGGTGCGTGTTGCATTGCTTTGCTGTGCTGTGCTGTGCTTTATGTGAATGTGTGTATGAGTTGTCAAAATTTAGGAATGCAAAACGGCCCCAGTGCTATGGCTGCTTCGTTCCCGTTTGCCGTATGCCCCGCTTGTTCCATTTCTCTACAGGGGTGGGGGTTGCAGATCCCCCCCCCTTCCCCTGCAAGCCTCCTCTTAAGATATTGGGCCAATATTTCCTTCGGCGCTTATGGTGGCAAGTTTCAGTTGTGACAGTCAGCTTTTATCCTTAGGTTTTCTCCACCATGCCAAAGGCACCTTCAAAAGTCAGCACCCCCCACGGGTGGTGGACTCCCCCCCTTAACCGCCCTCCTTCGTAAAAGGAACTCTGCCCTTGTCCTGCGTTTTCAATATGGACTAACAATCCCAAGATTTGTGGTAGACGCCTGAGAAGGACCGACGGAGACGTGTGGAGACACAAGTGGGGGATGGAACTACGTGAAAGTGGTATCGCACCCTGGACTTTGCTGAGTGGACCCTATGTTGGGGGTCGTGCTTTTTGCAGGTAGGTGGGTGCCTCTTTCACTTTGGACCCCCCCCCCCCCGCGCGCGTATATGGTAGGCCAAGTGTGGGGTGGGTGATCTCAGGTGAAGGGCTTGTTGTTCCCTATTTTTCAAGGCACTGAAGGAGCCAGAAGACAATTCTCTTCGTAGTTTGTTTCCGTTGGGGGGTAGTGGGTGGGTGGGTGCCTCTTTGGCTGAGCCGCCCCCCAATGGGGTCTAAGCAAAGGCCTGATCTCACTGCAGTTGTTTGCGCAGCTTGGTGACCATGAGGACTAGTTGAAGACGCGATCACGGCATGGCAGCCTCCCTTTTGGGGACGTGGCAGAAATTGAAGATTCAAAAGGGTGAGCATCAAAACGGGTCCCTGTTACTCATTCCCACGTGCGCCAGGAATGAAGAGGAATGCGAGGCACAATTGAAGGTAAAGGATGAAGAGTTGTGCAGACTGCAGCAAGTACTGAGGAAGACAATCCCCGAGGATCAGTATGAGCGCATTCAGCAGCAGGTGGCTGAGAAGGACGTGCAACTGAAAGAGCTGTATGACAAATTGGGTGATCTACAAAGGTGCGTGGTGCCTTGCTTGCGTTTCCATGTCACGTGGTGTGTGCTGTTTCTGAATGTGAGGATGCCACACGGGGCGTCTCAGTCGGCACTCGTTCCCCGAGCCCCCCTCGTCCCCCGATTCCACTCCCTCCAGGCCCTCCGATGTACGCCCATGGGTAGCAGCAATTGTTTCGCCTAAACAGTGGGGCCGGCAACAGCATTACGGCTCGTTGAGTGCTTTGGGAGGTTCATTTATGCATCTGCTGGAATTTCCTGTTTTTATCATTAATGGCGAATGGTCAACAGTTTGTTGCCCCACTTTTGTGTATTCACGTTGCCCTGACCATCAGGGGCAGGATTTCATCTCTGCCTTTTCCATTTCTTCCTGCACCCGCTGCAAATCATTGCGGCTTTTCTTCGCGAAGGAATGGCAGGCCTTCATCTGCACTGTGCTGTAGCTGTGTCACACTAAGTGACCTGCGGAAGTACAGAACACAGGCTGCTTCCATCCTCACCCCCCATGTTGCGGCAATACCCACATCAGTATTTTACTTACTCTTCGAAAACACGCGGAGTTGCCCGTGGGGGCATAACCCGCTACAGAATGAACTAATGAATGTGGACTCAAGAATGCTCAGAATTTTATGGCCAATTCAGACATTCTTACTCCCCTATTTTCCACCAGCCCCCCCGACCCTCCCAGGCGTTATTGGGTTTATGTTATGTTGTGTTATGTTATGTTGTGTTCGCACCTTCTTGGACTGTTGTTTGCTGTGTGTCGCTTCTGTCCGGGTATGGGTACTGTTTGTCTTTCCGGGTCAAGGTTCAACTAGGTAATGATTTCGAGAATAAGATGCACTAAAATCAGACTGTTGTGGAGTGCATTGCCTCCTTTTCTGCTCGATTTGCTGTTTCATTCATGTCTGTCATTTCATTTCACTCACTCAATCCAATCAAGTAGGTCTTTACGCCCCGCCCCCCCCGACCCTCTCACCTTTGGTGAACATGTACATACCCCCGGAAGTACCAACCGGCATACTCTTTCAGCCTTTATGGCAGCCCCGCCCCCCACCTTCACGCTGCGGGTCCAGAGCTGCACTGAGACGCCGCGCAGTGATTCAGTACCTTGTTGGTGGAATCTTTTTCATCAGAAGACCACTGATGGGGAATATTTCTGGTCTGGTGGGAGTTCCATGGAGCCATTCCTACTGTGGAGGTGGCACATTGTGCATTAGACAGGTGACTTCCGGGGAAAATTTTGGGGCAGGGCATTATTGAGGGGCGGCCCAGCACCACCCCGGCCCAGGCCCACGACCCAATTTCAGGACCAGCGGCTCTTAACCCCCTGCCCTCACCGCCCTCACCACCTCTGGTCTTCGCACCTGGAGGAGGATTTTCCGGACCCTTTACTTGAGAGGGGCTGTGCAGTGGGGGTGGTTGGGTTTGGGGGTCATCAGGGGTCACCCTGGGAGCAGGAGGCAGGATATTATGACACGAGTTACGAACCCATCACAAAACTCAGTCGGTGGTGATGAGATGCAACACAGTCTGGAATGTTCTTCAGGCTGGCAGGTAATGGGTCCTGAAGTCACCCGAGATGTGACAATCAACACCGTTATGATGCGATACTAGGAAGATTGTTGGCAGACGAATGGGAAACTGGAGTACATTCCCTGCCGGTCGACGATGCTGCATCTACGCAATCTATGCAATGGCCAACAGTGTTCGATACTTCTGCAGGGCGTTGTTTCATGGCTGATTCATCATTGGAATGATGCTTTTGTGCTCGTTGTTGGATTCAAAATGTGCAGCAGATCATGCTCTGGTCCCCAGTCAATACGGTAATCATTTGCGACAATGCAGCCCCCAAAATCAGGCCAAAATTGGGCTGCTTGATTGGGCATTTCGCATACTGTGCGTTGGAATGGTTCGGAAGAGGTTGACACGGTTGTGCAGCACAGCCTTGCACGTCACATTGTTTTCATGTTGCTAGCAATGAAGGTGAGTGCGAAGCACAATTGAAGGTCAAAGAGGAAGAGTTGTATACCCTACAACAGTTGATGCAGACGATGATTCCTGAGGCCCAATATGAGCACCTTGAGCAGCAGTTGCTTCATAAGGATGAGCAGCTCCAAGATCTGTATCATAAATTGAATGATCTGCAAGGGTGTGTGGTGCATTATTGCGCTTCGTGTGGTCATGACCGATGCGTGTGTGTGCGCGCGCGTGTGTGTATGAGTTTTTCGCCATTCCATATGTTCTAAACCCATGTTGTGTTTGCTCCACCAACCATTGCATCGTGTGAGACCTGTGCAGGAACCAGAACTAGATTTCCTTGCATGGCTGTCAAAATTTCGCCCTCCCCTGGCGACTCATGAGACGGCATTGCGCCCTGATGGTTGGGATACATTGCAGTCATTAACGGTGATGAATCCTGAGGACATGGCCAGCCTGAACATCCTACCAGGGCATTATCGCTTGCTCGTGGGCACCTTGAAGGACTTGTGGTACTTGGCCTGGTGGAGCACCAATTGTGTAGCAATCGGCCTAGAATTGATTTAGGGGACCTTTTTCTGAGAGTAGTACCCTTAAACACAAATACCTCCAGCACCAATCTTACCCAAGTGTATGTAAGGCTGTGACCACTGCATTGCCATAGGAAGCCTAGCCTGGCCGTATGCAGCCATACGCAAGCATTGAGCCTAGATGTACGCAGCCATACGTCGAGAAATGTCCTAGCCGTATGCAGCCAGACACGTACAGCTATAACCACGGGTCTGATGGAGGCCATGTGGTGTCACAGTGGACACCATGTGGTGTGACAGGCATGCGCAGTGCGGCGTTGCGCTGCATGGCCTCCACCTGTTTTATGTTTTTGGAACCCGCATCTTGCTGAGGTCTGAGAGCCGTTGGAGCGGTTGTGTGGGCGGATGGAAAGCAGGTTGGATCCCTCGTGGGTGTTGGTGGCCCCAGTTGAAGAGCGGTTGGGGGCACACATGTCAGCGATCGGGGCATCAATGGCTTGTATGGAGGCAGGTCTATAGCCTCTGAAAGAAGCCTCTAGTCATGGTTGCTCTCAAGGTATGCGCATCGTGTACATACGCAGTGCTGTAGCACTCATGGGCGCTTTCTTTAGTGAAATCTGCAACGTTTTCGGGTCGACACAACGTCAAGTTGAGGCTCTGCAAAGTTGCTGTGCGTTTGCCCTGTCCGCCTCTGACGACCTGCAACCACCGCCTCCGGGTCCGCCGCCCCAACAACACGATTTTCGCCGACGGCACAAGGGCAGCATCGGAAAAGATATGCAGTCGCCACTGCAGAAGGACGAGAAGAAGGTGACAATGATATGCGTGCGTTGTGCGTATGGGTGTACGTGTGGTTGTGTGCTGAGGTCTTTGCGTGCTTGTGGTCGGTTGTTGAGGTGTTGGCGTGCGGGCTCATGTGCAAATGTACAAGTTTTCGCTTGCAAACGTGCGCAAACAGCTTGGGTCTGGTGATGTTCGATACGCCTGCCCCCTGCCTAACCGAGGATTGTCTTCTTGAGTGGGTCTCTCTCTTCCAGGGGCTCTCTGTATCCGCCCAACGGAGCCAACCGTGACCTGCACCCTTTGCACGCCAACGTTAGACCCCCAAGTGCCAACTTTAGACCCGGACTTTAGACCACCAAGTGCCAACTTTAGACCCCCTGGTGCCAACTTTAGACCCCAACGTTAGACCCCCTGGTGCCACCTTTAGACCCCAACTTTAGACCCCCAAGTACCAACTTTAGACCCCAACTTTAGACCCCCAAGTGCCAACAAAGTTGGCACGTGTATTTGTGTATGCACGCACAACTACGGTGGGGTAGTGGGTGGCAGGTTGCGTTCGATTATCCGGTGATTGACATCTTGCTGGGCGTCCGAGGGACCGCCGCGTTGCAGACCACGGCAGCCCCCCTCCTCCCCTGCATCGCAGTAATGGCATCGAGTGTCATGCCCCACATTCCCCGGCCCCACATGTGCGCATGTACAACGCACACCTGCGTGTACAGGATGCGCTTACTCCGGATGGTTCGGGCCCACACCGTTCCGGAACAGAGGAAAGCGCTTTCAGTCTCATTCGCTCGGACTCGGATTGCAACGAAATCACTCAGGTGTGTCCTGGGCCACTGATCTGTGCCGCCAGGGGATACATAAAAAAGGCGGTTAGAGAAAACTCCCCAGGAGCTGCAAACCAGCCCTAGACGTTTTGTTCAGCCGACAGTAGAGAAAGTGTGCAAGCGCTGTAAAGTGCAAGATTCAGGTCAGATCTACCCTCCCAACCCACCGACAGAGCTTATTCATCCATGTTGGAGCCCGTGCTTCCATGTCTGTGTTGGATGCTCCCCAAAAAAAGACATACACACCAAAGCCAGGCAGCAACAACTGTTGTCAATAGAAGTCCAAGCTCCTGGAAGCCGGAAAAAGCAGGAGGTGAAAGCTGCCCACGAAACTTATTTTGAGGGTCAATGGGACAGACAGAGGCTGCAGTGTACTGTCTGTGTGTCACTATTCTGCAGCACTATGCACGTTCTACCTTCAGAGTGCAGCCCCCACTATCCACCCTGGGGCTGTACAGACCAGTTTCACAGCAACCCAGTGACCAAACATCGGTCGAGGGGGGGGGGGGGGTTGCAGATGGCACTACCCCCAACAAATACGGACGCTTTTGGTGCCGTCTTGTTGCAGACTTTCCTGGTCGCCACTGGGCAAGTAACCCTCGAAAAGGACGAGGGAGGAGAATGAGTTGTCGTTCTGAGGGACTGTCCCCCACTAGGGGTAGATAAGTAGGGGCAACGCTACATCCCCAACCCACCCCGCAAATCGTGCCACGACGAAAGGACGGGGCGATACTGTGAATGCAAATCTTGTAACACGACTCGGATTGTCGACCCGCCAACTCCCTTCTTCCGGTCTTGAGACACACATAAGAGAACATGCACCACGAGACCAAAAGCACACGACCGCCTCCAGATGTCCCACTTCAAAAAATATGAGACGTGCAAGACACCAACGGGCGTCGTTCATTTTCCAAACAATCGATACTCGAAAACACAGACGCAGGCACGAACACACACTTAAAGGATTACGAAACGTATCAAGGGGGTATGAGGCTGGCAACAGACATACAGCCTCTCGCTTCGGAACCAACAAACACAAACATGCCATGGTTCCTCCCCCGGATGTCCCTACTGATTCATGAATTGGACAACAGAAACGGACTGCTCACAGGAAACGAAACCCGGTGGTCAAGCAAAATTTGGTTAGAGTGCCTGAAATTCAAGAGAACCTGCGTGCATGTTATGACAGTGACGCGGCGCCAGAGGGGGGTTTGGCACAAGGTGCCGGAAGGGGGGGAGGTCAGCACGATTTCAAAAAGGTGGGTGTACTAGCCTCAGCTGACGCCATGTGTACGCATGCACGGTTTATTTGTGCTGTTCCGGTTGCGATTGTGTGTGTGTGTGTGTGTGTGTGTGTGTGTGTGTGACGAACTTTTCTTCTTCCATCGCTGTTCCCTGTTCTCTGGTGTTGATGTTGGGTGGTTTTGCATTCTGTGTGTATGTGCATGTATGTGTATGTGTATGTTTATGAGTATGCGCATGCATATGTGTATGCATATGCGTACAGGGAGGGGGAAAATTTCGTAGGGGGAATATTTTGTTGGAGGGGGGCAATTTCGTATTTCAAATGTGTGCGAAATTTCCTGCTCAATGTGCAGGCCACTGTGCGAAATAAACCCGGTGCGAAATTTAGCCACTGGGGATTCGCCAGAATCGCAGGAGGGATGCTGTGTGTGTCCCACTGCTTGTTGCCCCCCCCCCCCCCCCTCTTCCCTGGCCCCGGAACCCGGACTCCCTCTCTGGCTGGAGGGTTTCTATACGCCCACAGTCCACGCGGACGTCCCGGGGAGGGGGGAAAGGCTCCGGGGCTGTCCCGGCTCTGTTTCTCTTTACCCTCACTTCTGAGTTTCTCAATTATGCACAAATTTTCAATTCTTGATGCGGTGTCAGAGTACTGACTGGCGGCTGTAACTATCAGGGACGCCTGATATGATATCGCTTGTCTGTCTGTCACTGAGTCTTCTGAGGTTCAACCAGGTATGGCATAGAGAATAAAGATGCACTTTTGCCATACTGAGGAGTGCATTACCTCAAGTTTGCATTTTTTGCAGCACTGTCTGTCTGTTTTTCAATCAACTTTATTCAATCTAATTGGGTCTCAACCCCCCCTCTTCCCTGTCTCATGCTCCATTCTGCACCTTGCCTTGTTCTGAGAGAATGATAAATCATGCCTTAATGTGCCTCAAAGCAGATAAAGGGGCGAGTTCGGGACATTTGTTTGCCGGGCTATTTGTCATTGGACTCGGATGCTAATGTGCCATTTGGGTCCTCTCTGTTTTCTTCAGTCCAACCTTTTTTTTCGAATTTGAAGTGATATCTTATCAAACAGTTCTGCAATTGTGCTTTGCAGCCCAAACATATTGTATCTTGGCCTAAGTGGTATTGAGTCAAACAGTTCTTCAACTGTTTTCAGTCCAACAGTTCTTCAACTGTTTTCTTTCCAGGCCAAACCTGATTCCCAGCCCGAGTGTTGCGATGTGTAAGGGTGGGAGGCTTTGTGTGTGCAGGAAAATTTTTTTCTCAGCAGGCTTACCACTGCAAGACTGGTGGTAACATCGTGCACTGTGAGAATTGAACCTAGGTCATCCATTTGCAAGACCAATGCACATACCACTTGAGCACTCACCATCACTAACACACTGTTGCTCAAGAATCCCATACAGCCTGAGGGGTGAAAAATTTTTTCAAAAACTGAGAGAGGTTTTTGGTGTCCACATGTTTTTGGCTGCACAACAACCAAAAGGAAGTGTGTTTGGGGCATGGGATTGAGATCCAGGTCATGCAGGAACCCCCTAAAAGTGAAGAATGCAATCCTGGAAGCTCCTGGAACTTTGCAAAACAATCCTGGAACCCGCTGGAATTTGGCAGTGCAACACACGTACTGCCCAGTAGTAAACAATACAATCCTAGAAGGGTGTGAAATTTCCCTCGGGATTTTCAAGCTGCTGTGCGTGAAATACCCCCGGTGCGAAATTTTCTCATGCGAAAAATTCCCGGTGCGAAATTTTCCTCCTCCCTGTATATGTATGCGTAGGTGTATGTTTTGTTTTATTTTGTTTTGCTGAAACCGCTTTGGCTAGGTTTGTACTGGTCTCCTCCCGGAGATTACCCATTTTCTCTTGCAGCGGTGCATCCCCTCCCTCTACTCATCTTGCTATGCATTGCCCGTGTTCTTTTTAGGTGGTGCTCTGTTGCTTGCGCAGTTGATTCCTCGTCCGGCTGGCACCCCCCGTCCCCCCAACCAATGCTTGTTACCCTCCAGCGCTAGTGCGACCCGAGGCCTCCCATAGTGTGGGGATAGGGCTCGCCCATGGAGGCGGCAAGTGGATGGGCGGGCGGGGGGAAATGACGTAGAGTTTGCCGATGGATCCCCCCCCCCCCCCCCACTGCTGACCGCGGCGAGCTGGGCTCGGCCATGGTTAAGAGGGATGGGCTCCACCCGGGGTGGGGAGAATTTGGCTGCTGGGCTCCTTCTTGTCACAACAGGTGAGGTAGCGGAGATGGCACAGCACACCGCAGCACAGCACAGCACGGCATGGCACAGTACTGAACAGCACAGGTGGTCAACAGAGGCGGGCCTCCCCCAGGATAGGGGGCAACGGGTGGTTGGGAACAAGGGGCAGCCCCTCCCCAAATCGGGAGGCAAACCTCAACCCTTCCTAGCCCAGCCACCGCTTCCCTGGCACCTGTGATACCCGATCCCTCCCTCCGTGGTGGATCAAGGTGGTCCACAGAGGTGGCAGGAGGTTGGGGGCACAGAGATGATTCTACCCTGCTCCTACAGGCGGCAGCGGCTTGTGGGGCCTGGTGCCGGGGTGGGGGTAGGAGCCGGGCAGTATCAGGGAGGCAACAGAGGCCACAGATTGCCGGAGGTAGCAGAGGCCCTAAGCACTTCTTTCGTGGGCCTGAGGCCAGATTCCAGCCACCAACCAGAGACACCCGTGCTGGGGCCCGCTGCATGTTGGAAGTGGAGCCAGGGGTTGGGTGCACCCCATGTGGGGTTGATACAGCATGCATGGTAGCATGTGAGGTGCCTGCCCAAGCGGAGCACACTATGGGGAGAGAGGCGCCGCCATGATGCCCAGCCACCACGATGGCGCAAGCTTTTTGCCAGCGTAGTCCATCGGGTACCTTGGGTTCGTCGGATCTCCTCCTCCTCCTCCTCCTCCTCCTATGTATGTGTATGTGTGTGTGTATGTGTATGTGTATGTGCATGTGTATGTGTATGTGTATGTGTATGTGTATGTGTATGTGCATGTGTAGGTGTATGTGCATGTGTATGTGTATGTGCATGTGTATGTGTATGTGTATGTGTATGTGTATGTGTATGTGTATGTGTATGTGTATGTGTATGTGTATGTGTATGTGTATGTGTATGTGTATGTGTATCTGTGTGTTCATTGATGTGTCTCCTGCACTTCTGCTACTGCATGTTTCCCTGAGACCTTACATGTGCTGGTACCATCGTTGTGCATCCACATGTGCAGGAGAGCAAGGCCCTGCCATATAAGCACACGGCCCACTCCTCGCTGCCACAGTCTTCCAAGTACTTTGTGGCTCGATCTCCAGGAAGTCCGGCCATCCAACAGCACTTCGTTTGCAAGGCCCCCACCAGCCCAAAAAGTGCAGAGTGGATGTAGGAAGCATGGAACGACGTGGGGATGTGCCCAGCCGCAGGCGCCTGTGCGTAATGGTGCGATGACTGCGTGCGGGCGCTGGGACAGGCATAGGCGCGCTGACAAGATGCAGGATGATGCAGATGTGGTCAGTGGCACGAGCCCTTGGATGCAGCGGCACACGCGAAACGTGGCGTGCTCCCGCATCTGTTGGGTAAGGCGCAGACCAGGAGGGCAAGGATGTTTTAGAACGGCTGAGGAGGGGAGGTACCCCCCCCCCCCTTCCCCTTGGACCCCCTCCGCCCCCCTGGACCCAGATTTTGTCATGCAGAAAAACGAAATTTACAAAAGGAAAAGTTGATTGGGGCCATGTTGGTACACAAACTGTTGGGTTCCGGAGCCCCCATCCCCCCCCTTCCAATCTATGCTTTTTTTGGGGGGGGGGTGCGAGCCTTTTCCCCTTGGGACCGCCCCTGTGGTCAAGGATTGTTTGTTTCGTCGTATCTCTCTGATTTGGGAAATAAAGATGCACTTAATGCAGGCTTAGGAGTGCATTACCTCATTCTCCTTCTTCTGATTTGCGTTCGTTTGTCATCTCATCTCTAAATTAGGCTTTTTCACGCCCCCCCCCCCCCCGTCGTGGGGTGGGTGGTCTAAGGAAAAGGGAAAGTGTTGTTGGTCCTTGTTTTCAAGGCGCTGAAGGCGCCAGAAGACTATTTCCTTCAGATTTTGTTTATGTTGGGGGTTTGGTGGGTGCGTGGGTGCCTCCTTGACTGACCCCACCCCCCAGAGGGGGATAGACCACGTTTTGTGCCTCAAGCCAAAAAGTGGGTGCCTGCTCTTTTCATCCCCCCCCTCCCGTGGCTAGGCCTGGTCAGGGGTGCCAAGTGTTGGTAGTCTGCGTTGCTCTTGCGTGGCCCCTGCGTTCCCAATGCCCTCCATGCGGGTTCCTTGGGTATGTTTGTCAGCGTGATGTTGATAGTGGCTGTGGCCGCTCTTGCTGGACCACCGTGTGGAACCGCATCCACTCGAGCGCGAGCGCCGTTGCAGCCCATGCTCCCAGCCCGTGCGTTAGCAGTTACGAGATGCCAGAACCCCCACTGCTTCCGCAGCGGAGGCACCAGTTCTCAGCTTCGATCACGATTTGAAGGTGCTGGTTTGTTTGCAACGGTGTGGAGCCCTTTTTGTGGGGCTGAAGCGGGCCGAGACCCTCCCTTTCCCCTCGGGGTTTCGACACTCAGCGTCGCCGCGGCGCCAATTTCGGGATCCGGGCCCGCAGCAAATCGCTTTCCCCGTGATACATGGCTCATCGCAATCTGCGCGACGAGACGACCATTGGGAGTCAGATATGCCGGGGTCCCCTCCCCATCCCCATCCGGAACCCCCTGGCCGTGTTACAATTCCTGCACCGTTTGTGGTGGCGAGTACCCTCCAAACTCCACTGCCTTGGGAAAGACTTGGTGCGAAGCATGCCGTCGTCGGCATGGGAGGGACGCCAAGGGAGAAGCAGCATCCGCGAGCGGACGGACAACCGTCCCACTCTCAGCACAGATGCTGCCCCTCACCGTCTGTGGACAAGCCATGTCCACAATTTCCTCCTGAGAACCCAAACCAGTGCGTACACCCGGAAGTGCCAACCGGCGCGCTGACTGAGCCGTTATGGCAACCTCCCCCCGAGTTTCGCCAGGGAGGTGGCGGGTAGATGCAGCCGGATCGGGACTCCCCCAGCCCGTGACGTATCGCACCTGGTGCCGCCGCCTCTTAGTTTTCAACGGCGGCTGTATGCACACTCCGTGGCTCCGCTCACTGCGTTGCTCAGGTGCACATCACAAACGGCTGCATCAGCCATCAGAACTTAGAGGCGCTGCACTGCCACGCCCAATCCTGTCCTTGCTCTTCACTTTGCTGGTTCCTTTGTGTGGCGTCGTCGTGTGGTGCTGATTGGAGAGGGGATTGCCCAAATTGTTGAAGAGATCTCGAAAGCTTCAGATTGATGACTGAAGCCAAGTCATGCCCAAGTGCCCAAGGGTTGCCTCGGGGCTGGTGAGGGTGTCCCCTTCCCGAATTTGAACCGGTGTGCCTTTCAAATGTCCCGACGCACTTGGAGCTCTGGAGCCTCGCTGCGCCTCTTGGGCCGTAACGGCCCAATCCCCATGTGCAAATCCCGCCGAGTTCCACACTGGCCTCGACGCGTTCTTTGCAGCGTCATTGTCACCAGTGACCCGGTGTGCTGCACCGGTTTTGTAGCCCCAAAGGCTCCACGGTTGTCTTTTTTGGTTTCATGTTTCCTGCTCTATCTGCCCGAGTTCTCACAAGGTCCGGATATGGGGGGGGGGGGTGCGCAGAGGAGGATTTGCACGCAAAGTGCCCTCAGATGCCCCTCCGAGGCTACGATGGAGCTAGTTCCGCGATTTTTCTTTGAAAGTCGGGGCCAAACTACTTTCGCGACAAACGACCTTGACTGAGAACGCTTGAGTGCGTGGAGTGAGTGCATGCCAGAGGTCCTGTGCTCCTGGGCCTTGCGCAGAGAATGGCTCACACAATTAATTTGGGGACCGATGGTCAAAGGCTCCCCCCCACGCGGTACGCGCAAATCATGGAATCTGTGAGGGCACCGTCAGCGTGTTGATTGCCTCCCCTTTCGCGTTGCACCTGCAGAGCTAACTCATAGACCATTTTAACAACGAACGATTTGCTGTCACAGTGGAGGCTGCAACTACCCTCCCATGCGTTTCTTCACCTGCACGTCAGCCAGCCGAGACCTGTGAAAAATGAAGAGACTGGCGTGCCTGACTGATAGAAAACGGTTGGCAGACAACCATGGCTACAACGTGTGCCGCCAACGTATACTTTCGTACAGGCCTTCGCCAGTGTTTGCGCATGATCCCTGGATATACCTGTGCAGTACGAGCAGGTGGCACCACGGGGCGCTCCAAGGCCGGTGTGGGCGATGGGCGCACTTGTCCTCGGCCCACAAGAGCTTGTCCACTGGCAAACCGGCACATGCCTTATCCAGCCTCTTCGGCAAGAGACCCAAGTCCCGGCCCCTGTGGGCCTTGTGGTCACCGACATCCGAGTCGTGAAGAGGGGTGTTGGACAAGTGACTCAGACACCCTGTTTCCCTTCCTTAGAAAGGCGTTGTGGACCTGTAACGAGGAGCTGAAAGGGAGGGATGACGCAGTGCAAACGCTGCATTCGGCATACAAAGGGGACTCGTGATTTGAGAAGGCGGTTAGTGCCCGCCGCTGTTTGCAGTTTCCCAGTCGTCCGCTGTTAGGTCATCAGAAAGCTGTGTCCGGGACCCAGGAGACGGCGGCCCACACACAAGGATTCCACCACCGAGGATGTCGGGTGTACTAGCACGGTGCGTCTGTTTTGTATTTGGTTTGCAATGCTGGGCTTTGAGCTGCTTGGTGCACGCGTGGTGCTTGCATGGTGCGTACGTGGAGCATTACATAGGATTACGGGTTGCATAGTTTGATCCCCTATACCACATGGCTTTGTAGTACGATGTTCAATGCTTTCCTGCCTCTACCAATTTGGGAATCACAGCATGAACCACCCAGGAGATTGTGGCAGGCACGTGAATGCAAGTGAATGCCGTAGGCAGATGAAGGCGAAGGGGGTTTGGTGCAAGACAGAAAAATCACATCGCTGGATGTTGGTAGATCAACCCGGCTGTGAGAAAGCACCTAGGGTACTTTGGGGGAATGTTGGTTTGGGTATGCTGTGACCACTTTTTGGGACGTGGGACTTTTTTTCCTTGACCAGCACCTTCATAATAGGGGAAGGTTTGGGCCAAAAACTCGCCAGTAGGCCCGATTTCCCAAATATGGGAAGGGGTCCTGAAAACATGATCCGTCCTTGTTTTTGACGTGGAATACATCAACGTTTCGGATTTTTTTTATTTAAAGGCCAAACATTTTTGTCGGGTCCCAAGTGTGTACGCTTTACGCAGATTGTGCAGTTTGCAGCTGCTTTGTTAAACGGCGTTTGTGACGGCCATGGTGACCTTGCGTCAACCCTTCTAGAGGGGTAGGAGTGGGGATGTTGGGGCATTAAAGCCAATGTGGGATGAAAAGGGATGTGTTTTGAAGCCTTTAACTCTCTCTAGGGGCTGCTAGAGCCCATTTGAAAGCTGCAAAATCCTCGTTTACACTGCAAAAATAGGGTGAAAACTACTTCCGTGCACAAACTGCTTCAGCAGTTCTCCACCCGCTGCAGCTCAAATATGAAAATTTCCAAAACCGACTTCTTTTTGATGTTGTGACTACTCTTAACGATCAAACACCTTAGGCCTTTTTTATGTATTTTTCGCATGCCTGGCGATGTGCACAACGCGAAACGCTATCGAATTTCCAGAGCCGTCCCCTGGGGCTGCATGAGGATAAGGATTGGTGGGGTTATGTAAGTGGGCAGGAGGGGGCAGGACATGAAGTTTCGGTGGGCATGAAGCTCGCTGACCTGCTGTGTTGTGGTCAATGTCCATTTGATGCGGATCCATTGCAATGCTGCAAGGGCCCGCGATCCAGACTCCATGAGACCATCCTGAACTCAAAGCGTTGTGATCACTGCGACATGCATCATCAAAGGCGAACTGTGTGTTTCCATTAAGGTGAGACCAAGGTGGCATCTGTCCAAGCGGGCTTTTCTGCAAGGTTTCAAGACAGTGTCACAGATGTTATGGGGAAGGATGCATGTGCACGTGAGCGTGACTCGCCTTGACCCCCTTCCACAACCTTGGGTCCCAGGCCGGCACTAACCCAAAGCATGCCTTTCCTCCATTGTGAGGCTGCTGACACCTGGAGCCGTGATTTGTTGTTCCACCTCCCAGGGTTCTTTCGGGTCTGCTAACCCCTCATACTGTGTTCAGCATCTCAAAGTGTGCTTCGCCGTGTCTCTCCCTGTGCCCTCCCAAGGCCGGCGCCAGCTGCTGACTCATCAAAGCATGTTTCATGGTGTCCTAGCCTGGCGCTCTACAAATGCCTTGAGGGGCTGCTGACGGCTCAAGCCGTCGTTTGTGGTGAGGGCAAGGGTGGGTTGAGGGCCCTGGAGGTTTGCACGGCTGCCAGATGCGCCATGGTTGGGGACCCACGTTGGGCCTACATGCCCTAGGCTTCTTGTCAGGGGTGTGGCCTGCGAATAGCTTTGATGTTTGGTGAGGTGGCCACTTTGCTATGGATCTTAGCTGCATTGAGCCCCTGATGGCTGCATCCATTGGTGGGACGGTGGCTGAAGGCAGATCCTCGATTCTCCCTGACTGGGACACTGTCCTCCCTAGACTCTGACCGAACTTGAAAGATTGTTTCTTTCACCAATTGTTTATCCCACAATTTATTTCTAAAATCTTCCAAGAGGCAGAAGACACTGTTTCTTTCCAGTGCCTTTTGTGCTGGGCCACTCCGGAGTCCACACACCCTCACCCTTGCCTTCTGACGCCACTCCTTTAGAAAGCCCATGCTCTCACTGGTTTCACGCCCTGCAGAAAAAAATTTCCCGTGGCATCAATGACAATTCCCAATAGCGGGCCATGCAAATTCGGTGCTGCAAACAAGGCGTTGTACATCATCTACACAACTTGGCATCCTGGAATGTGCCTCGCCCACGGCATGGGCACATGTTCCCTTCCTGCATGATTTGCTGAATGCGTGCACCGACCAGCCTAAAACATTTTTCTTGAGGGTCATTGTAGACAGTACAGAGGTTCAGCAGCCCTATCATCCGCCGTCATTTGATGTCACATCTGCCAGTTGCTTGCTCGCTGGATATGTCCATCGGTCCATGTATTCTACTGAAGTGCAAGTGCCACGCGACCGCAAAAAGAGTTTTTTTTCAGTTGTAATGTGAGCGATCACGTGACATCCTACGGCCAGAAAAAATGATTGTTTTTCCAAGCAACATTTGTCGATGTCTTTGCGAGTGTATTTCATAAAATCAAGGCTATTCAAAAACAATTTCCCCCCATTGCCGCGGCCCCCACATGGCATTTTTTATGGAGCCATTCCACTCCTCCCCACTATGGGGACCCCGATACGGTTGTGATTATTCCCCTTTCACACCCGAACCCACAACTTCGAGCAATATATCATTTATGGAAACATGAAAATATGTACCGTGCAATACCGTGCAAACTTGATTCTTTGTGGAGTACTGCTTTTGCCAAAGGCAAAAAAAATCAATTCGTTTTGGGAACCTTTCTGCAAGGACACTGAAAAACGCCAAAGCTTCTTTTATTTGGGATTTTTTGTTTCCAAAAAGTATGTTGGTCCTGAAACTCAGGCCAAAAATGTATTCTTTGCGCTTTTGCTTG
Source organism: Eutreptiella sp. 'Long Island Sound 2002' (assembly GCA_964036045.1). Classification (NCBI taxonomy): domain Eukaryota; phylum Euglenozoa; class Euglenophyceae; order Eutreptiales; family Eutreptiaceae; genus Eutreptiella; species Eutreptiella sp. 'Long Island Sound 2002'. The sequence goes on from OZ038391.1 coordinate 58,577,753, forward strand.
TAAAGGCGTCCAAGGCTTGGTGGTTTTACACACGCAGGTCCAGCGCCATTTGTTTTGCACCCCGCGTCCCATTTCTTGTAGATTTTCTTTTTCCAAGATTTGGCGACCATTTGCCCCCATACTTCCTCCACCATCTAATTTACAACGGACTGAGCAGAAAGCTCCACAATTGCCATGGAGGTAACCCATGGGGCAGCGAGGGGCAACATCGGCAGGGATCAACAGTGCTCATACCAAGAACAAGAGTGCGACAAAAACATCTACCATTGCAGCCCTGTGTGCGTTTTATAGATTGTGATCCCAGACTGTGTCACAAAGCCAGAATGTCACATCATGACGCCGGATTATGACGCCACCATTGATGACTCCAAACTCACCATCAATATTGTGATGTTGCACTCGAGGAATACAGTGTATCAAACCCAGATCTGCGCACAAATATTCAGTAGTTGTGGAATATATTTTATGGCAGTGGGATAGCCTGACCACAATGAGGAGGAACAAGTGTCACATGAGAGTGTGTAATGCCAGCGCTCATGTGGCACCTCATTTTTTTGCATGTTTTTTGCGTCAGGAATGTCAAAGCAGGCACCCCCCAAAAAATCCATTGTGACCACAATTGCTATTTGGGGAGGTGAACTCCCACAGATATCTTGAGTAATTCAAGCACATGCAAGGCACTGAAGCTGTGGGGCAGATCGCTATTACAATTAGAATAGAAGCAGCGGTAAGTGTAAGAAGGAGGAGGGAGGACGAGGGAACCAACAGAGGGTCCGGGGTCCCCGTGTTGTGGATACACATCACTCTTTGTCTTGGGACATAGTATCACACTCACTCATTACCACCGCAATGCAAGTACATGCCCCCCCCCCCCCCCGCTTTGGCCTCATGCAGACACCATCCTTCCCCTCTTTTGAAATAGGCGCTAGCATGCTCTACAGCACACCACCGAGCCTCGCTAGCAGTGGCAGTGGAGTCATGAAATCAATGTTTGCTAGGAATACATATGGGGTCTGTAGTGAAACCTAGTAAAAAAATTTTTTTTTTGAAAAAAATTTTTTTTTACTAGGTAACAGTTTACTAGGTAACACGTTTTTTTACTAGGTATTGGGAACCTAGTAAAAAAAAAAACTTTTTTTTTACTAGGTTTCAAAACCTAGTAAAAAAAAAAACTTTTTTTTTACTAGGTTTCAAAACCTAGTAAAAATTTTTTTTTTGTTTTTACTAGGTTTCAGAACCTAGTAAAAACAAATTTTTTTTTTATTACTAGGTTACTGGGTAGCCACCTTGCCCACTTGTGGGCCACTTCTGATTTTGCCCCCCGCTCTGCAGCGGTGGGGCTCCCCGATACGGCAGGGGTGAGGTAGCCACTTTGCCCACTTGCGGGCCACTTCTGATTTTGCCCCCCGCTCTGCAGTGGAGGGGATCCCCGATACGGCAGGGGTGAGGTAGCCACTTTGCCCACTTGTGGGCCACTTCTGATTTTGCCCCCCGCTCTGAAGCAGTGGGGCTCCCCGATACGGCAAGGGTGAGGTAGCCAATTTGCCCACTTGTGGGCCACTTCTGATTCTGCCCCCCGCTCTGCAGCGGTGGGGATCCCCGATACGGCAGGGGTGAGGTAGCCACTTTGCCCACTTGTGGGCCACTTCTGATTCTGCCCCCCGCTCTGCAGCGGTGGGGCTCCCCGATACGGCAGGGGTGAGGTAGCCACTTTGCCCACTTGTGGGCCACTTCTGATTTTGCCCCCCGCTCTGCAGCAGTGGGGCTCCCCGATACGGCAGGGGTGAGGTAGCCACTTTGCCCACTTGTGGGCCACTTCTGATTTTGCCCCCCGCTCTGAAGCAGTGGGGCTCCCCGATACGGCAGGGGTGAGGTAGCCACTTCGCCCACTTGTGGGCCACTTCTGATTTTGCCCCCCGCTCTGCAGCGGTGGGGATCCCCGATACGGCAGGGGTGAGGTAGCCACTTTGCCCACTTGTGGGCCACTTCTGATTTTGCCCCCCGCTTTGCAGCGGTGGGGCTCCCCGATACGGCAGGGGTGAGGTAGCCACTTTGCCCACTTGTGGGCCACTTCTGATTTTGCCCCCCGCTCTGCAGCGGTGGGGATCCCCGATACGGCAGGGGTGAGGTAGCCACTTTGCCCACTTGTGGGCCACTTCTGATTTTGCCCCCCGCTCTGAAGCGGAGGGGATCCCCGATACGGCAGGGGTGAGGCAGCCAATTTGCCCACTTGTGGGCCACTTCTGATTCTGCCCCCCGCTCTGCCGCGGTGGGGCTCCCCGATACGGCAGGGGTGAGGTAGCCAATTTGCCCACTTTTGGGCCACTTCTGATTCTGCCCCCCGCTCTGCAGCGGTGGGGATCCCCGATACGGCAGGGGTGAGGTAGCCACTTTGCCCACTTGTGGGCCACTTCTGATTTTGCCCCCCGCTCTGAAGCGGTGGGGATCCCGGATACGGCAGGGGTGAGGTAGCCACTTCGCCCACTTGTATTGTTGGTTTCCCCAACACGTACTTTCTTGTGCCTCGTGTTCGATCCGCTGTGTTACAAGCCGTACATAGCGGGTGCAAACACCGAGGAGTTGGCAATAGTGAACCTCATTGCCGAACAAGAAGGCATTAAGGCAAGGGCGCTGAAGAGGTGGGACAAGTTTTTGGGTGAGTTCGGCAGTGTAGCTTTTGCTATAGCCCCCCTCCACTCCACCTTCCTACATCAGGACGACGGTGTGAGCTGCCATCCTGCCCGCCTTATGATGCTACATTGCCTTTTGTCTAGGCGTGTTGTCAACGGTAGCATCCAACTTCCACAAGACAGATTGTGGTTGTTGCGTGAGATTGCACAGGCAGCTTTGCACTATCGCAGTTCTCCGCCTGCCCCCCCTATTGAGACCACACCCAGTTGGGCCTTGGCACGGATGTATGCTACGCCCTATTGTTCACCCAGCCGTTCGTCGTGCTTTTTTTGCGACGACACAGCCCACATCACGTGCCCTGAATGTGGAGTTTATCAGTGTGCCCTGCATGCTTCCGGTTTCTGTTCCACGGAGATATGTGTGGCATTGCGCAAATGGAATGTGCAATTTACTGCCACACTGGCATGCATTGTGTTGGCATTCGCCTTGGGTGACCGGCTTGTGGTTGACAAGGCGCCTTCTGTAGATGAGGTCCGTCCAAAGGTGGTGATCCGTGGTGAAGAATTTTTTGTTCCAGAGCATTACCCCAAAGATGCCTCTGGGAGATTGGAGTATGACAAAAATCTAATCAAAGAGTTGGAAGAAAAGACCACGGGCGTGATTCGCAACATGTGCAAGCACAACCCTCCCTCTGCACAACCCACCTACAAAGACAAGAAGTCGGACCTCATCTACAAGCGCGTGTTTTGCGACTTCATATAAAGCACGCGTGTGTGCACCTCATATATGTATATATATATTTATCATATAAAAGCTCCTTCTTTTCTTGAGCCTCATTTTATTTTTGCTGTTTTGGGTGTTTTTGGGCTTGAATGCCCCGGCCGTGCCCGGCCGGGTGACTAAAATGGCCAGAACTCGATTTTAGGGGCTCCAAAACGCGCGGCACTTTTGACCATCGGATGCGGAATTTCTTGCTCTTCGTTTTTGTCTCTCGCAACATTTACTGAAAAGGCACGTAGCCCCAGGAAATCGCGATTTATTGCCATTTTGGGTGTTTTTCGGCTTGAATGCCCCGCCCGTGCCTGGCCGGGTGACTAAAATGGCCATAACTCGATTTTAGGGGCTCCAAAACGCGCGGCACTTTTGACCATCGGATGCGGAATTTCTTGCTCTTCGTTTTTGTCTCTCGCAACATTTACTGAAAAGGCACGTAGCCCCAGGAAATCGCGATTTATTGCCATTTTGGGTGTTTTTCGGCTTGAATGCCCCGCCCGTGCCTGGCCGGGTGACTAAAATGGCCATAACTCGATTTTAGGGGCTCCAAAACGCGCGGCACTTTTGACCATCGGATGCGGAATTTCTTGCTCTTCGTTTTTGTCTCTCGCAACATTTACTGAAAAGGCACGTAGCCCCAGGAAATCGCGATTTATTGCCATTTTGGGTGTTTTTCGCCTTGAATGCCCCGGCCGTGCCCGGCCGGGTGACTAAAATGGCCATAACTCGATTTTAGGGGCCCCAAAACGCGCGGCACTTTTGACCATCGGATGCGAAATTTCTTGCTCTTCGTTTTTGTCTCTCGCAACATTTACTGAAAATGCACGTAGCCCCGGGAAATCGCGATTTATTGCCATTTTGGGTGTTTCTCGGCTTGAATGCCCCGGCCGTGCCCGGCCGGGTGACTAAAATGGCCATAACTCGATTTTAGGGGCTCCAAAACGCGCGGCACTTTTGACCATCGGATGCGGAATTTCTTGCTCTTCGTTTTTGTCCCTCGCAACATTTACTGAAAAGGCACGTAGCCCCGGGAAATCGCGATTTATTGCCATTTTGGGTGTTTTTCGGCTTGAATGCCCCGACCGTGCCCGGCCGGGTGACTAAAATGGCCATAACTCGATTTTAGGGGCTCCAAAACGCGCGGCACTTTTGACCATCGGATGCGGAATTTCTTGCTCTTCGTTTTTGTCTCTCGCAACATTTACTGAAAAGGCACGTAGCCCCAGGAAATCGCGATTTATTGCCATTTTGGGTGTTTCTCGGCTTGAATGCCCCGGCCGTGCCTGGCTGGGTGTTCAAAATGGCCATGACTCGATTTTAGGGGCTCCAAAACGCGCGGCATTTTTGACCATCGGATGCGGAATTTCTTGCTCTTCGTTTTTGTCTCTCTCAACATTTACTGAAAAGGCACGTAGCCCCATGAAATCGCGATTCATTGCCATTTTGGGTGTTTTTCGGCTTGAATGCCCCGGCCGTGCCCGGCCGGGTGACTAAAATGGCCATAACTCGATTTTAGGGGCTCCAAAACGCGCGGCACTTTTGACCATCGGATGCGGAATTTCTTGCTCTTCGTTTTTGTCTCTCGCAACATTTACTGAAAATGCACGTAGCCCCAGGAAATCGCGATTTATTGCCATTTTGGGTGTTTTTCGGCTTGAATGCCCCGCCCGTGCCTGGCCGGGTGACTAAAATGGCCATAACTCGATTTTAGGGGCTCCAAAACGCGCGGCACTTTTGACCATCGGATGCGGAATTTCTTGCTCTTCGTTTTTGTCTCTCGCAACATTTACTGAAAATGCACGTAGCCCCGGGAAATCGCGATTTATTGCCATTTTGGGTGTTTTTGGGCTTGAATGCCCCGGCCGTGCCCGGCCGGGTGACTAAAATGGCCATAACTCGATTTTACGGGCTCCAAAACGCGCGGCACTTTTGACCATCGGATGCGGAATTTCTTGCTCTTCGTTTTTGTCTCTCGCAACATTTACTGAAAAGGCACGTAGCCCCAGGAAATCGCGATTTATTGCCATTTTGGGTGTTTTTCGCCTTGAATGCCCCGGCCGTGCCCGGCCGGGTGACTAAAATGGCCATAACTCGATTTTAGGGGATCCAAAACGCGCGGCACTTTTGACCATCGGATGCGGAATTTCTTGCTCTTCGTTTTTGTCTCTCGCAACATTTACTGAAAATGCACGTAGCCCCAGGAAATCGCGATTTATTGCCATTTTGGGTGTTTTTCGGCTTGAATGCCCCGGCCGTGCCTGGCCGGGTGACTAAAATGGCCATAACTCGATTTTAGGGGCTCCAAAACGCGCGGCACTTTTGACCATCGGATGCGGAATTTCTTGCTCTTCGTTTTTGTCTCTCGCAACATTTACTGAAAATGCACGTAGCCCCGGGAAATCGCGATTTATTGCCATTTTGGATGTTTTTCGGCTTGAATGCCCCGGCCGTGCCCGGCCGGGTGACTAAAATGGCCATGACTCGATTTTAGGGGCTCCAAAACGCGCGGCACTTTTGACCATCGGATGCAGAATTTCTTGCTCTTCGTTTTTGTCTCTCGCAACATTTACTGAAAAGGCACGTAGCCCCAGGAAATCGCGATTTATTGCCATTTTGGGTGTTTTTCGCCTTGAATGCCCCGGCCGTGCCCGGCCGGGTGACTAAAATGGCCATAACTCGATTTTAGGGGCTCCAAAACGCGCGGCACTTTTGACCATCGGATGCGGAATTTCTTGCTCTTCGTTTTTGTCCCTCGCAACATTTACTGAAAAGGCACGTAGCCCCATGAAATCGCGATTTATTGCCATTTTGGGTGTTTTTCGGCTTGAATGCCCCGGCCATGCCCGGCCGGGTGACTAAAATGGCCATAACTCGATTTTAGGGGATCCAAAACGCGCGGCACTTTTGACCATCGGATGCGGAATTTCTTGCTCTTCGTTTTTGTCTCTCGCAACATTTACTGAAAAGGCACGTAGCCCCAGGAAATCGCGATTTATTGCCATTTTGGGTGTTTCTCGGCTTGAATGCCCCGGCCGTGCCTGGCCGGGTGTTTAAAATGGCCATAACTCGATTTTAGGGGCTCCAAAACGCGCGGCACTTTTGACCATCGGATGCGGAATTTCTTGCTCTTCGTTTTTGTCTCTCGCAACATTTACTGAAAATGCACGTAGCCCCAGGAAATCGCGATTTATTGCCATTTTGGGTGTTTTTCGCCTTGAATGCCCCGGCCGTGCCTGGCCGGGTGACTAAAATGGCCATAACTCGATTTTAGGGGCTCCAAAACGCGCGGCACTTTTGACCATCGGATGCGGAATTTCTTGCTCTTCGTTTTTGTCTCTCGCAACATTTACTGAAAAGGCACGTAGCCCCGGGAAATCGCGATTTATTGCCATTTTGGGTGTTTTTGGGCTTGAATGCCCCGGCCGTGCCCGGCTGGGTGACTAAAATGGCCATAACTCGATTTTAGGGGCTCCAAAACGCGCGGCACTTTTGACCATCGGATGCGGAATTTCTTGCTCTTCGTTTTTGTCTCTCGCAACATTTACTGAAAATGCACGTAGCCCCAGGAAATCGCGATTTATTGCCATTTTGGGTGTTTTTCGGCTTGAATGCCCCGACCGTGCCTGGCCGGGTGACTAAAATGGCCATAACTCGATTTTAGGGGCTCCAAAACGCGCGGCACTTTTGACCATCGGATGCGGAATTTCTTGCTCTTCGTTTTTGTCTCTCGCAACATTTACTGAAAATGCACGTAGCCCCAGGAAATCGCGATTTATTGCCATTTTGGGTGTTTTTCGGCTTGAATGCCCCGGCCGTGCCTGGCCGGGTGACTAAAATGGTCATAACCCGTATTTAGGGGCTCCAAAACGCGCGGCACTTTTGACCATCGGATGCGGAATTTCTTGCTCTTCGTTTTTGTCTCTCGCAACATTTACTGAAAATGCACGTAGCCCCGGGAAATCGCGATTTATTGCCATTTTGGGTGTTTTTCGCCTTGAATGCCCCGCCCGTGCCCGGCCGGGTGACTAAAATGGCCGTAACTCGATTTTAGGGGCTCCAAAACGCGCGGCACTTTTGACCATCGGATGCGGAATTTCTTGCTCTTCGTTTTTGTCTGTCGCAACATTTACTGAAAATGCACGTAGCCCCAGGAAATCGCGATTTATTGCCATTTTGGGTGTTTTTCGCCTTGAATGCCCCGGCCGTGCCCGGCCGGGTGACTAAAATGGCCATAACTCGATTTTAGGGGCTCCAAAACGCGCGGCACTTCTGACCATCGGATGCGGAATTTCTTGCTCTTCGTTTTTGTCTCTCGCAACATTTACTGAAAATGCACGTAGCCCCGGGAAATCGCGATTTATTGCCATTTTGGGTGTTTTTCGCCTTGAATGCCCCGCCCGTGCCCGGCCGGGTGACTAAAATGGCCGTAACTCGATTTTAGGGGCTCCAAAACGCGCGGCACTTTTGACCATCGGATGCGGAATTTCTTGCTCTTCGTTTTTGTCTGTCGCAACATTTACTGAAAATGCACGTAGCCCCAGGAAATCGCGATTTATTGCCATTTTGGGTGTTTTTCGCCTTGAATGCCCCGGCCGTGCCCGGCCGGGTGACTAAAATGGCCATAACTCGATTTTAGGGGCTCCAAAACGCGCGGCACTTCTGACCATCGGATGCGGAATTTCTTGCTCTTCGTTTTTGTCTCTCGCAACATTTGCTGAAAAGGCACGTAGCCCCGGGAAATCGCGATTTATTGCCATTTTGGGTGTTTTTTGGCTTGAATGCCCCGGCCGTGCCCGGCCGGGTGACTAAAATGGCCATAACTCAATTTTAGGGGCTCCAAAACGCGCGGCACTTTTGACCATCGGATGCGGAATTTCTTGCTCTTCGTTTTTGTCTCTCGCAACATTTACTGAAAATGCACGTAGCCCCGGGAAATCGCGATTTATTGCCATTTTGGGTGTTTTTCGGCTTGAATGCCCCGGCCGTGCCCGGCCGGGTGACTAAAATGGCCATAACTCGATTTTAGGGGCTCCAAAACGCGCGGCACTTTTGACCATCGGATGCGGAATTTCTTGCTCTTCTTTTGTCTCTCGCAACATTTACTGAAAATGCACGTAGCCCCAGGAAATCGCGATTTATTGCCATTTTGGGTGTTTTTCGCCTTGAATGCCCCGCCCGTGCCTGGCCGGGTGACTAAAATGGCCATAACTCGATTTTTGGGGCTCCAAAACGCGCGGCACTTTTGACCATCGGATGCGGAATTTCTTGCTCTTCGTTTTTGTCTCTCGCAACATTTACTGAAAATGCACGTAGCCCCGGGAAATCGCGATTTATTGCCATTTTTGGGTGTTTTTGGGCTTGAATGCCCCGGCCGTGCCCGGCCGGGTGACTAAAATGGCCATAACTCGATTTTAGGGGCTCCAAAACGCGCGGCACTTTTGACCATCGGATGCGGAATTTCTTGCTCTTCGTTTTTGTCTCTCGCAACATTTACTGAAAAGGCACGTAGCCCCAGGAAATCGCGATTTATTGCCATTTTGGGTGTTTTTCGCCTTGAATGCCCCGCCCGTGCCCGGCCGGGTGACTAAAATGGCCATAACTCGATTTTAGGGGATCCAAAACGCGCGGCACTTTTGACCATCGGATGCGGAATTTCTTGCTCTTCGTTTTTGTCTCTCGCAACATTTACTGAAAAGGCACGTAGCCCCAGGAAATCGCGATTTATTGCCATTTTGGGTGTTTTTCGGCTTGAATGCCCCGGCCGTGCCCAGCCGGGGAGATGGCCATAACCCGATTTTAGGGGCTCCAAAACGCGCGGCACTTTTGACCATCGGATGCGGAATTTCTTGCTCTTCGTTTTTGTCTCTCGCAACATTTACGGAAAATGCACGTAGCCCCAGGAAATCGCGATTTATTGCCATTTTGGGTGTTTTTCGGCTTGAATGCCCCGGCCGTGCCCGGCCAGGTGACTAAAATGGCCAGAACTCGATTTTAGGGGCTCCAAAACGCGCGGCACTTTTGACCATCGGATGCGGAATTTCTTGCTCTTCGTTTTTGTCTCTCGCAACATTTACTGAAAATGCACGTAGCCCCAGGAAATCGCGATTTATTGCCATTTTGGGTGATTTTCGGCTTGAATGCCCCGGCCGTGCCCGGCCGGGTGACTAAAATGGCCAGAACTCGATTTCAAGGGCTCCAAAGCGCGCGGCACTTTTGACCATCGGATGCGGAATTTCTTGCTCTTCGTTTTTGTCTCTCGCAACATTTACTGAAAATGCACGTAGCCCCAGGAAATCGCGATTTATTGCCATTTTGGGTGTTTTTCGCCTTGAATGCCCCGGCCGTGCCCGGCTGGGTGACTAAAATGGCCATAACTCGATTTTAGGGGCTCCAAAACGCGCGGCACTTTTGACCATCGGATGCGGAATTTCTTGCTCTTCGTTTTTGTCTCTCGCAACATTTACTGAAAAGGCACGTAGCTCCGGGAAATCGCGATTTATTGCCATTTTGGGTGTTTTTGGGCTTGAATGCCCCGGCCGTGCCCGGCCGGGTGACTAAAATGGCCATAACTCGATTTTACGGGCTCCAAAACGCGCGGCACTTTTGACCATCGGATGCGGAATTTCTTGCTCTTCGTTTTTGTCTCTCGCAACATTTACTGAAAAGGCACGTAGCCCCAGGAAATCGCGATTTATTGCCATTTTGGGTGTTTTTCGCCTTGAATGCCCCGGCCGTGCCCGGCCGGGTGACTAAAATGGCCATAACTCGATTTTAGGGGATCCAAAACGCGCGGCACTTTTGACCATCGGATGCGGAATTTCTTGCTCTTCGTTTTTGTCTCTCGCAACATTTACTGAAAATGCACGTAGCCCCAGGAAATCGCGATTTATTGCCATTTTGGGTGTTTTTCGGCTTGAATGCCCCGGCCGTGCCTGGCCGGGTGACTAAAATGGCCATAACTCGATTTTAGGGGCTCCAAAACGCGCGGCACTTTTGACCATCGGATGCGGAATTTCTTGCTCTTCGTTTTTGTCTCTCGCAACATTTACTGAAAATGCACGTAGCCCCGGGAAATCGCGATTTATTGCCATTTTGGGTGTTTTTCGGCTTGAATGCCCCGGCCGTGCCCGGCCGGGTGACTAAAATGGCCATGACTCGATTTTAGGGGCTCCAAAACGCGCGGCACTTTTGACCATCGGATGCAGAATTTCTTGCTCTTCGTTTTTGTCTCTCGCAACATTTACTGAAAAGGCACGTAGCCCCAGGAAATCGCGATTTATTGCCATTTTGGGTGTTTTTCGCCTTGAATGCCCCGGCCGTGCCCGGCCGGGTGACTAAAATGGCCATAACTCGATTTTAGGGGCTCCAAAACGCGCGGCACTTTTGACCATCGGATGCGGAATTTCTTGCTCTTCGTTTTTGTCCCTCGCAACATTTACTGAAAAGGCACGTAGCCCCATGAAATCGCGATTTATTGCCATTTTGGGTGTTTTTCGGCTTGAATGCCCCGGCCATGCCCGGCCGGGTGACTAAAATGGCCATAACTCGATTTTAGGGGATCCAAAACGCGCGGCACTTTTGACCATCGGATGCGGAATTTCTTGCTCTTCGTTTTTGTCTCTCGCAACATTTACTGAAAAGGCACGTAGCCCCAGGAAATCGCGATTTATTGCCATTTTGGGTGTTTCTCGGCTTGAATGCCCCGCCCGTGCCTGGCCGGGTGTTTAAAATGGCCATAACTCGATTTTAGGGGCTCCAAAACGCGCGGCACTTTTGACCATCGGATGCGGAATTTCTTGCTCTTCGTTTTTGTCTCTCGCAACATTTACTGAAAATGCACGTAGCCCCAGGAAATCGCGATTTATTGCCATTTTGGGTGTTTTTCGCCTTGAATGCCCCGGCCGTGCCTGGCCGGGTGACTAAAATGGCCATAACTCGATTTTAGGGGCTCCAAAACGCGCGGCACTTTTGACCATCGGATGCGGAATTTCTTGCTCTTCGTTTTTGTCTCTCGCAACATTTACTGAAAAGGCACGTAGCCCCGGGAAATCGCGATTTATTGCCATTTTGGGTGTTTTTGGGCTTGAATGCCCCGGCCGTGCCCGGCTGGGTGACTAAAATGGCCATAACTCGATTTTAGGGGCTCCAAAACGCGCGGCACTTTTGACCATCCGATGCGGAATTTCTTGCTCTTCGTTTTTGTCTCTCGCAACATTTACTGAAAATGCACGTAGCCCCGGGAAATCGCGATTTATTGCTATTTTGGGTGTTTTTGGGCTCGAATGCCCCGGCCGTGCCCGGCCGGGTGACTAAAATGGCCATAACTCGATTTTAGGGGCTCCAAAACGCGCGGCACTTTTGACCATCGGATGCAGAATTTCTTGCTCTTCGTTTTTGTCTCTCGCAACATTTACTGAAAAGGCACGTAGCCCCGGGAAATCGCGATTTATAGCCATTTTGGGTGTTTTTCGGCTTGAATGCCCCGGCCGTGCCCGGCCGGGTGACTAAAATGGCCAAAAATCGATTTTAGGGGCTCCAAAACGCGCGGCACTTTTGACCATCGGATGCGGAATTTCTTGCTCTTCGTTTTTGTCTCTCGCAACATTTACTGAAAATGCACGTAGCCCCAGGAAATCGCGATTTATTGCCATTCTTGGTGTTTTTCGCCTTGAATGCCCCGGCCGTGCCCGGCCGGGTGACTAAAATGGCCATAACTCGATTTTGGAGGCTCCAAAACACGCGGCACTTTTGACCATCGGATGCGGAATTTCTTGCTCTTCGTTTTTGTCTCTCGCAACATTTACTGAAAATGCACGTAGCCCCAAGAAATCGCGATTTATTGCCATTTTGGGTGTTTTTCGGCTTGAATGCCCCGGCCGTGCCTGGCCGGGTGACTAAAATGGCCATAACTCGATTTTAGGGGCTCCAAAACGCGCGGCACTTTTGACCATCGGATGCGGAATTTCTTGCTCTTCGTTTTTGTCTCTCGCAACATTTACTGAAAAGGCACGTAGCCCCGGGAAATCGCGATTTATTGCCATTTTGGGTGTTTTTTGGCTTGAATGCCCCGCCCGTGCCCGGCCGGGTGACTAAAATGGCCAGAACTCGATTTTAGGGGCTCCAAAACGCGCGGCACTTCTGACCATCGGATGCGGAATTTCTTGCTCTTCGTTTTTGTCTGTCGCAACATTTGCTGAAAAGGCACGTAGCCCCGGGAAATCGCGATTTATAGCCATTTTGGGTGTTTTTCGGTTTGAATGCCCCGGCCGTGCCCGGCCGGGTGACTAAAATGGCCATAACTCGATTTTAGGGGCTCCAAAACGTGCGGCAGTTTCGACCATCGGATGCGGAATTTCTTGCTCTTCTTTTGTCTCTCGCAACATTTACTGAAAAGGCACGTAGCCCCAGGAAATCGCGATTTATTGCCTTTTTGGGTGTTTCTCGGCTTGAATGCCCCGGCCGTGCCCGGCCGGGTGACTAAAATGGCCATAACTCGATTTTACGGGCTCCAAAACGCGCGGCAGTTTCGACCATCGGATGCGGAATTTCTTGCTCTTCGTTTTTGTCTCTCGCAACATTTACTGAAAATGCACGTAGCCCCGGGAAATCGCGATTTATTGCCATTTTGGGTGTTTTTCGGCTTGAATGCCCCGGCCGTGCCCGGCCGGGTGACTAAAATGGCCATAACTCGATTTTAGGGGCTCCAAAACGCGCGGCACTTTTGACCATCGGATGCGGAATTTCTTGCTCTTCGTTTTTGTCTCTCGCAACATTTACTGAAAATGCACGTAGCCCCGGGAAATCGCGATTTATTGCCATTTTGGGTGTTTCTCGGCTTGAATGCCCCGCCCGTGCCCGGCCGGGTGACTAAAATGGCCATAACTCGATTTTAGGGGCTCCAAAACGCGCGGCACTTTTGACCATCGGATGCGGAATTTCTTGCTCTTCGTTTTTGTCTCTCGCAACATTTACTGAAAATGCACGTAGCCCCAAGAAATCGCGATTTATTGCCATTTTGGGTGTTTTTCGGCTTGAATGCCCCGGCCGTGCCTGGCCGGGTGACTAAAATGGCCATAACTCGATTTTAGGGGCTCCAAAACGCGCGGCACTTTTGACCATCGGATGCGGAATTTCTTGCTCTTCGTTTTTGTCTCTCGCAACATTTACTGAAAAGGCACGTAGCCCCGGGAAATCGCCATTTATTGCCATTTTGGGTGTTTTTTGGCTTGAATGCCCCGCCCGTGCCCGGCCGGGTGACTAAAATGGCCAGAACTCGATTTTAGGGGCTCCAAAACGCGCGGCACTTCTGACCATCGGATGCGGAATTTCTTGCTCTTCGTTTTTGTCTGTCGCAACATTTGCTGAAAAGGCACGTAGCCCCGGGAAATCGCGATTTATAGCCATTTTGGGTGTTTTTCGGCTTGAATGCCCCGGCCGTGCCCGGCCGGGTGACTAAAATGGCCATAACTCGATTTTAGGGGCTCCAAAACGTGCGGCAGTTTCGACCATCGGATGCGGAATTTCTTGCTCTTCTTTTGTCTCTCGCAACATTTACTGAAAAGGCACGTAGCCCCAGGAAATCGCGATTTATTGCCATTTTGGGTGTTTCTCGGCTTGAATGCCCCGCCCGTGCCCGGCCGGGTGACTAAAATGGCCATAACTCGATTTTAGGGGCTCCAAAACGCGCGGCAGTTTCGACCATCGGATGCGGAATTTCTTGCTCTTCGTTTTTGTCTCTCGCAACATTTACTGAAAATGCACGTAGCCCCGGGAAATCGCGATTTATTGCCATTTTGGGTGTTTTTCGGCTTGAATGCCCCGGCCGTGCCCGGCCGGGTGACTAAAATGGCCAGAACTCGATTTTAGGGGCTCCAAAACGCGCGGCACTTTTGACCATCGGATGCGGAATTTCTTGCTCTTCGTTTTTGTCTCTCGCAACATTTACTGAAAATGCACGTAGCCCCGGGAAATCGCGATTTATTGCCATTTTGGGTGTTTTTCGGCTTGAATGCCTCGGCCGTGCCCGGCCGGGTGACTAAAATGGCCATAACTCGATTTTAGGGGCTCCAAAACGCGCGGCACTTTTGACCATCGGATGCGGAATTTCTTGCTCTTCGTTTTTGTCTCTCGCAACATTTACTGAAAATGCACGTAGCCCCGGGAAATCGCGATTTATTGCTATTTTGGGTGTTTTTGGGCTCGAATGCCCCGGCCGTGCCCGGCCGGGTGACTAAAATGGCCATAACTCGATTTTAGGGGCTCCAAAACGCGCGGCACTTTTGACCATCGGATGCAGAATTTCTTGCTCTTCGTTTTTGTCTCTCGCAACATTTACTGAAAAGGCACGTAGCCCCGGGAAATCGCGATTTATAGCCATTTTGGGTGTTTTTCGGCTTGAATGCCCCGGCCGTGCCCGGCCGGGTGACTAAAATGGCCAAAAATCGATTTTAGGGGCTCCAAAACGCGCGGCACTTTTGACCATCGGATGCGGAATTTCTTGCTCTTCGTTTTTGTCTCTCGCAACATTTACTGAAAATGCACGTAGCCCCAGGAAATCGCGATTTATTGCCATTCTTGGTGTTTTTCGCCTTGAATGCCCCGGCCGTGCCCGGCCGGGTGACTAAAATGGCCATAACTCGATTTTAGAGGCTCCAAAACACGCGGCACTTTTGACCATCGGATGCGGAATTTCTTGCTCTTCGTTTTTGTCTCTCGCAACATTTACTGAAAATGCACGTAGCCCCAAGAAATCGCGATTTATTGCCATTTTGGGTGTTTTTCGGCTTGAATGCCCCGGCCGTGCCTGGCCGGGTGACTAAAATGGCCATAACTCGATTTTAGGGGCTCCAAAACGCGCGGCACTTTTGACCATCGGATGCGGAATTTCTTGCTCTTCGTTTTTGTCTCTCGCAACATTTACTGAAAAGGCACGTAGCCCCGGGAAATCGCGATTTATTGCCATTTTGGGTGTTTTTTGGCTTGAATGCCCCGCCCGTGCCCGGCCGGGTGACTAAAATGGCCAGAACTCGATTTCAGGGGCTCCAAAACGCCCGGCACTTCTGACCATCGGATGCGGAATTTCTTGCTCTTCGTTTTTGTCTCTCGCAACATTTACTGAAAATGCACGTAGCCCCAAGAAATCGCGATTTATTGCCATTTTGGGTGTTTTTCGGCTTGAATGCCCCGGCCGTGCCTGGCCGGGTGACTAAAATGGCCATAACTCGATTTTAGGGGCTCCAAAACGCGCGGCACTTTTGACCATCGGATGCGGAATTTCTTGCTCTTCGTTTTTGTCTCTCGCAACATTTACTGAAAAGGCACGTAGCCCCGGGAAATCGCGATTTATTGCCATTTTGGGTGTTTTTTGGCTTGAATGCCCCGCCCGTGCCCGGCCGGGTGACTAAAATGGCCAGAACTTGATTTTAGGGGCTCCAAAACGCGCGGCACTTCTGACCATCGGATGCGGAATTTCTTGCTCTTCGTTTTTGTCTGTCGCAACATTTGCTGAAAAGGCACGTAGCCCCGGGAAATCGCGATTTATAGCCATTTTGGGTGTTTTTCGGCTTGAATGCCCCGGCCGTGCCCGGCCGGGTGACTAAAATGGCCATAACTCGATTTTAGGGGCTCCAAAACGTGCGGCAGTTTCGACCATCGGATGCGGAATTTCTTGCTCTTCTTTTGTCTCTCGCAACATTTACTGAAAAGGCACGTAGCCCCAGGAAATCGCGATTTATTGCCATTTTGGGTGTTTTTCGGCTTGAATGCCCCGCCCGTGCCCGGCCGGGTGACTAAAATGGCCATAACTCGATTTTAGGGGCTCCAAAACGCGCGGCAGTTTCGACCATCGGATGCGGAATTTCTTGCTCTTCGTTTTTGTCTCTCGCAACATTTACTGAAAATGCACGTAGCCCCGGGAAATCGCGATTTATTGCCATTTTGGGTGTTTTTCGGCTTGAATGCCCCGCCCGTGCCCGGCCGGGTGACTAAAATGGCCATAACTCGATTTTAGGGGCTCCAAAACGCGCGGCACTTCTGACCATCGGATGCGGAATTTCTTGCTCTTCGTTTTTGTCTCTCGCAACATTTGCTGAAAAGGCACGTAGCCCCGGGAAATCGCGATTTATTGCCATTTTGGGTGTTTTTTGGCTTGAATGCCCCGCCCGTGCCCGGCCCGGTGACTAAAATGGCCATAACTCGATTTTAGGGGCTCCAAAACGCGCGGCACTTTTGACCATCGGATGCGGAATTTCTTGCTCTTCGTTTTTGTCTCTCGCAACATTTACTGAAAATGCACGTAGCCCCGGGAAATCGCGATTTATTGCCATTTTGGGTGTTTTTCGGCTTGAATGCCCCGCCCGTGCCCGGCCGGGTGACTAAAATGGCCATAACTCGATTTTAGGGGCTCCAAAACGCGCGGCACTTTTGACCATCGGATGCGGAATTTCTTGCTCTTCGTTTTTGTCTCGCGCAACATTTACTGAAAATGCACGTAGCCCCGGGAACTCGCGATTTATTGCTATTTTGGGTGTTTTTGGGCTTGAATGCCCCGGCCGTGCCCGGCCGGGTGACTAAAATGGCCATAACTCGATTTTAGGGGCTCCAAAACGCGCGGCACTTTTGACCATCGGATGCGGAATTTCTTGCTCTTCGTTTTTGTCTCTCGCAACATTTACTGAAAAGGCACGTAGCCCCCATGAAATCGCGATTTATAGCCATTTTGGGTGTTTTTCGGCTTGAATGCCCCGGCCGTGCCCGGCCGGGTGACTAAAATGGCCATAACTCGATTTTAGGGGCTCCAAAACGCGCGGCACTTTTGACCATCGGATGCAGAATTTCTTGCTCTTCGTTTTTGTCTCTCGCAACATTTACTGAAAAGGCACGTAGCCCCCATGAAATCGCGATTTATAGCCATTTTGGGTGTTTTTCGGCTTGAATGCCCCGGCCGTGCCCGGCCGGGTGACTAAAATGGCCAAAAATCGATTTTAGGGGCTCCAAAACGCGCGGCACTTTTGACCATCGGATGCGGAATTTCTTGCTCTTCGTTTTTGTCTCTCGCATCATCTACTGAAAATGCACGTAGCCCCAAGAAATCGCGATTTTTTTGCCATTTTGGGTGTTTTTCGGCTTGAATGCCCCGGCCGTGCCTGGCCGGGTGACTAAAATGGCCATAACTCGATTTTAGGGGCTCCAAAACGCGCGGCACTTTTGACCATCGGATGCGGAATTTCTTGCTCTTCGTTTTTGTCTCTCGCAACATTTACTGAAAAGGCACGTAGCCCCAGGAAATCGCGATTTATTGCCATTCTTGGTGTTTTTCGCCTTGAATGCCCCGGCCGTGCCCGGCCGGGTGACTAAAATGGCCATAACTCGATTTTAGAGGCTCCAAAACACGCGGCACTTTTGACCATCGGATGCGGAATTTTTTGCTCTTCGTTTTTGTCTCTCGCAACATTTACTGAAAAGGCACGTAGCCCCAGGAAATCGCGATTTATTGCCATTTTGGGTGTTTTTCGGCTTGAATGCCCCGGCCGTGCCTGGCCGGGTGACTAAAATGGCCATAACTCGATTTTAGGGGCTCCAAAACGCGCGGCACTTTTGACCATCGGATGCGGAATTTCTTGCTCTTCGTTTTTGTCTCTCGCAACATTTACTGAAAATGCACGTAGCCACGGGAAATCGCGATTTATTGCCATTTTGGGTGTTTTTCGGCTTGAATGCCCCGGCCGTGCCCGGCCAGGTGACTAAAATGGCCAGAACTCGATTTTAGGGGCTCCAAAACGCGCGGCACTTTTGACCATCGGATGCGGAATTTCTTGCTCTTCGTTTTTGGCTCTCGCAACATTTACTGAAAAGGCACGTAGCCCCGGGAAATCGCGATTTATTGCCATTTTGGGTGTTTTTTGGCTTGAATGCCCCGCCCGTGCCCGGCCGGGTGACTAAAATGGCCAGAACTCGATTTTAGGGGCTCCAAAACGCGCAGCACTTCTGACCATCGGATGCGGAATTTCTTGCTCTTCGTTTTTGTCTCTCGCAACATTTGCTGAAAAGGCACGTAGCCCCGGGAAATCGCGATTTATTGCCATTTTGGGTGTTTTTCGGCTTGAATGCCCCGGCCGTGCCCGGCCGGGTGACTAAAATGGCCATAACTCGATTTTAGGGGCTCCAAAACGTGCGGCAGTTTCGACCATCGGATGCGGAATTTCTTGCTCTTCTTTTGTCTCTCGCAACATTTACTGAAAAGGCACGTAGCCCCAGGAAATCGCGATTTATTGCCATTTTGGGTGTTTCTCGGCTTGAATGCCCGGCCCGTGCCCGGCCGGGTGACTAAAATGGCCATAACTCGATTTTAGGGGCTCCAAAACGCGCGGCACTTTTGACCATCGGATGCGGAATTTCTAGCTCTTCTTTTGTCTCTCGCAACATTTACTGAAAATGCACGTAGCCCCGGGAAATCGCGATTTATTGCCATTTTTGGGTGTTTTTCGGCTTGAATGCCCCGCCCGTGCCCGGCCGGGTGACTAAAATGGCCAGAACTCGATTTTAGGGGCTCCAAAACGCGCAGCACTTCTGACCATCGGATGCGGAATTTCTTGCCCTTCCTTTTTGTCTGTCGCAACATTTGCTGAAAAGGCACGTAGCCCCATGAAATCGCGATTTATTGCCATTTTGGGTGTTTCTCGGCTTGAATGCCCCGCCCGTGCCTGGCCGGGTGACTAAAATGGCCATAACTCGATTTTAGGGGCTCCAAAACGCGCGGCACTTTTGACCATCGGATGCGGAATTTCTTGCTCTTCTTTTGTCTCTCGCAACATTTACTGAAAAGGCACGTAGCCCCGGGAAATCGCGATTTATTGCCATTTTGGGTGTTTTTCGCCTTGAATGCCCCGGCCGTGCCCGGCCGGGTGACTAAAATGGCCATAACTCGATTTTAGGGGCTCCAAAACACGCGGCACTTTTGACCATGGGATGCGGAATTTCTAGCTCTTCTTTTGTCGCTCGCAACATCTGCTGAAAATGCACGTAGCCCCGGGAGATCGCGATTCATTGCCATTTTGGGTGTTTTTCGGCTTGAATGCCCCGGCCGTGCCCGGCCGGGTGACTAAAATGGCCATAACTCGATTTTAGGGGCTCCAAAACGCGCGGCACTTTTGACCATCGGATGCGGAATTTCTTGCTCTTCGTTTTTGTCTCTCGCAACATTCACTGAAAATGCACGTAGCCCCGGGAAATCGCGATTTATTGCCATTTTGGGTGTTTTTCGGCTTGAATGCCCCGGCCGTGCCCGGCCGGGTGACTAAAATGGCCATAACTCGATTTTAGGGGCTCCAAAACGCGCGGCACTTTTGACCATCGGATGCGGAATTTCTTGCTCTTTGTTTTTGTCTCTCGCAACTTTTACTGAAAATGCACGTAGCCCCGGGAAATCGCGATTTATTGCCATTTTGGGTATTTTTTGCCTTGAATGCCCCGGCCGTACCCGGCCTGGTGACTAAAATGGATATAACTCGATTTTAGGGGCTCCAAAACGCGCGGCACTTTTGACCATCGGATGCGGAATTTCTTGCCCTTCTTTTGTCTCTCGCAACATTTACTGAAAATGCACGTAGCCCCAGGAAATCGCGATTTATTGCCATTTTGGGTGTTTTTCGCCTTGAATGCCCCGGCCGTGCCTGGCCGGGTGACTAAAATGGCCATAACTCGATTTTAGGGGCTCCAAAACGCGCGGCACTTTTGACCATCGGATGCGGAATTTCTTCCTCTTCGTTTTTGTCTCGCGCAACATTTACTGAAAATGCACGTAGCCCCGGAAATCGCGATTTATTGCCATTTTGGGTGTTTTTCGGCTTGAATGCCCCGGCCGTGCCCGGCCGGGTGACTAAAATGGCCATAACCCGATTTTAGGGGCTCCAAAACGCGCGGCACTTTTGACCATCGGATGCAGAATTTCTTGCTCTTCGTTTTTGTCTCTCGCAACATTTACTGAAAATGCACGTAGCCCCAGGAAATCGCGATTTATTGCCATTTTGGGTGTTTTTCGGCTTGAATGCCCCGGCCGTGCCCGGCCGGGTGACTAAAATGGCCAGAACTCGATTTTAGGGGCTCCAAAACGCGCGGCACTTTTGACCATCGGATGCGGAATTTCTAGCTCTTCTTTTGTCTCTCGCAACATTTACTGAAAATGCACGTAGCCCCGGGAAATCGCGATTTATTGCCATTTTTGGGTGTTTTTCGGCTTGAATGCCCCGCCCGTGCCCGGCCGGGTGACTAAAATGGCCAGAACTCGATTTTAGGGGCTCCAAAACGCGCAGCACTTCTGACCATCGGATGCGGAATTTCTTGCCCTTCCTTTTTGTCTGTCGCAACATTTGCTGAAAAGGCACGTAGCCCCATGAAATCGCGATTTATTGCCATTTTGGGTGTTTCTCGGCTTGAATGCCCCGCCCGTGCCCGGCCGGGTGACTAAAATGGCCATAACTCGATTTTAGGGGCTCCAAAACGCGCGGCACTTTTGACCATCGGATGCGGAATTTCTTGCTCTTCTTTTGTCTCTCGCAACATTTACTGAAAAGGCACGTAGCCCCGGGAAATCGCGATTTATTGCCATTTTGGGTGTTTTTCGCCTTGAATGCCCCGGCCGTGCCCGGCCGGGTGACTAAAATGGCCATAACTCGATTTTAGGGGCTCCAAAACACGCCGCACTTTTGACCATGGGATGCGGAATTTCTAGCTCTTCTTTTGTCGCTCGCAACATCTGCTGAAAATGCACGTAGCCCCGGGAGATCGCGATTCATTGCCATTTTGGGTGTTTTTCGGCTTGAATGCCCCGGCCGTGCCCGGCCGGGTGACTAAAATGGCCATAACTCGATTTTAGGGGCTCCAAAACGCGCGGCACTTTTGACCATCGGATGCGGAATTTCTTGCTCTTCTTTTGTCTCTCGCAACATTTACTGAAAAGGCACGTAGCCCCGGGAAATCGCGATTTATTGCCATTTTGGGTGTTTTTCGCCTTGAATGCCCCGGCCGTGCCCGGCCGGGTGACTAAAATGGCCATAACTCGATTTTAGGGGCTCCAAAACACGCGGCACTTTTGACCATGGGATGCGGAATTTCTAGCTCTTCTTTTGTCTCTCGCAACATTCACTGAAAATGCACGTAGCCCCGGGAAATCGCGATTTATTGCCATTTTGGGTGTTTTTCGGCTTGAATGCCCCGGCCGTGCCCGGCCGGGTGACTAAAATGGCCATAACCCGATTTTAGGGGCTCCAAAACGCGCGGCACTTTTGACCATCGGATGCGGAATTTCTTGCTCTTTGTTTTTGTCTCTCGCAACATTTACTGAAAATGCACGTAGCCCCGGGAAATCGCGATTTATTGCCATTTTGGGTATTTTTTGCCTTGAATGCCCCGGCCGTACCCGGCCGGGTGACTAAAATGGATATAACTCGATTTTAGGGGCTCCAAAACGCGCGGCACTTTTGACCATCGGATGCGGAATTTCTTGCTCTTCTTTTGTCTCTCGCAACATTTACTGAAAATGCACGTAGCCCCGGGAAATCGCGATTTATTGCCATTTTGGGTGTTTTTCGCCTTGAATGCCCCGGCCGTGCCCGGCCGGGTGACTAAAATGGCCATAACTCGATTTTAGGGGCTCCAAAACGCGCGGCACTTTTGACCATCGGATGCGGAATTTCTTGCTCTTCGTTTTTGTCTCGCGCAACATTTACTGAAAATGCACGTAGCCCCGGGAAATCGCGATTTATTGCCATTTTGGGTGTTTTTCGGCTTGAATGCCCCGGCCGTGCCCGGCCGGGTG
Organism: Eutreptiella sp. 'Long Island Sound 2002'; assembly: GCA_964036045.1. Taxonomy (NCBI): domain Eukaryota; phylum Euglenozoa; class Euglenophyceae; order Eutreptiales; family Eutreptiaceae; genus Eutreptiella; species Eutreptiella sp. 'Long Island Sound 2002'. Next base: position 58,599,972 of record OZ038391.1, read on the forward strand.
ACTAAAATGGCCATAACCCGATTTTAGGGGCTCCAAAACGCGCGGCACTTTTGACCATCGGATGCAGAATTTCTTGCTCTTCGTTTTTGTCTCTCGCAACATTTACTGAAAATGCACGTAGCCCCAGGAAATCGCGATTTATTGCCATTTTGGGTGTTTCTCGGCTTGAATGCCCCGCCCGTGCCTGGCCGGGTGACTAAAATGGCCATAACTCGATTTTAGGGGCTCCAAAACGCGCGGCACTTTTGACCATCGGATGCGGAATTGCTTGCTCTTCGCTTTTGTCTCTCGCAACATTTACTGAAAATGCACGTAGCCCCGGGAAATCGCGATTTATTGCCATTTTGGGTGTTTTTCGGCTTGAATGCCCCGGCCGTGCCCGGCCGGGTGACTAAAATGGCCATAACTCGATTTTAGGGGCTCCAAAACGCGCGGCACTTCTGACCATCGGATGCGGAATTGCTTGCTCTTCGCTTTTGTCTCTCGCAACATTTACTGAAAATGCACGTAGCCCCGGGAAATCGCGATTTATTGCCATTTTGGGTGTTTTTTGCCTTGAATGCCCCGGCCGTGCCCGGCCGGGTGACTAAAATGGATATAACTCGATTTTAGGGGCTCCAAAACGCGCGGCACTTTTGACCATCGGATGCGGAATTTCTAGCTCTTCGTTTTTGTCTCTCGCAACATTTACTGAAAAGGCACGTAGCCCCAGGAAATCGCGATTTATTGCCATTTTGGGTGCTTTTCGGTTTGAATGCCCCGGCCGTGCCTGGCCGGGTGACTAAAATGGCCATAACTCGATTTTAGGGGCTCCAAAACGCGCGGCACTTTTGACCATCGGATGCGGAATTTCTTGCTCTTCGTTTTTGTCTCTCGCAACATTTACTGAAAAGGCACGTAGCCCCAGGAAATCGCGATTTATTGCCATTTTGGGTGTTTTTCGGCTTGAATGCCCCGCCCGTGCCCGGCCGGGTGACTAAAATGGCCAGAACTCGATTTTAGGGGCTCCAAAACGCGCGGCACTTCTGACCATCGGATGCGGAATTTCTTGCTCTTCCTTTTTGTCTGTCGCAACATTTACTGAAAATGCACGTAGCCCCGGGAAATCGCGATTTATTGCCATTTTGGGTGTTTCTCGGCTTGAATGCCCCGCCCGTGCCCCGCCGGGTGATTAAAATGGCCATAACTCGATTTTAGGGGCTCCAAAACGCGCGGCACTTTTGACCATCGGATGCGGAATTTCTTGCTCTTCTTTTGTCTCTCGCAACATTTACTGAAAATGCACGTAGCCCCGGGAAATCGCGATTTATTGCCATTTTGGGTGTTTTTCGGCTTGAATGCCCCGGCCGTGCCCGGCCGGGTGACTAAAATGGCCATAACTCGATTTTAGGGGCTCCAAAACGCGCGGCAGTTTCGACCATCGGATGCGGAATTTCTTGCTCTTCTTTTGTCTCTCGCAACATTTACTGAAAATGCACGTAGCCACGGGAAATCGCGATTTATTGCCATTTTGGGTGTTTTTCGGCTTGAATGCCCCGCCCGTGCCCGGCCGGGTGACTAAAATGGCCAGAACTCGATTTTAGGGGCTCCAAAACGCGCAGCACTTCTGACCATCGGGTGCGGAATTTCTTGCTCTTCGTTTTTGTCTCGCGCAACATTTACTGAAAATGCACGTAGCCCCGGGAAATCGCGATTTATTGCCATTTTGGGTGTTTTTCGGCTTGAATGCCCCGCCCGTGCCCGGTCGGGTGACTAAAATGGCCATAACTCGATTTTAGGGGCTCCAAAACGCGCAGCACTTCTGACCATCGGATGCGGAATATCTTGCCCTTCCTTTTTGTCTGTCGCAACATTTGCTGAAAAGGCACGTAGCCCCGGGAAATCGCGATTTATTGCCATTTTGGGTGTTCCTCGGCTTGAATGCCCCGCCCGTGCCCGGCCGGGTGACTAAAATGGCCATAACTCGATTTTAGGGGCTCCAAAACGCGCGGCACTTTTGACCATCGGATGCGGAATTTCTTGCTCTTCTTTTGTCTCTCGCAACATTTACTGAAAAGGCACGTAGCCCCGGGAAATCGCGATTTATTGCCATTTTGGGTGTTTTTCGGCTTGAATGCCCCGGCCGTGCCCGGCCGGGTGACTAAAATGGCCATAACTCGATTTTAGGGGCTCCAAAACACGCGGCACTTTTGACCATCGGATGCGGAATTTCTAGCTCTTCTTTTGTCGCTCGCAACATCGGCTGAAAATGCACGTAGCCCTGGGAGATCGCGATTTATTGCCATTTTGGGTGTTTTTCGGCTTGAATGTGACTAAAATGGCCATAACTCGATTTTAGGGGCTCCAAAACGCGCGGCACTTTTGACCATCGGATGCGGAATTTCTTGCTCTTCGTTTTTGTCTCTCGCAACATTTACTGAAAATGCACGTAGCCCCGGGAAATCGCGATTTATTGCCATTTTGGGTGTTTTTCGGCTTGAATGCCCCGGCCATGCCCGGCCAGGTGACTAAAATGGCCATAACTCGATTTTAGGGGCTCCAAAACGCGCGGCACTTTTGACCATCGGATGCGGAATTTCTTGCTCTTCGTTTTTGTCTCTCGCAACATTTGCTGAAAATGCACGTAGCCCCGGGAAATCGCGATTTATTGCCATTTTGGGTGTTTTTCGGCTTGAATGCCCCGCCCGTGCCCGGCCCGGTGACTAAAATGGCCATAACTCGATTTTAGGGGCTCCAAAACGCGCGGCACTTTTGACCATCGGATGCGGAATTTCTTGCTCTTCGTTTTTGTCGCTCGCAACATTTGCTGAAAAGGCACGTAGCCCCGGGAAATCGCGATTTATTGCCATTTTGGGTGTTTCTCGGCTTGAATGCCCCGCCCGTGCCCGGCCGGGTGACTAAAATGGCCATAACTCGATTTTAGGGGCTCCAAAACGCGCGGCACTTTTGACCATCGGATGCGGAATTTCTAGCTCTTCGTTTTTGTCTCTCGCAACATTTACTGAAAATGCACGTAGCCCCGGGAAATCGCGATTTATTGCCATTTTGGGTGTTTTTCGGCTTGAATGCCCCGGCCGTGCCCGGCCCGGTGACTAAAATGGCCATAACTCGATTTTAGGGGCTCCAAAACGCGCGGCACTTCTGACCATCGGATGCGGAATTTCTAGCTCTTCTTTTGTCTCTCGCAACATTTACTGAAAAGGCACGTAGCCCCGGGAAATCGCGATTTATTGCCATTTTGGGTGTTTTTCGGCTTGAATGCCCCGCCCGTGCCCGGCCGGGTGACTAAAATGGCCATAACTCGATTTTAGGGGCTCCAAAACGCGCGGCACTTTTGACCATCGGATGCGGAATTTCTTGCTCTTCGTTTTTGTCTCTCGCAACATTTGCTGAAAATGCACGTAGCCCCAGGAAATCGCGATTTATTGCCATTTTGGGTGTTTTTCGGCTTGAATGCCCCGGCCGTGCCCAGCCGGGTGACTAAAATGGCCATAACTCGATTTTAGGGGCTCCAAAACGCGCGGCACTTCTGACCATCGGATGCGGAATTTCTTGCTCTTCTTTTGTCCCTCGCAACATTTACTGAAAAGGCACGTAGCCCCGGGAAATCGCGATTTATTGCCATTTTGGGTGTTTTTCGGCTTGAATGCCCCGCCCGTGCCCGGCCGGGTGACTAAAATGGCCATAACTCGATTTTAGGGGCTCCAAAACGCGCGGCACTTCTGACCATCGGATGCGGAATTTCTAGCTCTTCGTTTTTGTCTCTCGCAACATTTGCTGAAAATGCACGTAGCCCCAGGAAATCGCGATTTATTGCCATTTTGGGTGTTTTTCGGCTTGAATGCCCCGGCCGTGCCCGGCCGGGTGACTAAAATGGCCATAACTCGATTTTAGGGGCTCCAAAACGCGCGGCACTTCTGACCATCGGATGCGGAATTTCTTGCTCTTCTTTTGTCTCTCGCAACATTTACTGAAAAGGCACGTAGCCCCGGGAAATCGCGATTTATTGCCATTTTGGGTGTTTTTCGGCTTGAATGCCCCGCCCGTGCCCGGCCGGGTGACTAAAATGGCCATAACTCGATTTTAGGGGCTCCAAAACGCGCGGCACTTTTGACCATCGGATGAGGAATTTCTAGCTCTTCTTTTGTCTCTCGCAACATTTACTGAAAAGGCACGTAGCCCCGGGAAATCGCGATTTATTGCCATTTTGGGTGTTTCTCGGCTTGAATGCCCCGGCCGTGCCCGGCCGGGTGACTAAAATGGCCATAACTCGATTTTAGGGGCTCCAAAACGCGCGGCACTTCTGACCATCGGATGCGGAATTTCTCGCTCTTCTTTTGTCTCTCGCAACATTTACTGAAAAGGCACGTAGCCCCGGGAAATCGCGATTTATTGCCATTTTGGGTGTTTTTCGGCTTGAATGCCCCGCCCGTGCCCGGCCGGGTGACTAAAATGGCCATAACTCGATTTTAGGGGCTCCAAAACGCGCGGCACTTGTGACCATCGGATGAGGAATTTCTAGCTCTTCTTTTGTCTCTCGCAACATTTACTGAAAAGGCACGTAGCCCCGGGAAATCGCGATTTATTGCCATTTTTGGTGTTTCTCGGCTTGAATGCCCCGGCCGTGCCCGGCCGGGTGACTAAAATGGCCATAACTCGATTTTAGGGGCTCCAAAACGCGCGGCACTTCTGACCATCGGATGCGGAATTTCTCGCTCTTCTTTTGTCTCTCGCAACATTTACTGAAAAGGCACGTAGCCCCAGGAAATCGCGATTTATTGCCATTTTGGGTGTTTTTCGGCTTGAATGCCCCGGCCGTGCCCGGCCGGGTGACTAAAATGGCCATAACTCGATTTTAGGGGCTCCAAAACGCGCGGCACTTCTGACCATCGGATGCGGAATTTCTTGCTCTTCGTTTGTCTCTCGCAACATTTGCTGAAAATGCACGTAGCCCCGGGAAATCGCGATTTATTGCCATTTTGGGTGCTTTTCGGCTTGAATGCCCCGGCCGTGCCCGGCCGGGTGACTAAAATGGCCATAACTCGATTTTAGGGGCTCCAAAACGCGCGGCACTTCTGACCATCGGATGCGGAATTTCTTGCTCTTCGTTTTTGGCTCTCGCAACATTTACTGAAAAGGCACTTAGCCCCGGGAAATCGCGATTTATTGCCATTTTGGGTGTTTTTCGGCTTGAATGCCCCGGCCGTGCCCGGCCGGGTGACTAAAATGGCCATAACTCGATTTTAGGGGCTCCAAAACGCGCGGCACTTTTGACCATCAGATGCGGAATTTCTTGCTCTTCGTTTTTGTCTCTCTCAACATTTACTGAAAATGCACGTAGCCCCGGGAAATCGCGATTTATTGCCATTTTGGGTGTTTCTCGGCTTGAATGCCCCGCCCGTGCCCGGCCGGGTGACTAAAATGGCCATAACTCGATTTTAGGGGCTCCAAAACGCGCGGCACTTCTGACCATCAGATGCGGAATTTCTTGCTCTTCTTTTGTCTCTCGCAACATTTACTGAAAAGGCACGTAGCCCCGGGAAATCGCGATTTATTGCCATTTTGGGTGTTTTTCGGCTTGAATGCCCCGGCCGTGCCCGGCCGGGTGACTAAAATGGCCATAACTCGATTTTAGGGGCTCCAAAACGCGCGGCACTTTTGACCATCGGATGCGGAATTTCTTGCTCTTCGTTTTTGTCTCTCGCAACATTTGCTGAAAATGCACGTAGCACCGGGAAATCGCGATTTATTGCCATTTTGGGTGTTTCTCGGCTTGAATGCCCCGGCCGTGCCCGGCCAGGTGACTAAAATGGCCATAACTAGATTTTAGGGGCTCCAAAACGCGCGGCACTTTTGACCATCGGATGTGGAATTTCTAGCTCTTCGTTTTTGTCTCTCGCAACATTTGCTGAAAATGCACGTAGCCCCGGGAAATCGCGATTTATTGCCATTTTGGGTGTTTTTCGGCTTGAATGCCCCGGCCGTGCCCGGCCAGGTGACTAAAATGGCCATAACTCGATTTTAGGGGCTCCAAAACGCGCGGCACTTCTGACCATCGGGTGCGGAATTTCCTGGCCTTCTTTTGTCTCTCGCAACATTTACTGAAAAGGCACGTAGCCCCGGGAAATCGCGATTTATTGCCATTTTGGGTGTTTCTCGGCTTGAATGCCCCGGCCGTGCCCGGCCCGGTGACTAAAATGGCCATAACTCGATTTTAGGGGCTCCAAAACGCGCGGCACTTTTGACCATCGGATGCGGAATTTCTTGCTCTTCGTTTTTGTCTCGCGCAACATTTGCTGAAAAGGCACGTAGCCCCGGGAAATCGCGATTTATTGCCATTTTGGGTGTTTCTCGGCTTGAATGCCCCGCCCGTGCCCGGCCGGGTGACTAAAATGGCCATAACTCGATTTTAGGGGCTCAGAACGCGCGGCAGTTTCGACCATCGGATGCGGAATTTCTTGCTCTTCGTTTTTGTCTCTCGCAACATTTACTGAAAATGCACGTAGCCCCGGGAAATCGCGTTTTATGGCCATTTTGGGTGTTTTTCGCCTTGAATGCCCCGGCCGTGCCCGGCCAGGTGACTAAAATGGCCATAACTAGATTTTAGGGGCTCCAAAACGCGCGGCACTTTTGACCATCGGATGTGGAATTTCTAGCTCTTCGTTTTTGTCTCTCGCAACATTTGCTGAAAATGCACGTAGCCCCGGGAAATCGCGATTTATTGCCATTTTGGGTGTTTTTCGGCTTGAATGCCCCGGCCGTGCCCGGCCAGGTGACTAAAATGGCCATAACTCGATTTTAGGGGCTCCAAAACGCGCGGCACTTCTGACCATCGGGTGCGGAATTTCCTGGCCTTCTTTTGTCTCTCGCAACATTTACTGAAAAGGCGCGTAGCCCCGGGAAATCGCGATTTATTGCCATTTTGGGTGTTTTTCGGCTTGAATGCCCCGGCCGTGCCCGGCCGGGTGACTAAAATGGCCATAACTCGATTTTAGGGGCTCCAAAACGCGCGGCACTTCTGACCATCGGATGCGGAATTTCTAGCTCTTCTTTTGTCTCTCGCAACATTTACTGAAAAGGCACGTAGCCCCGGGAAATCGCGATTTATTGCCATTTTGGGTGTTTTTCGGCTTGAATGCCCCGGCCGTGCCCGGCCCGGTGACTAAAATGGCCATAACTCGATTTTAGGGGCTCCAAAACGCGCGGCACTTTTGACCATCGGATGCGGAATTTCTTGCTCTTCGTTTTTGTCTCGCGCAACATTTGCTGAAAAGGCACGTAGCCCCGGGAAATCGCGATTTATTGCCATTTTGGGTGTTTCTCGGCTTGAATGCCCCGCCCGTGCCCGGCCATGTGACTAAAATGGCCATAACTCGATTTTAGGGGCTCAGAACGCGCGGCAGTTTCGACCATCGGATGCGGAATTTCTTGCTCTTCGTTTTTGTCTCTCGCAACATTTACTGAAAATGCACGTAGCCCCGGGAAATCGCGTTTTATGGCCATTTTGGGTGTTTTTCGCCTTGAATGCCCCGGCCGTGCCCGGCCGGGTGCATAAAATGGCCATAACTCGATTTTAGGGGCCCCAAAACGCGCGGCACTTTTGACCATCGGATGCGGAATTTCTTGCCCTTCGTTTTTGTCTCTCGCAACATTTGCTGAAAATGCACGTAGCCCCGGGAAATCGCGATTTATTGCCATTTTGGGTGTTTTTCGGCTTGAATGCCCCGGCCGTGCCCGGCCAGGTGACTAAAATGGCCATAACTCGATTTTAGGGGCTCCAAAACGCGCGGCACTTCTGACCATCGGGTGCGGAATTTCCTGGCCTTCTTTTGTCTCTCGCAACATTTACTGAAAAGGCACGTAGCCCCGGGAAATCGCGATTTATTGCCATTTTGGGTGTTTTTCGGCTTGAATGCCCCGGCCGTGCCCGGCCGGGTGACTAAAATGGCCATAACTCGATTTTAGGGGCTCCAAAACGCGCGGCACTTCTGACCATCGGATGCGGAATTTCTAGCTCTTCTTTTGTCTCTCGCAACATTTACTGAAAAGGCACGTAGCCCCGGGAAATCGCGATTTATTGCCATTTTGGGTGTTTTTCGGCTTGAATGCCCCGGCCGTGCCCGGCCCGGTGACTAAAATGGCCATAACTCGATTTTAGGGGCTCCAAAACGCGCGGCACTTTTGACCATCGGATGCGGAATTTCTTGCTCTTCGTTTTTGTCTCGCGCAACATTTGCTGAAAAGGCACGTAGCCCCGGGAAATCGCGATTTATTGCCATTTTGGGTGTTTCTCGGCTTGAATGCCCCGCCCGTGCCCGGCCGGGTGACTAAAATGGCCATAACTCGATTTTAGGGGCTCAGAACGCGCGGCAGTTTCGACCATCGGATGCGGAATTTCTTGCTCTTCGTTTTTGTCTCTCGCAACATTTACTGAAAATGCACGTAGCCCCGGGAAATCGCGTTTTATGGCCATTTTGGGTGTTTTTCGCCTTGAATGCCCCGGCCGTGCCCGGCCAGGTGACTAAAATGGCCATAACTAGATTTTAGGGGCTCCAAAACGCGCGGCACTTTTGACCATCGGATGTGGAATTTCTAGCTCTTCGTTTTTGTCTCTCGCAACATTTGCTGAAAATGCACGTAGCCCCGGGAAATCGCGATTTATTGCCATTTTGGGTGTTTTTCGGCTTGAATGCCCCGGCCGTGCCCGGCCAGGTGACTAAAATGGCCATAACTCGATTTTAGGGGCTCCAAAACGCGCGGCACTTCTGACCATCGGGTGCGGAATTTCCTGGCCTTCTTTTGTCTCTCGCAACATTTACTGAAAAGGCGCGTAGCCCCGGGAAATCGCGATTTATTGCCATTTTGGGTGTTTTTCGGCTTGAATGCCCCGGCCGTGCCCGGCCGGGTGACTAAAATGGCCATAACTCGATTTTAGGGGCTCCAAAACGCGCGGCACTTCTGACCATCGGATGCGGAATTTCTAGCTCTTCTTTTGTCTCTCGCAACATTTACTGAAAAGGCACGTAGCCCCGGGAAATCGCGATTTATTGCCATTTTGGGTGTTTTTCGGCTTGAATGCCCCGGCCGTGCCCGGCCCGGTGACTAAAATGGCCATAACTCGATTTTAGGGGCTCCAAAACGCGCGGCACTTTTGACCATCGGATGCGGAATTTCTTGCTCTTCGTTTTTGTCTCGCGCAACATTTGCTGAAAAGGCACGTAGCCCCGGGAAATCGCGATTTATTGCCATTTTGGGTGTTTCTCGGCTTGAATGCCCCGCCCGTGCCCGGCCATGTGACTAAAATGGCCATAACTCGATTTTAGGGGCTCAGAACGCGCGGCAGTTTCGACCATCGGATGCGGAATTTCTTGCTCTTCGTTTTTGTCTCTCGCAACATTTACTGAAAATGCACGTAGCCCCGGGAAATCGCGTTTTATGGCCATTTTGGGTGTTTTTCGCCTTGAATGCCCCGGCCGTGCCCGGCCGGGTGCATAAAATGGCCATAACTCGATTTTAGGGGCCCCAAAACGCGCGGCACTTTTGACCATCGGATGCGGAATTTCTTGCCCTTCGTTTTTGTCTCTCGCAACATTTACTGAAAATGCACGTAGCCCCGGGAAATCGCGATTTATTGCCATTTTGGGTGTTTTTCGGCTTGAATGCCCCGGCCGTGCCCGGCCGGGTGACTAAAATGGCCATAACTCGATTTTAGGGGCTCCAAAACGCGCGGCACTTTTGACCATCGGATGCGGAATTTCTTGCTCTTCGTTTTTGTCTCTCGCAACATTTGCTGAAAAGGCACGTAGCCCCGGGAAATCGCGATTTATTGCCATTTTGGGTGTTTTTCGGCTTGAATGCCCCGCCCGTGCCCGGCCGTGCCCGGCCGGGTGACTAAAATGGCCATAACTCGATTTTAGGGGCTCCAAAATGCGCGGCACTTCTGACCATCGGATGCGGAATTTCTTGCTCTTCGTTTTTGTCTCTCGCAACATTTGCTGAAAATGCACGTAGCCCCGGGAAATCGCGATTTATTGCCATTTTGGGTGTTTTTCGGCTTGAATGCCCCGCCCGTGCCCGGCCGGGTGACTAAAATGGCCATAACTCGATTTTAGCGGGTCCAAAACGCGCGGCACTTTTGACCATCGGATGCGGAATTTCTTGCTCTTCTTTTGTCCCTCGCAACATTTACCGAAAATGCACGTAGCCCCAGGAAATTGCGATTTATTGCCATTTTGGGTGTTTTTCGGCTTGAATGCCCCGCCCGTGCCCGGCCGGGTGACTAAAATGGCCATAACTCGATTTTAGGGGCTCCAAAACGCGCGGCACTTCTGACCATCGGATGCGGAATTTCTAGCTCTTCGTTTTTGTCTCTCGCAACATTTACTGAAAATGCACGTAGCCCCGGGAAATCGCGATTTATTGCCATTTTGGGTGCTTTTCGGCTTGAATGCCCCGCCCGTGCCCGGCCGCGTGACTAAAATGGCCATAACTCGATTTTAGGGGCTCCAAAACGCGCGGCACTTTTGACCATCGGATGCGGAATTTCTTGCTCTTCTTTTGTCTCTCGCAACATTTACTGAAAATGCACGTAGCCCCGGGAAATCGCGATTTATTGCCATTTTGGGTGTTTTTCGGCTTGAATGCCCCGCCCGTGCCCGGCCGGGTGACTAAAATGGCCATAACTCGATTTTAGGGGCTCCAAAACGCGCGGCACTTTTGACCATCGGATGCGGAATTTCTTGCTCTTCGTTTTTGTCTCTCGCAACATTTGCTGAAAAGGCACGTAGCCCCGGGAAATCGCGATTTATTGCCATTTTGGGTGTTTTTCGGCTTGAATGCCCCGCCCGTGCCCGGCCGGGTGACTAAAATGGCCATAACTCGATTTTAGGGCTCCAAAACGCGCGGCACTTCTGACCATCGGATGCGGAATTTCTTGCTCTTCGTTTTTGTCTCTCGCAACATTTGCTGAAAATGCACGTAGCCCCGGAAATCGCGATTTATTGCCATTTTGGGTGTTTTTCGGCTTGAATGCCCCGCCCGTGCCCGGCCGGGTGACTAAAATGGCCATAACTCGATTTTAGCGGGTCCAAAACGCGCGGCACTTTTGACCATCGGATGCGGAATTTCTTGCTCTTCTTTTGTCTCTCGCAACATTTACTGAAAATGCACGTAGCCCCAGGAAATTGCGATTTATTGCCATTTTGGGTGTTTTTCGGCTTGAATGCCCCGCCCGTGCCCGGCCGTGTGACTAAAATGGCCATAACTCGATTTTAGGGGCTCCAAAACGCGCGGCACTTTTGACCATCGGATGTGGAATTTCTAGCTCTTCTTTTGTCTCTCGCAACATTTGCTGAAAATGCACGTAGCCCCGGGAAATCGCGATTTATTGCCATTTTGGGTGCTTTTCGGCTTGAATGCCCGGCCGTGCCCGGCCGGGTGACTAAAATGGCCATAATTCGATTTTAGGGGCTCCAAAACACGCGGCACTTTTGACCATCGGATGCGGAATTTCTTGCTCTTCTTTTGTCTCTCGCAACATTTACTGAAAATGCACGTAGCCCCGGGAAATCGCGATTTATTGCCATTTTGGGTGTTTTTCGGCTTGAATGCCCCGCCCGTGCCCGGCCGGGTGACTAAAATGGCCATAACTCGATTTTAGGGGCTCCAAAACGCGCGGCACTTCTGACCATCGGATGCGGAATTTCTTGCTCTTCGTTTTTCTCTTTCGCAACATTTACTGAAAATGCACGTAGCCCCGGGAAATCGCGATTTATTGCCATTTTGGGTGTTTTTCGGCTTGAATGCCCCGGCCGTGCCCGGCCGGGTGACTAAAATGGCCATAACTCGATTTTAGGGGCTCCAAAACGCGCGGCACTTTTGACCATCGGATGCGGAATTTCTTGCTCTTCGTTTTTGTCTCTCGCAACATTTACTGAAAAGGCACGTAGCCCCGGGAAATCGCGATTTATTGCCATTTTGGGTGTTTTTCGGCTTGAATGCCCCGGCCGTGCCCGGCCAGGTGACTAAAATGGCCAGAACTCGATTTTAGGGGCTCCAAAACGCGCGGCACTTTTGACCATCGGATACGGAATTTCTTGCTCTTCTTTTGTCTCTCGCAACATTTGCTGAAAAGGCACGTAGCCCCGGGAAATCGCGATTTATTGCCATTTTGGGTGTTTTTCGGCTTGAATGCCCCGCCCGTGCCCGGCCGGGTGACTAAAATGACCATAACTCGATTTTAGGGGCTCCAAAACGCGCGGCACTTTTGACCATCGGATGCGGAATTTCTTGCCCTTCGTTTTTGTCTCTCGCAACATTTACTGAAAATGCACGTAGCCCCGGGAAATCGCGATTTATGGCCATTTTGGGTGTTTTTCGCCTTGAATGCCCCGCCCGTGCCCGGCCGGGTGACTAAAATGGCCATAACTCGATTTTAGGGGCTCCAAAACGCGCGGCACTTTTGACCATCGGATGCGGAATTTCTTGCTCTTCTTTTGTCTCTCGCAACATTTACTGAAAATGCACGTAGCCCCGGGAAATCGCGATTTATTGCCATTTTGGGTGTTTCTCGGCTTGAATGCCCCGCCCGTGCCCGGCCGGGTGACTAAAATGGCCATAACTCGATTTTAGGGGCTCCAAAACGCGCGGCACTTCTGACCATCGGATGCGGAATTTCTTGCTCTTCGTTTTTGTCTCTCGCAACATTTACTGAAAATGCACGTAGCCCCGGGAAATCGCGATTTATTGCCATTTTGGGTGTTTTTCGGCTTGAATGCCCCGCCCGTGCCCGGCCGGGTGACTAAAATGGCCATAACTCGATTTTAGGGGCTCCAAAACGCGCGGCACTTTTGACCATCGGATGCGGAATTTCTAGCTCTTCTTTTGTCTCTCGCAACATTTACTGAAAAGGCACGTAGCCCCGGGAAATCGCGATTTATTGCCATTTTGGGTGTTTTTCGGCTTGAATGCCCCGGCCGTGCCCGGCCCGGTGACTAAAATGGCCAGAACTCGATTTTAGGGGCTCCAAAACGCGCGGCACTTTTGACCATCGGATGCGGAATTTCTTGCCCTTCGTTTTTGTCTTTCGCAACATTTACTGAAAATGCACGTAGCCCCGGGAAATCGCGATTTATTGCCATTTTGGGTGTTTTTCGGCTTGAATGCCCCGCCCGTGCCCGGCCGGGTGACTAAAATGGCCATAACTCGATTTTAGCGGGTCCAAAACGCGCGGCACTTTTGACCATCGGATGCGGAATTTCTTGCTCTTCTTTTGTCTCTCGCAACATTTACTGAAAATGCACGTAGCCCCAGGAAATTGCGATTTATTGCCATTTTGGGTGTTCTTCGGCTTGAATGCCCCGCCCGTGCCCGGCCGTGTGACTAAAATGGCCATAACTCGATTTTAGGGGCTCCAAAACGCGCGGCACTTTTGACCATCGGATGTGGAATTTCTAGCTCTTCTTTTGTCTCTCGCAACATTTGCTGAAAATGCACGTAGCCCCGGGAAATCGCGATTTATTGCCATTTTGGGTGCTTTTCGGCTTGAATGCCCCGGCCGTGCCCGGCCGGGTGACTAAAATGGCCATAATTCGATTTTAGGGGCTCCAAAACACGCGGCACTTTTGACCATCGGATGCGGAATTTCTTGCTCTTCTTTTGTCTCTCGCAACATTTACTGAAAATGCACGTAGCCCCGGGAAATCGCGATTTATTGCCATTTTGGGTGTTTTTCGGCTTGAATGCCCCGCCCGTGCCCGGCCGGGTGACTAAAATGGCCATAACTCGATTTTAGGGGCTCCAAAACGCGCGGCACTTCTGACCATCGGATGCGGAATTTCTTGCTCTTCGTTTTTGTCTTTCGCAACATTTACTGAAAATGCACGTAGCCCCGGGAAATCGCGATTTATTGCCATTTTGGGTGTTTTTCGGCTTGAATGCCCCGGCCGTGCCCGGCCGGGTGACTAAAATGGCCATAACTCGATTTTAGGGGCTCCAAAACGCGCGGCACTTTTGACCATCGGATGCGGAATTTCTTGCTCTTCGTTTTTGTCTCTCGCAACATTTACTGAAAAGGCACGTAGCCCCGGGAAATCGCGATTTATTGCCATTTTGGGTGTTTTTCGGCTTGAATGCCCCGGCCGTGCCCGGCCAGGTGACTAAAATGGCCAGAACTCGATTTTAGGGGCTCCAAAACGCGCGGCACTTTTGACCATCGGATACGGAATTTCTTGCTCTTCTTTTGTCTCTCGCAACATTTGCTGAAAAGGCACGTAGCCCCGGGAAATCGCGATTTATTGCCATTTTGGGTGTTTCTCGGCTTGAATGCCCCGCCCGTGCCCGGCCGGGTGACTAAAATGACCATAACTCGATTTTAGGGGCTCCAAAACGCGCGGCACTTTTGACCATCGGATGCGGGATTTCTTGCCCTTCGTTTTTGTCTCTCGCAACATTTACTGAAAATGCACGTAGCCCCGGGAAATCGCGATTTATGGCCATTTTGGGTGTTTTTCGCCTTGAATGCCCCGCCCGTGCCCGGCCGGGTGACTAAAATGGCCATAACTCGATTTTAGGGGCTCCAAAACGCGCGGCACTTTTGACCATCGGATGCGGAATTTCTTGCTCTTCTTTTGTCTCTCGCAACATTTACTGAAAATGCACGTAGCCCCGGGAAATCGCGATTTATTGCCATTTTGGGTGTTTCTCGGCTTGAATGCCCCGCCCGTGCCCGGCCGGGTGACTAAAATGGCCATAACTCGATTTTAGGGGCTCCAAAACGCGCGGCACTTCTGACCATCGGATGCGGAATTTCTTGCTCTTCGTTTTTGTCTCTCGCAACATTTACTGAAAATGCACGTAGCCCCGGGAAATCGCGATTTATTGCCATTTTGGGTGTTTTTCGGCTTGAATGCCCCGCCCGTGCCCGGCCGGGTGACTAAAATGGCCATAACTCGATTTTAGGGGCTCCAAAACGCGCGGCACTTTTGACCATCGGATGCGGAATTTCTAGCTCTTCTTTTGTCTCTCGCAACATTTACTGAAAAGGCACGTAGCCCCGGGAAATCGCGATTTATTGCCATTTTGGGTGTTTTTCGGCTTGAATGCCCCGGCCGTGCCCGGCCCGGTGACTAAAATGGCCAGAACTCGATTTTAGGGGCTCCAAAACGCGCGGCACTTTTGACCATCGGATGCGGAATTTCTTGCCCTTCGTTTTTGTCTCTCGCAACATTTACTGAAAATGCACGTAGCCCCGGGAAATCGCGATTTATTGCCATTTTGGGTGTTTCTCGGCTTGAATGCCCCGGCCGTGCCCGGCCAGGTGACTAAAATGGCCATAACTCGATTTTAGGGGCTCCAAAACGCGCGGCACTTCTGACCATCGGATGCGGAATTTCTAGCTCTTCGTTTTTGTCTCTCGCAACATTTGCTGAAAATGCACGTAGCCCCGGGAAATGGCGATTTATTGCCATTTTGGGTGTTTTTCGGCTTGAATGCCCCGGCCGTGCCCGGCCCGGTGACTAAAATGGCCATAACTCGATTTTAGGGGCTCCAAAACGCGCGGCACTTCTGACCATCGGATGCGGAATTTCTTGCTCTTCGTTTTTGTCTTTCGCAACATTTACTGAAAAGGCACGTAGCCCCGGGAAATCGCGATTTATAGCCATTTTGGGTGTTTTTCGGCTTGAATGCCCCGGCCGTGCCCGGCCGGGTGACTAAAATGGCCATAACTCGATTTTAGGGGCTCCAAAACGCGCGGCACTTTTGACCATCGGATGCGGAATTTCTTGCTCTTTGTTTTTGTCTCTCGCAACATTTACTGAAAAGGCACGTAGCCCCGGGAAATCGCGATTTATTGCCATTTTGGGTGTTTCTCGGCTTGAATGCCCCGCCCGTGCCCGGCCAGGTGACTAAAATGGCCATAACTCGATTTTAGGGGCTCCAAAACGCGCGGCACTTTTGACCATCGGATACGGAATTTCTTGCTCTTCTTTTGTCTCTCGCAACATTTGCTGAAAAGGCACGTAGCCCCGGGAAATCGCGATTTATTGCCATTTTGGGTGTTTCTCGGCTTGAATGCCCCGCCCGTGCCCGGCCGGGTGACTAAAATGACCATAACTCGATTTTAGGGGCTCCAAAACGCGCGGCACTTTTGACCATCGGATGCGGAATTTCTTGCCCTTTGTTTTTGTCTCTCGCAACATTTACTGAAAATGCACGTAGCCCCGGGAAATCGCGATTTATGGCCATTTTGGGTGTTTTTCGGCTTGAATGCCCCGGCCGTGCCCGGCCAGGTGACTAAAATGGCCATAACTCGATTTTAGGGGCTCCAAAACGCGCGGCACTTTTGACCATCGGATACGGAATTTCTTGCTCTTCTTTTGTCTCTCGCAACATTTGCTGAAAAGGCACGTAGCCCCGGGAAATCGCGATTTATTGCCATTTTGGGTGTTTCTCGGCTTGAATGCCCCGCCCGTGCCCGGCCGGGTGACTAAAATGACCATAACTCGATTTTAGGGGCTCCAAAACGCGCGGCACTTTTGACCATCGGATGCGGAATTTCTTGCCCTTTGTTTTTGTCTCTCGCAACATTTACTGAAAATGCACGTAGCCCCAGGAAATTGCGATTTATTGCCATTTTGGGTGTTTTTCGGCTTGAATGCCCCGCCCGTGCCCGGCCGTGTGACTAAAATGGCCATAACTCGATTTTAGGGGCTCCAAAACGCGCGGCACTTCTGACCATCGGATGCGGAATTTCTAGCTCTTCGTTTTTGTCTCTCGCAACATTTACTGAAAAGGCACGTAGCCCCGGGAAATCGCGATTTATTGCCATTTTGGGTGCTTTTCGGCTTGAATGCCCCGGCCGTGCCCGGCCGGGTGACTAAAATGGCCATAATTCGATTTTAGGGGCTCCAAAACACGCGGCACTTTTGACCATCGGATGCGGAATTTCTTGCTCTTCTTTTGTCTCTCGCAACATTTACTGAAAATGCACGTAGCCCCGGGAAATCGCGATTTATTGCCATTTTGGGTGTTTTTCGGCTTGAATGCCCCGCCCGTGCCCGGCCGGGTGACTAAAATGGCCATAACTCGATTTTAGGGGCTCCAAAACGCGCGGCACTTCTGACCATCGGATGCGGAATTTCTAGCTCTTCGTTTTTGTCTCTCGCAACATTTGCTGAAAATGCACGTAGCCCCGGGAAATCGCGATTTATTGCCATTTTGGGTGTTTTTCGGCTTGAATGCCCCGGCCGTGCCCGGTCGGGTGACTAAAATGGCCATAACTCGATTTTAGGGGCTCCAAAACGCGCGGCACTTTTGACCATCGGATGCGGAATTTCTAGCTCTTCTTTTGTCTCTCGCAACATTTACTGAAAAGGCACGTAGCCCCGGGAAATCGCGATTTATTGCCATTTTGGGTGTTTCTCGGCTTGAATGCCCCGGCCGTGCCCGGCCCGGTGACTAAAATGGCCATAACTCGATTTTAGGGGCTCCAAAACGCGCGGCACTTTTGACCATCGGATGCGGAATTTCTTGCCCTTCGTTTTTGTCTCTCGCAACATTTACTGAAAATGCACGTAGCCCCGGGAAATCGCGATTTATTGCCATTTTGGGTGTTTCTCGGCTTGAATGCCCCGGCCGTGCCCGGCCAGGTGACTAAAATGGCCATAACTCGATTTTAGGGGCTCCAAAACGCGCGGCACTTCTGACCATCGGATGCGGAATTTCTAGCTCTTCGTTTTTGTCTCTCGCAACATTTGCTGAAAATGCACGTAGCCCCGGGAAATCGCGATTTATTGCCATTTTGGGTGTTTTTCGGCTTGAATGCCCCGGCCCTGCCCGGCCGGGTGACTAAAATGGCCATAACTCGATTTTAGGGGCTTCAAAACGCGCGGCACTTTTGACCATCGGATGCGGAATTTCTTGCCCTTCGTTTTTGTCTCTCGCAACATTTACTGAAAATGCACGTAGCCCCGGGAAATCGCGATTTATTGCCATTTTGGGTGCTTTTCGGCTTGAATGCCCCGCCCGTGCCCGGCCGGGTGACTAAAATGGCCATAACTAGATTTTAGGGGCTCCAAAACGCGCGGCACTTTTGACCATCGGATGCGGAATTTCTTGCTCTTCTTTTGTCTCTCGCAACATTTACTGAAAATGCACGTAGCCCCGGGAAATCGCGATTTATTGCCATTTTGGGTGTTTTTCGGCTTGAATGCCCCGCCCGTGCCCGGCCGGGTGACTAAAATGGCCATAACTCGATCTTAGGGGCTCCAAAACGCGCGGCACTTCTGACCATCGGATGCGGAATTTCTTGCTCTTCGTTTTTGTCTCTCGCAACATTTGCTGAAAAGGCACGTAGCCCCGGGAAATCGCGATTTATTGCCATTTTGGGTGTTTCTCGGCTGGAATGCCCCGGCCGTGCCCGGCCGGGTGACTAAAATGGCCATAACTCGATTTTAGGGGCTCCAAAACGCGCGGCACTTTTGACCATCGGATGCGGAATTTCTAGCTCTTCTTTTGTCTCTCGCAGCATTTACTGAAAAGGCACGTAGCCCCGGGAAATCGCGATTTATTGCCATTTTTGGTGTTTCTCGGCTTGAATGCCCCGCCCGTGCCCGGCCGGGTGACTAAAATGGCCATAACTCGATTTTAGGGGCTCCAAAACGCGCGGCACTTTTGACCATCGGATGCGGAATTTCTTGCCCTTCGTTTTTGTGTCTCGCAACATTTACTGAAAATGCACGTAGCCCCGGGAAATCGCGATTTATTGCCATTTTGGGTGTTCCTCGGCTTGAATGCCCCGGCCGTGCCCGGCCGGGTGACTAAAATGGCCATAACTCGATTTTAGGGGCTCCAAAACGCGCGGCACTTTTGACCATCAGATGCGGAATTTCTAGCTCTTCTTTTGTCTCTCGCAACATTTACTGAAAAGGCACGTAGCCCCGGGAAATCGCGATTTATTGCCATTTTGGGTGTTTCTCGGCTTGAATGCCCCGGCCGTGCCCGGCCAGGTGACTAAAATGGCCATAACTCGATTTTAGGGGCTCCAAAACGCGCGGCACTTCTGACCATCGGATGCGGAATTTCTAGCTCTTCGTTTTTGTCTCTCGCAACATTTGCTGAAAATGCACGTAGCCCCGGGAAATCGCGATTTATTGCCATTTTGGGTGTTTTTCGGCTTGAATGCCCCGGCCGTGCCCGGCCGGGTGACTAAAATGGCCATAACTCGATTTTAGGGGCTCCAAAACGCGCGGCACTTCTGACCATCGGATGCGGAATTTCTTGCTCTTCTTTTGTCTCTCGCAACATTTACTGAAAAGGCACGTAGCCCCGGGAAATCGCGATTTATTGCCATTTTGGGTGCTTTTCGGCTTGAATGCCCCGGCCGTGCCCGGCCGGGTGACTAAAATGGCCATAACTCGATTTTAGGGGCTCCAAAACGCGCGGCACTTTTGACCATCGGATGCGGAATTTCTAGCTCTTCTTTTGACTCTCGCAACATTTACTGAAAAGGCACGTAGCCCCGGGAAATCGCGATTTATTGCCATTTTGGGTGTTTCTCGGCTTGAATGCCCCGGCCGTGCCCGGCCCGGTGACTAAAATGGCCATAACTCGATTTTAGGGGCTCCAAAACGCGCGGCACTTTTGACCATCGGATGCGGAATTTCTTGCTCTTGGTTTTTGTCTCTCGCAACATTTACTGAAAATGCACATAGCCCCATGAAATCGCGATTTATTGCCATTTTGGGTGTTTTTCGGCTTGAATGCCCCGCCCGTGCCCGGCCGCGTGACTAAAATGGCCATAACTCGATTTTAGGGGCTCCAAAACGCGCGGCACTTCTGACCATCGGATGCGGAATTTCTTGCTCTTCGTTTTTGTCTCTCGCAACATTTGCTGAAAATGCACGTAGCCCCGGGAAATCGCGATTTATAGCCATTTTGGGTGTTTTTCGGCTTGAATGCCCCGCCCGTGCCCGGCCGGGTGACTAAAATGGCCATAACTCGATTTTAGGGGCTCCAAAACGCGCGGCACTTCTGACCATCGGATGCGGAATTTCTAGCTCTTCGTTTTTGTCTCTCGCAACATTTACTGAAAAGGCACGTAGCCCCGGGAAATCGCGATTTATTGCCATTTTGGGTGCTTTTCGGCTTGAATGCCCCGGCCGTGCCCGGCCGGGTGACTAAAATGGCCATAACTCGATTTTAGGGGCTCCAAAACGCGCGGCACTTCTGACCATCGGATGCGGAATTTCTTGCTCTTCGTTTTTGTCTCTCGCAACATTTACTGAAAATGCACGTAGCCCCGGGAAATCGCGATTTATTGCCATTTTGGGTGTTTTTCGGCTTGAATGCCCCGGCCGTGCCCGGCCGGGTGACTAAAATGGCCATAACTCGATTTTAGGGGCTCCAAAACGCACGGCACTTTTGACCATCGGATGCGGAATTTCTTGCTCTTCGTTTTTGTCTCTCGCAACATTTACTGAAAAGGCACGTAGCCCCGGGAAATCGCGATTTATTGCCATTTTGGGTGTTTTTCGGCTTGAATGCCCCGCCCGTGCCCGGCCGGGTGACTAAAATGGCCATAACTCGATTTTAGGGGCTCCAAAACGCGCGGCACTTCTGACCATCGGATGCGGAATTCCTTGCTCTTTGTTTTTTTCTCTCTCGCAACATTTACTGAAAATGCACGTAGCCCCGGGAAATCGCGATTTATTGCCATTTTGGGTGTTTTTCGGCTTGAATGCCCCGGCCGTGCCCGGCCGGGTGACTAAAATGGCCATAACTCGATTTTAGGGGCTCCAAAACGCGCGGCACTTTTGACCATCGGATGCGGAATTTCTTGCTCTTCGTTTTTGTCTCTCGCAACATTTACTGAAAAGGCACGTAGCCCCGGGAAATCGCGATTTATTGCCATTTTGGGTGTTTTTCGGCTTGAATGCCCCGGCCGTGCCCGGCCAGGTGACTAAAATGGCCATAACTCGATTTTAGGGGCTCCAAAACGCGCGGCACTTTTGACCATCGGATGCGGAATTTCTAGCTCTTCTTTTGTCTCTCGCAACATTTGCTGAAAAGGCACGTAGCCCCGGGAAATCGCGATTTATTGCCATTTTGGGTGTTTCTCGGCTTGAATGCCCCGCCCGTGCCCGGCCGGGTGACTAAAATGACCATAACTCGATTTTAGGGGCTCCAAAATGCGCGGCACTTTTGACCATCGGATGCGGAATTTCTTGCCCTTCGTTTTTGTCTCTCGCAACATTTACTGAAAATGCACGTAGCCCCGGGAAATCGCGATTTATGGCCATTTTGGGTGTTTTTCGCCTTGAATGCCCCGCCCGTGCCCGGCCGGGTGACTAAAATGGCCATAACTCGATTTTAGGGGCTCCAAAACGCGCGGCACTTTTGACCATCGGATGCGGAATTTCTTGCTCTTCTTTTGTCTCTCGCAACATTTACTGAAAATGCACGTAGCCCCGGGAAATCGCGATTTATTGCCATTTTGGGTGTTTTTCGGCTTGAATGCCCCGGCCGTGCCCGGCCGGGTGACTAAAATGGCCATAACTCGATTTTAGGGGCTCCAAAACGCGCGGCACTTTTGACCATCGGATGCGGAATTTCTTGCTCTTCGTCTTTGTCTCTCGCAACATTTACTGAAAAGGCACGTAGCCCCGGGAAATCGCGATTTATTGCCATTTTGGGTGTTTTTCGGCTTGAATGCCCCGGCCGTGCCCGGCCGGGTGACTAAAATGGCCATAACTCGATTTTAGGGGCTCCAAAACGCGCGGCACTTTTGACCATCGGATGCGGAATTTCTAGCTCTTCTTTTGTCTCTCGCAACATTTACTGAAAAGGCACGTAGCCCCGGGAAATCGCGATTTATTGCCATTTTGGGTGTTTCTCGGCTTGACTGCCCCGGCCGTGCCCGGCCGGGTGACTAAAATGGCCATAACTCGATTTTAGGGGCTCCAAAACGCGCGGCACTTTTGACCATCGGATGCGGAATTTCTTGCTCTTCTTTTGTCTCTCGCAACATTTACTGAAAAGGCACGTAGCCCCGGGAAATCGCGATTTATTGCCATTTTGGGTGTTTTTCGGCTTGAATGCCCCGGCCGTGCCCGGCCAGGTGACTAAAATGGCCATAACTCGATTTTAGGGGCTCCAAAACGCGCGGCACTTTTGACCATCGGATGCGGAATTTCTTGCTCTTCTTTTGACTCTCGCAACATTTACTGAAAAGGCACGTAGCCCCGGGAAATCGCGATTTATTGCCATTTTGGGTGTTTTTCGGCTTGAATGCCCCGGCCGTGCCCGGCCGGGTGACTAAAATGGCCATAACTCGATTTTAGGGGCTCCAAAACGCGCGGCACTTTTGACCATCGGATGCGGAATTTCTTGCTCTTCTTTTGTCTCTCGCAACATTTACTGAAAATGCACGTAGCCCCGGGAAATCGCGATTTATTGCCATTTTGGGTGTTTTTCGGCTTGAATGCCCCGCCCGTGCCCGGCCGGGTGACTAAAATGGCCATAACTCGATTTTAGGGGCTCCAAAACGCGCGGCACTTCTGACCATCGGATGCGGAATTTCTTGCTCTTCGTTTTTGTCTCTCGCAACATTTACTGAAAATGCACGTAGCCCCGGGAAATCGCGATTTATTGCCATTTTGGGTGTTTCTCGGCTGGAATGCCCCGGCCGTGCCCGGCCGGGTGACTAAAATGGCCATAACTCGATTTTAGGGGCTCCAAAACGCGCGGCACTTTTGACCATCGGATGCGGAATTTCTAGCTCTTCTTTTGTCTCTCGCAACATTTACTGAAAAGGCACGTAGCCCCGGGAAATCGCGATTTATTGCCATTTTGGGTGTTTCTCGGCTTGAATGCCCCGCCCGTGCCCGGCCGGGTGACTAAAATGGCCATAACTCGATTTTAGGGGCTCCAAAACGCGCGGCACTTTTGACCATCGGATGCGGAATTTCTTGCCCTTCGTTTTTGTCTCTCGCAACATTTACTGAAAAGGCACGTAGCCCCGGGAAATCGCGATTTATTGCCATTTTGGGTGTTTCTCGGCTTGAATGCCCCGGCCGTGCCCGGCCGGGTGACTAAAATGGCCATAATTCGATTTTAGGGGCTCCAAAACGCGTGGCACTTTTGACCATCGGATGCGGAATTTCTAGCTCTTCTTTTGTCTCTCGCAACATTTACTGAAAAGGCACGTAGCCCCGGGAAATCGCGATTTATTGCCATTTTGGGTGTTTCTCGGCTTGAATGCCCCGCCCGTGCCCGGCCGGGTGACTAAAATGGCCATAACTCGATTTTAGGGGCTCCAAAACGCGCGGCACTTTTGACCATCGGATGCGGAATTTCTTGCCCTTCGTTTTTGTCTCTCGCAACATTTACTGAAAATGCACGTAGCCCCGGGAAATCGCGATTTATTGCCATTTTGGGTGTTTCTCGGCTTGAATGCCCCGGCCGTGCCCGGCCGGGTGACTAAAATGGCCATAACTCGATTTTAGGGGCTCCAAAACGCGCGGCACTTTTGACCATCGGATGCGGAATTTCTAGCTCTTCGTTTTTGTCTCTCGCAACATTTGCTGAAAATGCACGTAGCCCCGGGAAATCGCGATTTATTGCCATTTTGGGTGTTTCTCGGCTTGAATGCCCCGGCCGTGCCCGGCCGGGTGACTAAAATGGCCATAATTCGATTTTAGGGGCTCCAAAACGCGCGGCACTTTTGACCATCGGATGCGGAATTTCTAGCTCTTCTTTTGTCTCTCGCAACATTTACTGAAAAGGCACGTAGCCCCGGGAAATCGCGATTTATTGCCATTTTGGGTGTTTCTCGGCTTGAATGCCCCGGCCGTGCCCGGCCAGGTGACTAAAATGGCCATAACTCGATTTTAGGGGCTCCAAAACGCGCGGCACTTCTGACCATCGGATGCGGAATTTCTAGCTCTTCGTTTTTGTCTCTCGCAACATTTGCTGAAAATGCACGTAGCCCCGGGAAATCGCGATTTATTGCCATTTTGGGTGTTTTTCGGCTTGAATGCCCCGGCCGTGCCCGGCCGGGTGACTAAAATGGCCATAACTCGATTTTAGGGGCTCCAAAACGCGCGGCACTTCTGACCATCGGATGCGGAATTTCTTGCTCTTCTTTTGTCTCTCGCAACATTTACTGAAAAGGCACGTAGCCCCGGGAAATCGCGATATATTGCCATTTTGGGTGTTTCTCGGCTTGAATGCCCCGGCCGTGCCCGGCCGGGTGACTAAAATGGCCATAACTCGATTTTAGGGGCTCCAAAACGCGCGGCACTTCTGACCATCGGATGCGGAATTTCTTGCTCTTCGTTTTTGTCTCTCGCAACATTTGCTGAAAATGCACGTAGCCCCGGGAAATCGCGATTTATAGCCATTTTGGGTGTTTTTCGGCTTGAATGCCCCGGCCGTGCCCGGCCGGGTGACTAAAATGGCCATAACTCGATTTTAGGGGCTCCAAAACGCGCGGCACTTTTGACCATCGGATGCGGAATTTCTAGCTCTTCTTTTGACTCTCGCAACATTTACTGAAAAGGCACGTAGCCCCGGGAAATCGCGATTTATTGCCATTTTGGGTGTTTCTCGGCTTGAATGCCCCGGCCGTGCCCGGCCCGGTGACTAAAATGGCCATAACTCGATTTTAGGGGCTCCAAAACGCGCGGCACTTTTGACCATCGGATGCGGAATTTCTTGCTCTTCGTTTTTGTCTCTCGCAACATTTACTGAAAATGCACGTAGCCCCATGAAATCGCGATTTATTGCCATTTTGGGTGTTTTTCGGCTTGAATGCCCCGGCCGTGCCCGGCCGGGTGACTAAAATGGCCATAACTCGATTTTAGGGGCTCCAAAACGCGCGGCACTTCTGACCATCGGATGCGGAATTTCTAGCTCTTCGTTTTTGTCTCTCGCAACATTTACTGAAAAGGCACGTAGCCCCGGGAAATCGCGATTTATTGCCATTTTGGGTGCTTTTTGGCTTGAATGCCCCGGCCGTGCCCGGCCGGGTGACTAAAATGGCCATAACTCGATTTTAGGGGCTCCAAAACGCGCGGCACTTTTGACCATCGGATGCGGAAATTTCTTGCTCTTCGTTTCTGTCTCTCGCAACATTTACTGAAAATGCACGTAGCCCCGGGAAATCGCGATTTATTGCCATTTTGGGTGTTTTTCGGCTTGAATGCCCCGCCCGTGCCCGGCCGGGTGACTAAAATGGCCATAACTCGATTTTAGGGGCTCCAAAACGCGCGGCACTTCTGACCATCGGATGCGGAATTTCTTGCTCTTCGTTTTTGTCTCTCGCAACATTTACTGAAAATGCACGTAGCCCCGGGAAATCGCGATTTATTGCCATTTTGGGTGTTTTTCGGCTTGAATGCCCCGGCCGTGCCCGGCCCGGTGACTAAAATGGCCATAACTCGATTTTAGGGGCTCCAAAACGCGCGGCACTTTTGACCATCGGATGCGGAATTTCTTGCTCTTCGTTTTTGTCTCTCGCAACATTTACTGAAAAGGCACGTAGCCCCGGGAAATCGCGATTTATTGCCATTTTGGGTGTTTTTCGGCTTGAATGCCCCGGCCGTGCCCGGCCGGGTGACTAAAATGGCCATAACTCGATTTTAGGGGCTCCAAAACGCGCGGCACTTCTGACCATCGGATGCGGAATTTCTTGCTCTTCTTTTGTCTCTCGCAACATTTACTGAAAAGGCACGTAGCCCCGGGAAATCGCGATATATTGCCATTTTGGGTGTTTCTCGGCTTGAATGCCCCGCCCGTGCCCGGCCGGGTGACTAAAATGGCCATAACTCGATTTTAGGGGCTCCAAAACGCGCGGCACTTCTGACCATCGGATGCGGAATTTCTAGCTCTTCGTTTTTGTCTCTCGCAACATTTGCTGAAAATGCACGTAGCCCCGGGAAATCGCGATTTATTGCCATTTTGGGTGTTTTTCGGCTTGAATGCCCCGGCCGTGCCCGGCCGGGTGACTAAAATGGCCATAACTCGATTTTAGGGGCTCCAAAACGCGCGGCACTTTTGACCATCGGATGCGGAATTTCTAGCTCTTCTTTTGACTCTCGCAACATTTACTGAAAAGGCACGTAGCCCCGGGAAATCGCGATTTATTGTCATTTTGGGTGTTTCTCGGCTTGAATGCCCCGGCCGTGCCCGGCCCGGTGACTAAAATGGCCATAACTCGATTTTAGGGGCTCCAAAACGCGCGGCACTTTTGACCATCGGATGCGGAATTTCTTGCTCTTCGTTTTTGTCTCTCGCAACATTTACTGAAAATGCACGTAGCCCCAGGAAATCGCGATTTATTGCCATTTTGGGTGTTTTTCGGCTTGAATGCCCCGCCCGTGCCCGGCCGGGTGACTAAAATGGCCATAACTCGATTTTAGGGGCTCCAAAACGCGCGGCACTTCTGACCATCGGATGCGGAATTTCTTGCTCTTCGTTTTTGTCTCTCGCAACATTTGCTGAAAATGCACGTAGCCCCGGGAAATCGCGATTTATAGCCATTTTGGGTGTTTTTCGGCTTGAATGCCCCGCCCGTGCCCGGCCGGGTGACTAAAATGGCCATAACTCGATTTTAGGGGCTCCAAAACGCGCGGCACTTCTGACCATCGGATGCGGAATTTCTAGCTCTTCGTTTTTGTCTCTCGCAACATTTACTGAAAAGGCACGTAGCCCCGGGAAATCGCGATTTATTGCCATTTTGGGTGCTTTTCGGCTTGAATGCCCCGGCCGTGCCCGGCCGGGTGACTAAAATGGCCATAACTCGATTTTAGGGGCTCCAAAACGCGCGGCACTTCTGACCATCGGATGCGGAATTTCTTGCTCTTCGTTTTTGTCTCTCGCAACATTTACTGAAAATGCACGTAGCCCCGGGAAATCGCGATTTATTGCCATTTTGGGTGTTTTTCGGCTTGAATGCCCCGGCCGTGCCCGGCCGGGTGACTAAAATGGCCATAACTCGATTTTAGGGGCTCCAAAACGCGCGGCACTTTTGACCATCGGATGCGGAATTTCTTGCTCTTCGTTTTTGTCTCTCGCAACATTTACTGAAAAGGCACGTAGCCCCGGGAAATCGCGATTTATTGCCATTTTGGGTGTTTTTCGGCTTGAATGCCCCGGCCGTGCCCGGCCAGGTGACTAAAATGGCCATAACTCGATTTTAGGGGCTCCAAAACGCGCGGCACTTTTGACCATCGGATGCGGAATTTCTAGCTCTTCTTTTGTCTCTCGCAACATTTACTGAAAAGGCACGTAGCCCCGGGAAATCGCGATTTATTGCCATTTTGGGTGTTTCTCGCCTTGAATGCCCCGCCCGTGCCCGGCCGGGTGACTAAAATGACCATAACTCGATTTTAGGGGCTCCAAAATGCGCGGCACTTTTGACCATCGGATGCGGAATTTCTTGCCCTTCGTTTTTGTCTCGCAACATTTACTGAAAATGCACGTAGCCCCGGGAAATCGCGATTTATGGCCATTTTGGGTGTTTTTCGCCTTGAATGCCCCGCCCGTGCCCGGCCGGGTGACTAAAATGGCCATAACTCGATTTTAGGGGCTCCAAAACGCGCGGCACTTTTGACCATCGGATGCGGAATTTCTTGCTCTTCTTTTGTCTCTCGCAACATTTACTGAAAAGGCACGTAGCCCCGGGAAATCGCGATTTATTGCCATTTTGGGTGTTTTTTGGCTTGAATGCCCCGCCCGTGCCCGGCCGGGTGACTAAAATGGCCATAACTCGATTTTAGGGGCTCCAAAACGCGCGGCACTTTTGACCATCGGATGCGGAATTTCTTGCTCTTCGTTTTTGTCTCTCGCAACATTTACTGAAAAGGCACGTAGCCCCGGGAAATCGCGATTTATTGCCATTTTGGGTGTTTTTCGGCTTGAATGCCCCGGCCGTGCCCGGCCGGGTGACTAAAATGGCCATAACTCGATTTTAGGGGCTCCAAAACGCGCGGCACTTTTGACCATCGGATGCGGAATTTCTAGCTCTTCTTTTGTCTCTCGCAACATTTACTGAAAAGGCACGTAGCCCCGGGAAATCGCGATTTATTGCCATTTTGGGTGTTTCTCGGCTTGACTGCCCCGGCCGTGCCCGGCCGGGTGACTAAAATGGCCATAACTCGATTTTAGGGGCTCCAAAACGCGCGGCACTTTTGACCATCGGATGCGGAATTTCTTGCTCTTCTTTTGTCTCTCGCAACATTTACTGAAAAGGCACGTAGCCCCGGGAAATCGCGATTTATTGCCATTTTGGGTGTTTTTCGGCTTGAATGCCCCGGCCGTGCCCGGCCGGGTGACTAAAATGGCCATAACTCGATTTTAGGGGCTCCAAAACGCGCGGCACTTTTGACCATCGGATGCGGAATTTCTAGCTCTTCTTTTGACTCTCGCAACATTTACTGAAAAGGCACGTAGCCCCGGGAAATCGCGATTTATTGCCATTTTGGGTGTTTCTCGGCTTGAATGCCCCGGCCGTGCCCGGCCCGGTGACTAAAATGGCCATAACTCGATTTTAGGGGCTCCAAAACGCGCGGCACTTCTGACCATCGGATGCGGAATTTCTTGCTCTTCGTTTTTGTCTCTCGCAACATTTACTGAAAATGCACGTAGCCCCGGGAAATCGCGATTTATTGCCATTTTGGGTGTTTTTCGGCTTGAATGCCCCGCCCGTGCCCGGCCGGGTGACTAAAATGGCCATAACTCGATTTTAGGGGCTCCAAAACGCGCGGCACTTCTGACCATCGGATGCGGAATTTCTTGCTCTTCTTTTGTCTCTCGCAACATTTGCTGAAAATGCACGTAGCCCCGGGAAATCGCGATTTATAGCCATTTTGGGTGTTTTTCGGCTTGAATGCCCCGCCCGTGCCCGGCCGGGTGACTAAAATGGCCATAACTCGATTTTAGGGGCTCCAAAACGCGCGGCACTTCTGACCATCGGATGCGGAATTTCTAGCTCTTCGTTTTTGTCTCTCGCAACATTTACTGAAAAGGCACGTAGCCCCGGGAAATCGCGATTTATTGCGATTTTGGGTGCTTTTCGGCTTGAATGCCCCGGCCGTGCCCGGCCGGGTGACTAAAATGGCCATAACTCGATTTTAGGGGCTCCAAAACGCGCGGCACTTCTGACCATCGGATGCGGAATTTCTTGCTCTTCGTTTTTGTCTCTCGCAACATTTACTGAAAATGCACGTAGCCCCGGGAAATCGCGATTTATTGCCATTTTGGGTGTTTTTCGGCTTGAATGCCCCGGCCGTGCCCGGCCGGGTGACTAAAATGGCCATAACTCGATTTTAGGGGCTCCAAAACGCGCGGCACTTCTGACCATCGGATGCGGAATTTCTTGCTCTTCGGTTTTGTCTCTCGCAACATTTACTGAAAATGCACGTAGCCCCGGGAAATCGCGATTTATAGCCATTTTGGGTGTTTTTCGGCTTGAATGCCCCGGCCGTGCCCGGCCAGGTGACTAAAATGGCCATAACTCGATTTTAGGGGCTCCAAAACGCGCGGCACTTTTGACCATCGGATGTGGAATTTCTAGCTCTTCTTTTGTCTCTCGCAACATTTGCTGAAAAGGCACGTAGCCCCGGGAAATCGCGATTTATTGCCATTTTGGGTGTTTCTCGGCTTGAATGCCCCGCCCGTGCCCGGCCGGGTGACTAAAATGACCATAACTCGATTTTAGGGGCTCCAAAATGCGCGGCACTTTTGACCATCGGATGCGGAATTTCTTGCTCTTCGTTTTTGTCTCTCGCAACATTTACTGAAGAGGCACGTAGCCCCGGGAAATCGCGATTTATGGCCATTTTGGGTGTTTTTCGCCTTGAATGCCCCGCCCGTGCCCGGCCGGGTGACTAAAATGGCCATAACTCGATTTTAGGGGCTCCAAAACGCGCGGCACTTTTGACCATCGGATGCGGAATTTCTTGCTCTTCTTTTGTCTCTCGCAACATTTACTGAAAATGCACGTAGCCCCGGGAAATCGCGATTTATTGCCATTTTGGGTGTTTTTCGGCTTGAATGCCCCGGCCGTGCCCGGCCGGGTGACTAAAATGGCCATAACTCGATTTTAGGGGCTCCAAAACGCGCGGCACTTTTGACCATCGGATGCGGAATTTCTAGCTCTTCTTTTGTCTCTCGCAACATTTACTGAAAAGGCACGTAGCCCCGGGAAATCGCGATTTATTGCCATTTTGGGTGTTTCTCGGCTTGACTGCCCCGGCCGTGCCCGGCCGGGTGACTAAAATGGCCATAACTCGATTTTAGGGGCTCCAAAACGCGCGGCACTTTTGACCATCGGATGCGGAATTTCTTGCTCTTCTTTTGTCTCTCGCAACATTTACTGAAAAGGCACGTAGCCCCGGGAAATCGCGATTTATTGCCATTTTGGGTGTTTTTCGGCTTGAATGCCCCGCCCGTGCCCGGCCGGGTGACTAAAATGGCCATAACTCGATTTTAGGGGCTCCAAAACGCGCGGCACTTTTGACCATCGGATGCGGAATTTCTTGCTCTTCTTTTGTCTCTCGCAACATTTACTGAAAAGGCACGTAGCCCCGGGAAATCGCGATTTATTGCCATTTTGGGTGTTTCTCGGCTTGAATGCCCCGGCCGTGCCCGGCCCGGTGACTAAAATGGCCATAACTCGATTTTAGGGGCTCCAAAACGCGCGGCACTTTTGACCATCGGATGCGGAATTTCTTGCTCTTCGTTTTTGTCTCTCGCAACATTTACTGAAAATGCACGTAGCCCCATGAAATCGCGATTTATAGCCATTTTGGGTGTTTTTGGGCTTGAATGCCCCGGCCGTGCCCGGCCGGGTGACTAAAATGGCCGTAACTCGATTTTAGGGGCTCCAAAACGCGCGGCACTTTTGACCATCGGATGCGGAATTTCTTGCTCTTCGTTTTTGTCTCTCGCAACATTTACTGAAAATGCACGTAGCCCCGGGAAATCGCGATTTATTGCCATTTTGGGTGTTTTTCGGCTTGAATGCCCCGGCCCTGCCCGGCCGGGTGACTAAAATGGCCATAACTCGATTTTAGGGGCTCCAAAACGCGCGGCACTTCTGACCATCGGATGCGGAATTTCTAGCTCTTCGTTTTTGTCTCTCGCAACATTTACTGAAAATGCACGTAGCCCCGGGAAATCGCGATTTATTGCCATTTTGGGTGCTTTTCGGCTTGAATGCCCCGGCCGTGCCCGGCCGGGTGACTAAAATGGCCATAACTCGATTTTAGGGGCTCCAAAACGCGCGGCACTTTTGACCATCGGATGTGGAATTTCTTGCTCTTCTTTTGTCTCTCGCAACATTTACTGAAAATGCACGTAGCCCCAGGAAATCGCGATTTATTGCCATTTTGGGTGTTTTTCGGCTTGAATGCCCCGGCCGTGCCCGGCCCGGTGACTAAAATGGCCATAACTCGATTTTAGGGGCTCCAAAACGCGCGGCACTTCTGACCATCGGATGCGGAATTTCTAGCTCTTCGTTTTTGTCTCTCGCAACATTTACTGAAAATGCACGTAGCCCCGGGAAATCGCGATTTATTGCCATTTTGGGTGCTTTTCGGCTTGAATGCCCCGGCCGTGCCCGGCCGGGTGACTAAAATGGCCATAACTCGATTTTAGGGGCTCCAAAACGCGCGGCACTTCTGACCATCGGATGCGGAATTTCTTGC
Organism: Eutreptiella sp. 'Long Island Sound 2002'; assembly: GCA_964036045.1. NCBI lineage: Eukaryota > Euglenozoa > Euglenophyceae > Eutreptiales > Eutreptiaceae > Eutreptiella > Eutreptiella sp. 'Long Island Sound 2002'. The sequence goes on from OZ038391.1 coordinate 58,631,681, forward strand.
TCTTCGTTTTTGTCTCTCGCAACATTTACTGAAAATGCACGTAGCCCCGGGAAATCGCGATTTATTGCCATTTTGGGTGTTTTTCGGCTTGAATGCCCCGCCCGTGCCCGGCCGGGTGACTAAAATGGCCATAACTCGATTTTAGGGGCTCCAAAACGCGCGGCACTTTTGACCATCGGATGTGGAATTTCTTGCTCTTCTTTTGTCTCTCGCAACATTTACTGAAAATGCACGTAGCCCCAGGAAATCGCGATTTATTGCCATTTTGGGTGTTTTTCGGCTTGAATGCCCCGGCCGTGCCCGGCCAGGTGACTAAAATGGCCATAACTCGATTTTAGGGGCTCCAAAACGCGCGGCACTTCTGACCATCGGATGCGGAATTTCTTGCTCTTCGTTTTTGTCTCTCGCAACATTTACTGAAAATGCACGTAGCCCCGGGAAATCGCGATTTATTGCCATTTTGGGTGTTTTTCGGCTTGAATGCCCCGCCCGTGCCCGGCCGGGTGACTAAAATGGCCATAACTCGATTTTAGGGGCTCCAAAACGCGCGGCACTTTTGACCATCGGATGTGGAATTTCTTGCTCTTCTTTTGTCTCTCGCAACATTTACTGAAAATGCACGTAGCCCCAGGAAATCGCGATTTATTGCCATTTTGGGTGTTTTTCGGCTTGAATGCCCCGGCCGTGCCCGGCCGGGTGACTAAAATGGCCATAACTCGATTTTAGGGGCTCCAAAACGCGCGGCACTTCTGACCATCGGATGCGGAATTTCTTGCTCTTCTTTTGTCTCTCGCAACATTTACTGAAAATGCACGTAGCCCCGGGAAATCGCGATTTATTGCCATTTTGGGTGTTTTTCGGCTTGAATGCCCCGCCCGTGCCCGGCCGGGTGACTAAAATGGCCATAACTCGATTTTAGGGGCTCCAAAACGCGCGGCACTTTTGACCATCGGATGCGGAATTTCTTGCTCTTCTTTTGTCTCTCGCAACATTTACTGAAAAGGCACGTAGCCCCGGGAAATCGCGATTTATTGCCATTTTGGGTGTTTCTCGGCTTGAATGCCCCGGCCGTGCCCGGCCCGGTGACTAAAATGGCCATAACTCGATTTTAGGGGCTCCAAAACGCGCGGCACTTTTGACCATCGGATGCGGAATTTCTTGCTCTTCGTTTTTGTCTCTCGCAACATTCACTGAAAATGCACGTAGCCCCATGAAATCGCGATTTATTGCCATTTTGGGTGTTTTTGGGCTTGAATGCCCCGGCCGTGCCCGGCCGGGTGACTAAAATGGCCGTAACTCGATTTTAGGGGCTCCAAAACGCGCGGCAGTTTCGACCATCGGATGCGGAATTTCTTGCTCTTCGTTTTTGTCTCTCGCAACATTTGCTGAAAAGGCACGTAGCCCCGGGAAATCGCGATTTATTGCCATTTTGGGTGTTTCTCGGCTTGAATGCCCCGCCCGTGCCCGGCCGGGTGACTAAAATGGCCATGACTCGATTTTAGGGGCTCCAAAACACGCGGCACTTCTGACCATCGGATGCGGAATTTCTTGCTCTTCGTTTTTGTCTCTCGCAACATTTGCTGAAAATGCACGTAGCTCCAGGAAATCGCGATTTATTGCCATTTTGGGTGTTTTTCGGCTTGAATGCCCCGCCCCTGCCCGGCCGGGTGACTAAAATGGCCATAACTCGATTTTAGGGGGTCCAAAACGCGCGGCACTTCTGACCATCGGATGCGGAATTTCTAGCTCTTCGTTTTTGTCTCTCGCAACATTTACTGAAAAGGCACGTAGCCCCGGGAAATCGCGATTTATTGCCATTTTGGGTGTTTTTCGGCTTGAATGCCCCGGCCGTGCCCGGCCGGGTGACTAAAATGGCCATAACTCGATTTTAGGGGCTCCAAAACGCGCGGCACTTTTGACCATCGGATGTGGAATTTTTTGCTCTTCTTTTGTCTCTCGCAACATTTACTGAAAATGCACGTAGCCCCGGGAAATCGCGATTTATTGCCATTTTGGGTGTTTTTCGGCTTGAATGCCCCGGCCGTGCCCGGCCGGGTGACTAAAATGGCCATAACTCGATTTTAGGGGCTCCAAAACGCGCGGCACTTCTGACCATCGGATGCGGAATTTCTTGCTCTTCGTTTTTGTCTCTCGCAACATTTACTGAAAAGGCACGTAGCCCCGGGAAATCGCGATTTATTGCCATTTTGGGTGCTTTTCGGCTTGAATGCCCCGGCCGTGCCCGGCCAGGTGACTAAAATGGCCATAACTCGATTTTAGGGGCTCCAAAACGCGCGGCACTTCTGACCATCGGATGCGGAACTTCTTGCTCTTCGTTTTTGTCTCTCGCAACATTTACTGAAAATGCACGTAGCCCCGGGAAATCGCGATTCATTGCCATTTTGGGTGTTTTTCGGCTTGAATGCCCCGGCCGTGCCCGGCCGGGTGACTAAAATGGCCATGACTCGATTTTAGGGGCTCCAAAACGCGCGGCACTTTTGACCATCGGATGCGGAATTTCGTGCTCTTCGTTTTTGTCTCTCGCAACATTTACTGAAAAGGCACGTAGCCCCGGGAAATCGCGATTTATTGCCATTTTGGGTGTTTTTTGGCTTGAATGCCCCGCCCGTGCCCGGCCGGGTGACTAAAATGGCAATAACTCGATTTTAGGGGCTCCAAAACGCGCGGCACTTCTGACCATCGGATGCGGAATTTCTTGCTCCTCGTTTTTGTCTCTCGCAACATTTGCTGAAAATGCACGTAGCCCCGGGAAATCGCGATTTATTGCCATTTTGGGTGTTTTTCGGCTTGAATGCCCCGCCCGTGCCCGGCCGGGTGACTAAAATGGCCATAACTCGATTTTAGGGGCTCCAAAACGCGCGGCACTTTTGACCATCGGATGCGGAATTTCTAGCTCTTCGTTTTTGTCTCTCGCAACATTTACTGAAAAGGCACGTAGCCCCGGGAAATCGCGATTTATTGCCATTTTGGGTGCTTTTCGGCTTGAATGCCCCGCCCGTGCCCGGCCGGGTGACTAAAATGGCCATAACTCGATTTTAGGGGCTCCAAAACGCGCGGCACTTTTGACCATCGGATGCGGAATTTCTTGCTCTTCTTTTGTCTCTCGCAACATTTACTGAAAATGCACGTAGCCCCGGGAAATCGCGATTTATTGCCATTTTGGGTGTTTTTCGGCTTGAATGCCCCGCCCGTGCCCGGCCGGGTGACTAAAATGGCCATAACTCGATTTTAGGGGCTCCAAAACGCGCGGCACTTCTGACCATCGGATGCGGAATTTCTTGCTCTTCGTTTTTGTCTCTCGCAACATTTACTGAAAATGCACGTAGCCCCGGGAAATCGCGATTTATTGCCATTTTGGGTGTTTTTCGGCTTGAATGCCCCGGCCGTGCCCGGCCGGGTGACTAAAATGGCCATAACTCGATTTTAGGGGCTCCAAAACGCGCGGCACTTTTGACCATCGGATGCGGAATTTCTAGCTCTTCGTTTTTGTCTCTCGCAACATTTACTGAAAATGCACGTAGCCCCGGGAAATCGCGATTTATTGCCATTTTGGGTGTTTTTCGGCTTGAATGCCCCGGCCGTGCCCGGCCGGGTGACTAAAATGGCCATGACTCGATTTTAGGGGCTCCAAAACACGCAGCACTTCTGACCATCGGATGCGGAATTTCTTGCTCTTCGTTTTTGTCTCTCGCAACATTTGCTGAAAATGCACGTAGCTCCAGGAAATCGCGATTTATTGCCATTTTGGGTGTTTTTCGGCTTGAATGCCCCGCCCCTGCCCGGCCGGGTGACTAAAATGGCCATAACTCGATTTTAGGGGCTCCAAAACGCGCGGCACTTCTGACCATCGGATGCGGAATTTCTAGCTCTTCGTTTTTGTCTCTCGCAACATTTACTGAAAATGCACGTAGCCCCGGGAAATCGCGATTTATTGCCATTTTGGGTGTTTCTCGGCTTGAATGCCCCGCCCGTGCCCGGCCGGGTGACTAAAATGGCCATGACTCGATTTTAGGGGCTCCAAAACACGCGGCACTTCTGACCATCGGATGCGGAATTTCTTGCTCTTCGTTTTTGTCTCTCGCAACATTTGCTGAAAATGCACGTAGCTCCAGGAAATCGCGATTTATTGCCATTTTGGGTGTTTTTCGGCTTGAATGCCCCGCCCCTGCCCGGCCGGGTGACTAAAATGGCCATAACTCGATTTTAGGGGCTCCAAAACGCGCGGCAGTTTCGACCATCCGATGCGGAATTTCTTGCTCTTCGTTTTTGTCTCTCGCAACATTTGCTGAAAAGGCACGTAGCCCCGGGAAATCGCGATTTATTGCCATTTTGGGTGTTTCTCGGCTTGAATGCCCCGCCCGTGCCCGGCCGGGTGACTAAAATGGCCATAACTCGATTTTAGGGGCTCCAAAACACGCGGCACTTCTGACCATCGGATGCGGAATTTCTTGCTCTTCGTTTTTGTCTCTCGCAACATTTGCTGAAAATGCACGTAGCTCCAGGAAATCGCGATTTATTGCCATTTTGGGTGTTTTTCGGCTTGAATGCCCCGCCCCTGCCCGGCCGGGTGACTAAAATGGCCATAACTCGATTTTAGGGGGTCCAAAACGCGCGGCACTTCTGACCATCGGATGCGGAATTTCTAGCTCTTCGTTTTTGTCTCTCGCAACATTTACTGAAAAGGCACGTAGCCCCGGGAAATCGCGATTTATTGCCATTTTGGGTGTTTTTCGGCTTGAATGCCCCGGCCGTGCCCGGCCGGGTGACTAAAATGGCCATAACTCGATTTTAGGGGCTCCAAAACGCGCGGCACTTTTGACCATCGGATGTGGAATTTTTTGCTCTTCTTTTCTCTCTCGCAGCATTTACTGAAAATGCACGTAGCCCCGGGAAATCGCGATTTATTGCCATTTTGGGTGTTTTTCGGCTTGAATGCCCCGGCCGTGCCCGGCCGGGTGACTAAAATGGCCATAACTCGATTTTAGGGGCTCCAAAACGCGCGGCACTTCTGACCATCGGATGCGGAATTTCTTGCTCTTCGTTTTTGTCTCTCGCAACATTTACTGAAAAGGCACGTAGCCCCGGGAAATCGCGATTTATTGCCATTTTGGGTGCTTTTCGGCTTGAATGCCCCGGCCGTGCCCGGCCAGGTGACTAAAATGGCCATAACTCGATTTTAGGGGCTCCAAAACGCGCGGCACTTCTGACCATCGGATGCGGAATTTCTTGCTCTTCGTTTTTGTCTCTCGCAACATTTACTGAAAATGCACGTAGCCCCAGGAAATCGCGATTTATTGCCATTTTGGGTGTTTTTCGGCTTGAATGCCCCGGCCGTGCCCGGCCGGGTGACTAAAATGGCCATGACTCGATTTTAGGGGCTCCAAAACGCGCGGCACTTTTGACCATCGGATGCGGAATTTCTTGCTCTTCGTTTTTGTCTCTCGCAACATTTACTGAAAAGGCACGTAGCCCCGGGAAATCGCGATTTATTGCCATTTTGGGTGTTTTTTGGCTTGAATGCCCCGCCCGTGCCCGGCCGGGTGACTAAAATGGCAATAACTCGATTTTAGGGGCTCCAAAACGCGCGGCACTTCTGACCATCGGATGCGGAATTTCTTGCTCTTCGTTTTTGTCTCTCGCAACATTTACTGAAAAGGCACGTAGCCCCGGGAAATCGCGATTTATTGCCATTTTGGGTGTTTTTCGGCTTGAATGCCCCGCCCGTGCCCGGCCGGGTGACTAAAATGGCCATAACTCGATTTTAGGGGCTCCAAAACGCGCGGCACTTCTGACCATCGGATGCGGAATTTCTAGCTCTTCGTTTTTGTCTCTCGCAACATTTACTGAAAAGGCACGTAGCCCCGGGAAATCGCGATTTATTGCCATTTTGGGTGCTTTTCGGCTTGAATGCCCCGCCCGTGCCCGGCCGGGTGACTAAAATGGCCATAACTCGATTTTAGGGGCTCCAAAACGCGCGGCACTTTTGACCATCGGATGCGGAATTTCTTGCTCTTCTTTTGTCTCTCGCAACATTTACTGAAAATGCACGTAGCCCCGGGAAATCGCGATTTATTGCCATTTTGGGTGTTTTTCGGCTTGAATGCCCCGCCCGTGCCCGGCCGGGTGACTAAAATGGCCATAACTCGATTTTAGGGGCTCCAAAACGCGCGGCACTTCTGACCATCGGATGCGGAATTTCTTGCTCTTCGTTTTTGTCTCTCGCAACATTTACTGAAAATGCACGTAGCCCCGGGAAATCGCGATTTATTGCCATTTTGGGTGTTTTTCGGCTTGAATGCCCCGGCCGTGCCCGGCCGGGTGACTAAAATGGCCATAACTCGATTTTAGGGGCTCCAAAACGCGCGGCACTTTTGACCATCGGATGCGGAATTTCTAGCTCTTCGTTTTTGTCTCTCGCAACATTTACTGAAAATGCACGTAGCCCCGGGAAATCGCGATTTATTGCCATTTTGGGTGTTTTTCGGCTTGAATGCCCCGGCCGTGCCCGGCCGGGTGACTAAAATGGCCATAACTCGATTTTAGGGGCTGCAAAACGCGCGGCAGTTTCGACCATCGGATGCGGAATTTCTTGCTCTTCGTTTTTGTCTCTCGCAACATTTACTGAAAAGGCACGTAGCCCCGGGAAATCGCGATTTATTGCCATTTTGGGTGTTTTTCGGCTTGAATGCCCCGCCGGTGCCCGGCCGGGTGACTAAAATGGCCGTAACTCGATTTTAGGGGCTCCAAAACGCGCGGCACTTTTGACCATCCGATGCGGAATTTCTTGCTCTTCGTTTTTGTCTCTCGCAACATTTACTGAAAATGCACGTAGCACCGGGAAATCGCGATTTATTGCCATTTTGGGTGTTTTTCGGCTTGAATGCCCCGGCCGTGCCCGGCCGGGTGACTAAAATGGCCATAACTCGATTTTAGGGGCTCCAAAACGCGCGGCACTTTTGACCATCCGATGCGGAATTTCTTGCTCTTCGTTTTTGTCTCTCGCAACATTTACTGAAAATGCACGTAGCCCCGGGAAATCGCGATTTATTGCCATTTTGGGTGTTTTTCGGCTTGAATGCCCCGCCCGTGCCCGGCCGGGTGACTAAAATGGCCATAACTCGATTTTAGGGGCTCCAAAACGCGCGGCAGTTTCGACCATCGGATGCGGAATTTCTTGCCCTTTGTTTTTGTCTCTCGCAACATTTACTGAAAATGCACATAGCCCCGGGAAATCGCGATTTATTGCCATTTTGGGTGTTTTTCGGCTTGAATGCCCCGGCCGTGCCCGGCCGGGTGACTAAAATGGCCATAACTCGATTTTAGGGGCTCCAAAACGCGCGGCACTTTTGACCATCGGATGCGGAATTTCTTGCTCTTCGTTTTTGTCTCTCGCAACATTTACTGAAAATGCACGTAGCCCCGGGAAATCGCGATTTATTGCCATTTTGGGTGTTTTTCGGCTTGAATGCCCCGCCCGTGCCCGGCCAGGTGACTAAAATGGCCATAACTCGATTTTAGGGGCTCCAAAACGCGCGGCACTTTTGACCATCGGATGCGGAATTTCTAGCTCTTCGTTTTTGTCTCTCGCAACATTTACTGAAAAGGCACGTAGCCCCGGGAAATCGCGATTTATTGCCATTTTGGGTGTTTTTCGGCTTGAATGCCCCGCCCGTGCCCGGCCGGGTGACTAAAATGGCCATAACTCGATTTTAGGGGCTCCAAAACGCGCGGCAGTTTCGACCATCGGATGCGGAATTTCTTGCCCTTTGTTTTTGTCTCTCGCAACATTTACTGAAAATGCACATAGCCCCGGGAAATCGCGATTTATTGCCATTTTGGGTGTTTTTCGGCTTGAATGCCCCGGCCGTGCCCGGCCGGGTGACTAAAATGGCCATAACTCGATTTTAGGGGCCCCAAAACGCGCGGCAGTTTTGACCATCGGATGCGGAATTTCTTGCTCTTCGTTTTTGTCTCCCGCAACATTTACTGAAAATGCACGTAGCCCCGGGAAATCGCGATTTATTGCCATTTTGGGTGTTTTTCGGCTTGAATGCCCCGCCCGTGCCCGGCCGGGTGACTAAAATGGCCATAACTCGATTTTAGGGGCTCCAAAACGCGCGGCAGTTTTGACCATCGGATGCGGAATTTCTTGCCCTTCGTTTTTGTCTCTCGCAACATTTGCTGAAAAGGCACGTAGCCCCGGGAAATCGCGATTTATTGCCATTTTGGGTGTTTCTCGGCTTGAATGCCCCGCCCGTGCCCGGCCGGGTGACTAAAATGGCCATAACTCGATTTTAGGGGCTCCAAAACGCGCGGCACTTCTGACCATCGGATGCGGAATTTCTTGCTCTTCGTTTTTGTCTCTCGCAACATTTGCTGAAAAGGCACGTAGCCCAGGGAAATCGCGATTTATTGCCATTTTGGGTGTTTTTCGGCTTGAATGCCCCGCCCGTGCCCGGCCGGGTGACTAAAATGGCCATAACTCGATTTTAGGGGCTCCAAAACGCGCGGCACTTTTGACCATCAGATGCGGAATTTCTTGCTCTTCGTTTTTGTCTCTCGCAACATTTACTGAAAAGGCACGTAGCCCCGGGAAATCGCGATTTATTGCCATTTTGGGTGCTTTTCGGCTTGAATGCCCCGGCCGTGCCCGGCCGGGTGACTAAAATGGCCATAACTCGATTTTAGGGGCTCCAAAACGCGCGGCACTTTTGACCATCGGATGAGGAATTTCTAGCTCTTCTTTTGTCTCTCGCAACATTTACTGAAAAGGCACGTAGCCCCGGGAAATCGCGATTTATTGCCATTTTGGGTGTTTTTCGGCTTGAATGCCCCGGCCGTGCCCGGCCGGGTGACTAAAATGGCCATAACTCGATTTTAGGGGCTCCAAAACGCGCGGCACTTCTGACCATCGGATGCGGAATTTCTTGCTCTTCTTTTGTCTCTCGCAACATTTACTGAAAAGGCACGTAGCCCCGGGAAATCGCGATTTATTGCCATTTTGGGTGTTTTTCGGCTTGAATGCCCCGCCCGTGCCCGGCCGGGTGACTAAAATGGCCATAACTCGATTTTAGGGGCTCCAAAACGCGCGGCACTTCTGACCATCGGATGCGGAATTTCTTGCTCTTCGTTTTTGTCTCTCGCAACATTTGCTGAAAATGCACGTAGCCCAGGGAAATCGCGATTTATTGCCATTTTGGGTGTTTTTCGGCTTGAATGCCCCGCCCGTGCCCGGCCGGGTGACTAAAATGGCCATAACTCGATTTTAGGGGCTCCAAAACGCGCGGCACTTTTGACCATCAGATGCGGAATTTCTTGCTCTTCGTTTTTGTCTCTCGCAACATTTACTGAAAAGGCACGTAGCCCCGGGAAATCGCGATTTATTGCCATTTTGGGTGCTTTTCGGCTTGAATGCCCCGCCCGTGCCCGGCCGGGTGACTAAAATGGCCATAACTCGATTTTAGGGGCTCCAAAACGCGCGGCACTTTTGACCATCGGATGAGGAATTTCTAGCTCTTCTTTTGTCTCTCGCAACATTTACTGAAAAGGCACGTAGCCCCGGGAAATCGCGATTTATTGCCATTTTGGGTGTTTTTCGGCTTGAATGCCCCGGCCGTGCCCGGCCGGGTGACTAAAATGGCCATAACTCGATTTTAGGGGCTCCAAAACGCGCGGCACTTCTGACCATCGGATGCGGAATTTCTTGCTCTTCTTTTGTCTCTCGCAACATTTACTGAAAAGGCACGTAGCCCCGGGAAATCGCGATTTATTGCCATTTTGGGTGTTTTTCGGCTTGAATGCCCCGCCCGTGCCCGGCCGGGTGACTAAAATGGCCATAACTCGATTTTAGGGGCTCCAAAACGCGCGGCACTTCTGACCATCGGATGCGGAACTTCTTGCTCTTCGTTCTTGTCTCTCGCAACATTTACTGAAAAGGCACGTAGCCCCGGGAAATCGCGATTTATTGCCATTTTGGGTGTTTTTCGGCTTGAATGCCCCGCCCGTGCCCGGCCGGGTGACTAAAATGGCCATAACTCGATTTTAGGGGCTCCAAAACGCGCGGCACTTTTGACCATCGGATGCGGAATTTCTTGCTCTTCGTTTTTGTCTCTCGCAACATTTGCTGAAAATGCACGTAGCCCAGGGAAATCGCGATTTATTGCCATTTTGGGTGTTTTTCGGCTTGAATGCCCCGCCCGTGCCCGGCCGGGTGACTAAAATGGCCATAACTCGATTTTAGGGGCTCCAAAACGCGCGGCACTTTTGACCATCAGATGCGGAATTTCTTGCTCTTCGTTTTTGTCTCTCGCAACATTTACTGAAAAGGCACGTAGCCCCGGGAAATCGCGATTTATTGCCATTTTGGGTGCTTTTCGGCTTGAATGCCCCGCCCGTGCCCGGCCGGGTGACTAAAATGGCCATAACTCGATTTTAGGGGCTCCAAAACGCGCGGCACTTTTGACCATCGGATGAGGAATTTCTAGCTCTTCTTTTGTCTCTCGCAACATTTACTGAAAAGGCACGTAGCCCCGGGAAATCGCGATTTATTGCCATTTTGGGTGTTTTTCGGCTTGAATGCCCCGGCCGTGCCCGGCCGGGTGACTAAAATGGCCATAACTCGATTTTAGGGGCTCCAAAACGCGCGGCACTTCTGACCATCGGATGCGGAATTTCTTGCTCTTCTTTTGTCTCTCGCAACATTTACTGAAAAGGCACGTAGCCCCGGGAAATCGCGATTTATTGCCATTTTGGGTGTTTTTCGGCTTGAATGCCCCGCCCGTGCCCGGCCGGGTGACTAAAATGGCCATAACTCGATTTTAGGGGCTCCAAAACGCGCGGCACTTTTGACCATCGGATGCGGAATTTCTAGCTCTTCGTTTTTGTCTCTCGCAACATTTACTGAAAAGGCACGTAGCCCCGGGAAATCGCGATTTATTGCCATTTTGGGTGCTTTTCGGCTTGAATGCCCCGGCCGTGCCCGGCCGGGTGACTAAAATGGCCATAACTCGATTTTAGGGGCTCCAAAACGCGCGGCACTTTTGACCATCGGATGCGGAATTTCTTGCTCTTCTTTTGTCTCTCGCAACATTTACTGAAAATGCACGTAGCCCCGGGAAATCGCGGTTTATTGCCATTTTGGGTGTTTTTCGGCTTGAATGCCCCGGCCGTGCCCGGCCGGGTGACTAAAATGGCCATAACTCGATTTTAGGGGCTCCAAAACGCGCGGCACTTCTGACCATCGGATGCGGAATTTCTAGCACTTCGTTTTTGTCTCTCGCAACATTTACTGAAAATGCACGTAGCCCCTGGAAATCGCGATTTATTGTCATTTTGGGTGTTTTTCGGCTTGAATGCCCCGCCCGTGCCCGGCCGGGTGACTAAAATGGCCATAACTCGATTTTAGGGGCCCCAAAACGCGCGGCACTTCTGACCATTGGATGCGGAATTTCTTGCTCTTCGTTTTTGTCTCTCGCAACATTTACTGAAAATGCACATAGCCCCGGGAAATCGCGATTTATTGCCATTTTTGGGTGTTTTTCGGCTTGAATGCCCCGGCCGTGCCCGGCCGGGTAACTAAAATGGCCATAACTCGATTTTAGGGGCCCCAAAACGCGCGGCACTTTTGACCATCGGATGCGGAATTTCTTGCCCTTCGTTTTTGTCTCTCACAACATTTACTGAAAATGCACGTAGCCCCGGGAAATCGCGATTTATTGCCATTTTGGGTGTTTTTCGGCTTGAATGCCCCGGCCGTGCCCGGCCGGGTGACTAAAATGGCCATAACTCGATTTTAGGGGCTCCAAAACGCGCGGCACTTCTGACCATCGGATGCGGAATTTCTTGCTCTTCGTTTTTGTCTCTCGCAACATTTACTGAAAATGCACGTAGCCCCGGGAAATCGCGATTTATTGCCATTTTGGGTGTTTTTCGGCTTGAATGCCCCGGCCATGCCCGGCCGGGTGACTAAAATGGCCATGACTCGATTTTAGGGGCTCCAAAACGCGCGGCACTTTTGACCATCGGATGCGGAATTTCTTGCTCTTCGTTTTTGTCTCTCGCAACATTTACTGAAAAGGCACGTAGCCCCGGGAAATCGCGATTTATTGCCATTTTGGGTGCTTTTCGGCTTGAATGCCCCGGCCGTGCCCGGCCGGGTGACTAAAATGGCCATAACTCGATTTTAGGGGCTCCAAAACGCGCGGCACTTCTGACCATCGGATGCGGAATTTCTTGCTCTTCGTTTTTGTCTCTCGCAACATTTACTGAAAATGCACGTAGCCCCGGGAAATCGCGATTTATTGCCATTTTGGGTGTTTTTCGGCTTGAATGCCCCGGCCGTGCCCGGCCGGGTGACTAAAATGGCCATGACTCGATTTTAGGGGCTCCAAAACGCGCGGCACTTTTGACCATCGGATGCGGAATTTCTTGCTCTTCGTTTTTGTCTCTCGCAACATTTACTGAAAAGGCACGTAGCCCCGGGAAATCGCGATTTATTGCCATTTTGGGTGTTTTTTGGCTTGAATGCCCCGCCCGTGCCCGGCCGGGTGACTAAAATGGCCATGACTCGATTTTAGGGGCTCCAAAACGCGCGGCACTTCTGACCATCGGATGCGGAATTTCTTGCTCTTCGTTTTTGTCTCTCGCAACATTTACTGAAAATGCACGTAGCCCCGGGAAATCGCGATTTATTGCCATTTTGGGTGTTTTTCGGCTTGAATGCCCCGGCCGTGCCCGGCCGGGTGACTAAAATGGCCATGACTCGATTTTAGGGGCTCCAAAACGCGCGGCACTTTTGACCATCGGATGCGGAATTTCTTGCTCTTCGTTTTTGTCTCTCGGAACATTTGCTGAAAATGCACGTAGCCCCGGGAAATCGCGATTTATTGCCATTTTGGGTGTTTTTCGGCTTGAATGCCCCGCCCGTGCCCGGCCGGGTGACTAAAATGGCCATAACTCGATTTTAGGGGCTCCAAAACGCGCGGCACTTCTGACCATCGGATGCGGAATTTCTAGCTCTTCGTTTTTGTCTCTCGCAACATTTACTGAAAAGGCACGTAGCCCCGGGAAATCGCGATTTATTGCCATTTTGGGTGCTTTTCGGCTTGAATGCCCCGGCCGTGCCCGGCCGGGTGACTAAAATGGCCATAACTCGATTTTAGGGGCTCCAAAACGCGCGGCACTTTTGACCATCGGATGCGGAATTTCTTGCTCTTCTTTTGTCTCTCGCAACATTTACTGAAAATGCACGTAGCCCCGGGAAATCGCGATTTATTGCCATTTTGGGTGTTTTTCGGCTTGAATGCCCCGCCCGTGCCCGGCCGGGTGACTAAAATGGCCATAACTCGATTTTAGGGGCTCCAAAACGCGCGGCACTTCTGACCATCGGATGCGGAATTTCTTGCTCTTCGTTTTTGTCTCTCGCAACATTTACTGAAAATGCACGTAGCCCCGGGAAATCGCGATTTATTGCCATTTTGGGTGTTTTTCGGCTTGAATGCCCCGGCCGTGCCCGGCCGGGTGACTAAAATGGCCATAACTCGATTTTAGGGGCTCCAAAACGCGCGGCACTTTTGACCATCGGATGCGGAATTTCTAGCTCTTCGTTTTTGTGTCTCGCAACATTTACTGAAAAGGCACGTAGCCCCGGGAAATCGCGATTTATTGCCATTTTGGGTGTTTTTCGGCTTGAATGCCCCGGCCGTGCCCGGCCGGGTGACTAAAATGGCCATAACTCGATTTTAGGGGCTCCAAAACGCGCGGCAGTTTCGACCATCGGATGCGGAATTTCTTGCTCTTCGTTTTTGTCTCTCGCAACATTTACTGAAAAGGCACGTAGCCCCGGGAAATCGCGATTTATTGCCATTTTGGGTGTTTTTCGGCTTGAATGCCCCGCCGGTGCCCGGCCGGGTGACTAAAATGGCCGTAACTCGATTTTAGGGGCTCCAAAACGCGCGGCACTTTTGACCATCCGATGCGGAATTTCTTGCTCTTCGTTTTTGTCTCTCGCAACATTTACTGAAAAGGCACGTAGCCCCGGGAAATCGCGATTTATTGCCATTTTGGGTGTTTCTCGGCTTGAATGCCCCGCCCGTGCCCGGCCGGGTGACTAAAATGGCCATAACTCGATTTTAGGGGCTCCAAAACGCGCGGCACTTTTGACCATCGGATGCGGAATTTCTTGCTCTTCGTTTTTGTCTCTCGCAACATTTACTGAAAAGGCACGTAGCACCGGGAAATCGCGATTTATTGCCATTTTGGGTGTTTTTCGGCTTGAATGCCCCGCCCGTGCCCGGCCGGGTGACTAAAATGGCCATAACTCGATTTTAGGGGCTCCAAAACGCGCGGCACTTTTGACCATCGGATGCGGAATTTCTTGCTCTTCGTTTTTGTCTCTCGCAACATTTACTGAAAAGGCACGTAGCCCCGGGAAATCGCGATTTATTGCCATTTTGGGTGTTTTTCGGCTTGAATGCCCCGGCCGTGCCCGGCCAGGTGACTAAAATGGCCATAACTCGATTTTAGGGGCTCCAAAACGCGCGGCACTTTTGACCATCGGATGCGGAATTTCTAGCTCTTCGTTTTTGTCTCTCGCAACATTTACTGAAAAGGCACGTAGCCCCGGGAAATCGCGATTTATTGCCATTTTGGGTGTTTTTCGGCTTGAATGCCCCGGCCGTGCCCGGCCGGGTGACTAAAATGGCCATAACTCGATTTTAGGGGCTCCAAAACGCGCGGCAGTTTCGACCATCGGATGCGGAATTTCTTGCTCTTCGTTTTTGTCTCTCGCAACATTTACTGAAAAGGCACGTAGCCCCAGGAAATCGCGATTTATTGCCATTTTGGGTGTTTTTCGGCTTGAATGCCCCGCCGGTGCCCGGCCGGGTAACTAAAATGGCCGTAACTCGATTTTAGGGGCTCCAAAACGCGCGGCACTTTTGACCATCCGATGCGGAATTTCTTGCTCTTCGTTTTTGTCTCTCGCAACATTTGCTGAAAAGGCACGTAGCCCCGGGAAATCGCGATTTATTGCCATTTTGGGTGTTTCTCGGCTTGAATGCCCCGCCCGTGCCCGGCCGGGTGACTAAAATGGCCATAACTCGATTTTAGGGGCTCCAAAACGCGCGGCACTTTTGACCATCGGATGCGGAATTTCTTGCTCTTCGTTTTTGTCTCTCGCAACATTTACTGAAAAGGCACGTAGCACCGGGAAATCGCGATTTATTGCCATTTTGGGTGTTTTTCGGCTTGAATGCCCCGGCCGTGCCCGGCCGGGTGACTAAAATGGCCATAACTCGATTTTAGGGGCTCCAAAACGCGCGGCACTTTTGACCATCGGATGCGGAATTTCTTGCTCTTCGTTTTTGTCTCTCGCAACATTTACTGAAAAGGCACGTAGCCCCGGGAAATCGCGATTTATTGCCATTTTGGGT
Organism: Eutreptiella sp. 'Long Island Sound 2002'; assembly: GCA_964036045.1. NCBI lineage: Eukaryota > Euglenozoa > Euglenophyceae > Eutreptiales > Eutreptiaceae > Eutreptiella > Eutreptiella sp. 'Long Island Sound 2002'. Next base: position 58,647,133 of record OZ038391.1, read on the forward strand.
GTTTTTCGGCTTGAATGCCCCGGCCGTGCCCGGCCAGGTGACTAAAATGGCCATAACTCGATTTTAGGGGCTCCAAAACGCGCGGCACTTTTGACCATCGGATGCGGAATTTCTAGCTCTTCGTTTTTGTCTCTCGCAACATTTACTGAAAAGGCACGTAGCCCCGGGAAATCGCGATTTATTGCCATTTTGGGTGTTTTTCGGCTTGAATGCCCCGCCCGTGCCCGGCCGGGTGACTAAAATGGCCATAACTCGATTTTAGGGGCTCCAAAACGCGCGGCACTTCTGACCATCGGATGCGGAATTTCTTGCTCTTCGTTTTTGTCTCTCGCAACATTTACTGAAAATGCACGTAGCCCCGGGAAATCGCGATTTATTGCCATTTTGGGTGTTTTTCGGCTTGAATGCCCCGGCCGTGCCCGGCCGGGTGACTAAAATGGCCATAACTCGATTTTAGGGGCCCCAAAACGCGCGGCAGTTTTGACCATCGGATGCGGAATTTCTTGCTCTTCGTTTTTGTCTCCCGCAACATTTACTGAAAATGCACGTAGCCCCGGGAAATCGCGATTTATTGCCATTTTGGGTGTTTTTCGGCTTGAATGCCCCGCCCGTGCCCGGCCGGGTGACTAAAATGGCCATAACTCGATTTTAGGGGCTCCAAAACGCGCGGCACTTTTGACCATGGGATGCGGAATTTCTTGCCCTTCGTTTTTGTCTCTCGCAACATTTACTGAAAATGCACGTAGCCCAGGGAAATCGCGATTTATTGCCATTTTGGGTGTTTTTCGGCTTGAATGCCCCGCCCGTGCCCGGCCGGGTGACTAAAATGGCCATAACTCGATTTTAGGGGCTCCAAAACGCGCAGCACTTTTGACCATCAGATGCGGAATTTCTTGCTCTTCGTTTTTGTCTCTCGCAACATTTACTGAAAAGGCACGTAGCCCCGGGAAATCGCGATTTATTGCCATTTTGGGTGCTTTTCGGCTTGAATGCCCCGGCCGTGCCCGGCCGGGTGACTAAAATGGCCATAACTCGATTTTAGGGGCTCCAAAACGCGCGGCACTTTTGACCATCGGATGAGGAATTTCTAGCTCTTCTTTTGTCTCTCGCAACATTTACTGAAAATGCACGTAGCCCCGGGAAATCGCGATTTATTGCCATTTTGGGTGTTTTTCGGCTTGAATGCCCCGGCCGTGCCCGGCCAGGTGACTAAAATGGCCATAACTCGATTTTAGGGGCTCCAAAACGCGCGGCACTTCTGACCATCGGATGCGGAATTTCTTGCTCTTCTTTTGTCTCTCGCAACATTTACTGAAAAGGCACGTAGCCCCGGGAAATCGCGATTTATTGCCATTTTGGGTGTTTTTCGGCTTGAATGCCCCGCCCGTGCCCGGCCGGGTGACTAAAATGGCCATAACTCGATTTTAGGGGCTCCAAAACGCGCGGCACTTTTGACCATCGGATGCGGAATTTCTAGCTCTTCGTTTTTGTCTGTCGCAACATTTACTGAAAAGGCACGTAGCCCCGGGAAATCGCGATTTATTGCCATTTTGGGTGCTTTTCGGCTTGAATGCCCCGGCCGTGCCCGGCCGGGTGACTAAAATGGCCATAACTCGATTTTAGGGGCTCCAAAACGCGCGGCACTTCTGACCATCGGATGCGGAATTTCTTGCTCTTCTTTTGTCTCTCGCAACATTTACTGAAAAGGCACGTAGCCCCGGGAAATCGCGATTTATTGCCATTTTGGGTGCTTTTCGGCTTGAATGCCCCGGCCGTGCCCGGCCGGGTGACTAAAATGGCCATAACTCGATTTTAGGGGCTCCAAAACGCGCGGCACTTTTGACCATCGGATGCGGAATTTCTAGCTCTTCGTTTTTGTCTCTCGCAACATTTACTGAAAATGCACGTAGCCCCTGGAAATCGCGATTTATTGTCATTTTGGGTGTTTTTCGGCTTGAATACCCCGCCCGTGCCCGGCCGGGTGACTAAAATGGCCATAACTCGATTTTAGGGGCCCCAAAACGCGCGGCACTTCTGACCATTGGATGCGGAATTTCTTGCTCTTCGTTTTTGTCTCTCGCAACATTTACTGAAAATGCACGTAGCCCCGGGAAATCGCGATTTATTGCCATTTTGGGCGTTTTTCGGCTTGAATGCCCCGGCCGTGCCCGGCCGGGTGACTAAAATGGCCATAACTCGATTTTAGGGGCCCCAAAACGCGCGGCACTTTTGACCATCGGATGCGGAATTTCTTGCCCTTCGTTTTTGTCTCTCGCAACATTTACTGAAAACGCACGTAGCCCCGGGAAATCGCGATTTATTGCCATTTTGGGTGTTTTTCGGCTTGAATGCCCCGGCCGTGCCCGGCCGGGTGACTAAAATGGCCATAACTCGATTTTAGGGGCTCCAAAACGCGCGGCACTTCTGACCATCGGATGCGGAATTTCTTGCCCTTCGTTTTTGTCTCTCGCAACATTTGCTGAAAATGCACGTAGCCCCGGGAAATCGCGATTTATTGCCATTTTGGGTGTTTTTCGGCTTGAATGCCCCGCCCGTGCCCGGCCGGGTGACTAAAATGGCCATAACTCGATTTTAGGGGCTCCAAAACGCGCGGCACTCCTGACCATCGGATGCGGAATTTCTTGCTCTTCGTTTTTGTCTCTCGCAACATTTACTGAAAATGCACGTAGCCCCGGGAAATCGCGACTTATTGCCATTTTGGGTGTTTTTCGGCTTGACTGCCCCGCCCGTGCCCGGCCGGGTGACTAAAATGGCCATAACTCGATTTTAGGGGCTCCAAAACGCGCGGCACTTTTGACCATCGGATGCGGAATTTCTTGCTCTTCGTTTTTGTCTCTCGCATCATTTACTGAAGAGGCACGTAGCCCCGGGAAATTGCGATTTATTGCCATTTTGGGTGCTTTTCGGCTTGAATGCCCCGGCCGTGCCCGGCCAGGTGACTAAAATGGCCATAACTCGATTTTAGGGGCTCCAAAACGCGCGGCACTTTTGACCATCGGATGCGGAATTTCTTGCTCTTCGTTTTTGTCTCTCGCAACATTTACTGAAAAGGCACGTAGCCCCGGGAAATCGCGATTTATTGCCATTTTGGGTGTTTCTCGGCTTGAATGCCCCGCCCGTGCCCGGCCGGGTGACTAAAATGGCCATAACTCGATTTTAGGGGCCCCAAAACGCGCGGCACTTTTGACCATCGGATGCGGAATTTCTTGCTCTTCGTTTTTGTCTCTCGCAACATTTACTGAAAATGCACGTAGCCCCGGGAAATCGCGATTTATTGCCATTTTGGGTGTTTTTCGGCTTGAATGCCCCGGCCGTGCCCGGCCGGGTAACTAAAATGGATATAACTCGATTTTAGGGGCCCCAAAACGCGCGGCACTTTTGACCATCGGATGCGGAATTTCTTGCCCTTCGTTTTTGTCTCTCGCAACATTTACTGAAAAGGCACGTAGCCCCGGGAAATCGCGATTTATTGCCATTTTGGGTGTTTTTCGGCTTGAATGCCCCGGCCGTGCCCGGCCGGGTGACTAAAATGGCCATAACTCGATTTTAGGGGCTCCAAAACGCGCGGCACTTTTGACCATCGGATGCGGAATTTCTTGCTCTTCGTTTTTGTCTCTCGCATCATTTACTGAAGAGGCACGTAGCCCCGGGAAATCGCGATTCATTGCCATTTTGGGTGTTTTTCGGCTTGAATGCCCCGGCCGTGCCCGGCCGGGTGACTAAAATGGCCATAACTCGATTTTAGGGGCTCCAAAACGCGCGGCACTTTTGACCATCGGATGCGGAATTTCTTGCCCTTCGTTTTTGTCTCTCGCAACATTTGCTGAAAAGGCACGTAGCCCCGGGAAATCGCGATTTATTGCCATTTTGGGTGTTTTTCGGCTTGAATGCCCCGCCCGTGCCCGGCCGGGTGACTAAAATGGCCATAACTCGATTTTAGGGGCTCCAAAACGCGCGGCACTTCTGACCATCGGATGCGGAATTTCTTGCTCTTCGTTTTTGTCTCTCGCAACATTTGCTGAAAAGGCACGTAGCCCCGGGAAATCGCGATTTATTGCCATTTTGGGTGCTTTTCGGCTTGAATGCCCCGGCCGTGCCCGGCCAGGTGACTAAAATGGCCATAACTCGATTTTAGGGGCTCCAAAACGCGCGGCACTTTTGACCATCGGATGCGGAATTTCTTGCTCTTCTTTTGTCTCTCGCAACATTTACTGAAAATGCACGTAGCCCCGGGAAATCGCGATTTATTGCCATTTTGGGTGTTTCTCGGCTTGAATGCCCCGCCCGTGCCCGGCCGGGTGACTAAAATGGCCATAACTCGATTTTAGGGGCCCCAAAACGCGCGGCACTTTTGACCATCGGATGCGGAATTTCTTGCTCTTCGTTTTTGTCTCTCGCAACATTTACTGAAAATGCACGTAGCCCCGGGAAATCGCGATTTATTGCCATTTTGGGTGTTTTTCGGCTTGAATGCCCCGGCCGTGCCCGGCCGGGTAACTAAAATGGATATAACTCGATTTTAGGGGCCCCAAAACGCGCGGCACTTTTGACCATCGGATGCGGAATTTCTTGCCCTTCGTTTTTGTCTCTCGCAACATTTACTGAAAATGCACGTAGCCCCGGGAAATCGCGATTTATTGCCATTTTGGGTGTTTTTCGGCTTGAATGCCCCGGCCGTGCCCGGCCGGGTGACTAAAATGGCCATAACTCGATTTTAGGGGCTCCAAAACGCGCGGCACTTCTGACCATCGGATGCGGAATTTCTTGCTCTTCTTTTGTCTCTCGCAACATTTACTGAAAAGGCACGTAGCCCCGGGAAATCGCGATTTATTGCCATTTTGGGTGTTTTTCGGCTTGAATGCCCCGCCCGTGCCCGGCCGGGTGACTAAAATGGCCATAACTCGATTTTAGGGGCTCCAAAACGCGCGGCACTTTTGACCATCGGATGCGGAATTTCTTGCTCTTCGTTTCTGTCTCTCGCAACATTTACTGAAAAGGCACGTAGCCCCGGGAAATCGCGATTTATTGCCATTTTGGGTGCTTTTCGGCTTGAATGCCCCGGCCGTGCCCGGCCAGGTGACTAAAATGGCCATAACTCGATTTTAGGGGCTCCAAAACGCGCGGCACTTTTGACCATCGGATGCGGAATTTCTTGCTCTTCGTTTTTATCGCTCGCAACATTTACTGAAAATGCACGTAGCCCCGGGAAATCGCGATTTATTGCCATTTTGGGTGTTTTTTGGCTTGAATGCCCCGGCCGTGCCCGGCCGGGTGACTAAAATGGCCATAACTCGATTTTAGGGGCTCCAAAACGCACGGCACTTTTGACCATCGGATGCGGAATTTCTTGCTCTTCTTTTGTCTCTCGCAACATTTACTGAAAAGGCACGTAGCCCCGGGAAATCGCGGTTTATTGCCATTTTGGGTGTTTTTCGGCTTGAATGCCCCGGCCGTGCCCGGCCGGGTGACTAAAATGGCCATAACTCGATTTTAGGGGCTCCAAAACGCGCGGCACTCCTGACCATCGGATGCGGAATTTCTTGCTCTTCGTTTTTGTCTCTCGCAACATTTACTGAAAATGCACGTAGCCCCGGGAAATCGCGATTTATTGCCATTTTGGGTGTTTTTCGGCTTGAATGCCCCGGCCGTGCCCGGCCGGGTAACTAAAATGGATATAACTCGATTTTAGGGGCCCCAAAACGCGCGGCACTTTTGACCATCGGATGCGGAATTTCTTGCCCTTCGTTTTTGTCTCTCGCAACATTTACTGAAAATGCACGTAGCCCCGGGAAATCGCGATTTATTGCCATTTTGGGTGTTTTTCGGCTTGAATGCCCCGGCCGTGCCCGGCCGGGTGACTAAAATGGCCATAACTCGATTTTAGGGGCTCCAAAACGCGCGGCACTTCTGACCATCGGATGCGGAATTTCTTGCTCTTCGTTTCTGTCTCTCGCAACATTTACTGAAAAGGCACGTAGCCCCGGGAAATCGCGATTTATTGCCATTTTGGGTGCTTTTCGGCTTGAATGCCCCGGCCGTGCCCGGCCAGGTGACTAAAATGGCCATAACTCGATTTTAGGGGCTCCAAAACGCGCGGCACTTTTGACCATCGGATGCGGAATTTCTTGCTCTTCGTTTTTGTCGCTCGCAACATTTACTGAAAATGCACGTAGCCCCGGGAAATCGCGATTTATTGCCATTTTGGGTGTTTTTTGGCTTGAATGCCCCGGCCGTGCCCGGCCGGGTGACTAAAATGGCCATAACTCGATTTTAGGGGCTCCAAAACGCACGGCACTTTTGACCATCGGATGCGGAATTTCTTGCTCTTCTTTTGTCTCTCGCAACATTTACTGAAAAGGCACGTAGCCCCGGGAAATCGCGGTTTATTGCCATTTTGGGTGTTTTTCGGCTTGAATGCCCCGGCCGTGCCCGGCCGGGTGACTAAAATGGCCATAACTCGATTTTAGGGGCTCCAAAACGCGCGGCACTCCTGACCATCGGATGCGGAATTTCTTGCTCTTCGTTTTTGTCTCTCGCAACATTTACTGAAAATGCACGTAGCCCCGGGAAATCGCGATTTATTGTCATTTTGGGTGTTTTTCGGCTTGAATGCCCCGGCCGTGCCCGGCCCGGTGACTAAAATGGCCATAACTCGATTTTAGGGGCTCAAAAAGGCGCGGCACTTTTGACCATCGGATGCGGAATTTCTTGCTCTTCGTTTTTGTCTCTCGCAATATTTACTGAAAATGCACGTAGCCCCGGGAAATCGCGATTTATTGCCATTTTTGGTGTTTTTCGGCTTGAATGCCCCGCCCGTGCCCGGCCGGGTGACTAAAATGGCCATAACTCGATTGTAGGGGCTCCAAAACGCGCGGCACTTTTGACCATTGGATGCGGAATTTCTTGCTCTTCGTTTTTGTCTCTCGCAACATTTACTGAAAAGGCACGTAGCCCCGGGAAATCGCGATTTATTGCCATTTTGGGTGTTTTTCGGCTTGAATGCCCCGGCCGTGCCCGGCCGGGTGACTAAAATGGCCATAACTCGATTTTAGGGGCTCCAAAACGCGCGGCACTTTTGACCATCGGATGCGGAATTTCTTGCTCTTCGTTTTTGTCTCTCGCAACATTTACTGAAAATGCACGTAGCCCCGGGAAATCGCGATTTATTGCCATTTTGGGTGTTTTTCGGCTTGAATGCCCCGGCCGTGCCCGGCCGGGTGACTAAAATGGCCATAACTCGATTTTAGGGGCTCCAAAACGCGCGGCACTTTTGACCATCGGATGCGGAATTTCTTGCTCTTCGTTTTTGTCTCTCGCAACATTTACTGAAAATGCACGTAGCCCCGGGAAATCGCGATTTATTGCCATTTTGGGTGTTTTTCGGCTTGAATGCCCCGGCCGTGCCCGGCCGGGTGACTAAAATGGCCATAACTCGATTTTAGGGGCTCCAAAACGCGCGGCACTTTTGACCATCGGATGCGGAATTTCTTGCTCTTCGTTTTTGTCTCTCACAACATTTACTGAAAATGCACGTAGCCCCGGGAAATCGCGATTTATTGCCATTTTGGGTGTTTTTCGGCTTGAATGCCCCGGCCGTGCCCGGCCAGGTGACTAAAATGGCCATAACTCGATTTTAGGGGCTCCAAAACGCGCGGCACTTTTGACCATCGGATGCGGAATTTCTTGCTCTTCTTTTGTCTCTCGCAACATTTACTGAAAATGCACGTAGCCCCGGGAAATCGCGATTTATTGCCATTTTGGGTGTTTTTCGGCTTGAATGCCCCGGCCGTGCCCGCCCGGGTGACTAAAATGGCCATAACTCGATTTTAGGGGCTCCAAAACGCGCGGCACTTCTGACCATGGGATGCGGAATTTCTTGCTCTTCTTTTGTCTCTCGCAACATTTACTGAAAAGGCACGTAGCCCCGGGAAATCGCGATTTATTGCCATTTTGGGTGTTTTTCGGCTTGAATGCCCCGCCCGTGCCCGGCCGGGTGACTAAAATGGCCATAACTCGATTTTAGGGGCTCCAAAACGCGCGGCACTTTTGACCATCGGATGCGGAATTTCTTGCTCTTCTTTTGTCTCTCGCAACATTTACTGAAAATGCACGTAGCCCCGGGAAATTGCGATTTATTGCCATTTTGGGTGTTTTTCGGCTTGAATGCCCCGCCCGTGCCCGGCCGGGTGACTAAAATGGCCATAACTCGATTTTAGGGGCTCCAAAACGCGCGGCACTTCTGACCATCGGATGCGGAATTTCTTGCTCTTCGTTTTTGTCTCTCGCAACATTTACTGAAAAGGCACGTAGCCCCGGGAAATCGCGATTTATTGCCATTTTGGGTGTTTTTCGGCTTGAATGCCCCGGCCGTGCCCGGCCGGGTGACTAAAATGGCCATAACTCGATTTTAGGGGCTCCAAAACGCGCGGCACTTTTGACCATCGGATGCGGAATTTCTTGCTCTTCGTTTTTGTCTCTCGCAACATTTACTGAAAATGCACGTAGCCCCGGGAAATCGCGATTTATTGCCATTTTGGGTGTTTTTCGGCTTGAATGCCCCGGCCGTGCCCGGCCGGGTGACTAAAATGGCCATAACTCGATTTTAGGGGCTCCAAAACGCGCGGCACTTTTGACCATCGGATGCGGAATTTCTTGCTCTTCGTTTTTGTCTCTCGCAACATTTACTGAAAATGCACGTAGCCCCGGGAAATCGCGATTTATTGCCATTTTGGGTGTTTTTCGGCTTGAATGCCCCGGCCGTGCCCGGCCGGGTGACTAAAATGGCCATAACTCGATTTTAGGGGCTCCAAAACGCGCGGCACTTTTGACCATCGGATGCGGAATTTCTTGCTCTTCGTTTTTGTCTCTCACAACATTTACTGAAAATGCACGTAGCCCCGGGAAATCGCGATTTATTGCCATTTTGGGTGTTTTTCGGCTTGAATGCCCCGGCCGTGCCCGGCCAGGTGACTAAAATGGCCATAACTCGATTTTAGGGGCTCCAAAACGCGCGGCACTCCTGACCATCGGATGCGGAATTTCTTGCTCTTCTTTTGTCTCTCGCAACATTTACTGAAAAGGCACGTAGCCCCGGGAAATCGCGATTTATTGCCATTTTGGGTGTTTTTCGGCTTGAATGCCCCGGCCGTGCCCGGCCGGGTGACTAAAATGGCCATAACTCGATTTTAGGGGCTCCAAAACGCGCGGCACTTTTGACCATCGGATGCGGAATTTCTTGCTCTTCTTTTGTCTCTCGCAACATTTACTGAAAATGCACGTAGCCCCGGGAAATCGCGATTTATTGCCATTTTGGGTGTTTTTCGGCTTGAATGCCCCGGCCGTGCCCGGCCGGGTGACTAAAATGGCCATAACTCGATTTTAGGGGCTCCAAAACGCGCGGCACTTCTGACCATGGGATGCGGAATTTCTTGCTCTTCTTTTGTCTCTCGCAACATTTACTGAAAAGGCACGTAGCCCCGGGAAATCGCGATTTATTGCCATTTTGGGTGTTTTTCGGCTTGAATGCCCCGCCCGTGCCCGGCCGGGTGACTAAAATGGCCATAACTCGATTTTAGGGGCTCCAAAACGCGCGGCACTTTTGACCATCGGATGCGGAATTTCTTGCTCTTCTTTTGTCTCTCGCAACATTTACTGAAAATGCACGTAGCCCCGGGAAATTGCGATTTATTGCCATTTTGGGTGTTTTTCGGCTTGAATGCCCCGCCCGTGCCCGGCCGGGTGACTAAAATGGCCATAACTCGATTTTAGGGGCTCCAAAACGCGCGGCACTTCTGACCATCGGATGCGGAATTTCTTGCTCTTCGTTTTTGTCTGTCGCAACATTTACTGAAAAGGCACGTAGCCCCGGGAAATCGCGATTTATTGCCATTTTGGGTGTTTTTCGGCTTGAATGCCCCGGCCGTGCCCGGCCAGGTGACTAAAATGGCCATGACTCGATTTTAGGGGCTCCAAAACGCGCGGCACTTCTGACCATCGGATGCGGAATTTCTTGCTCTTCGTTTTTGTCTGTCGCAACATTTACTGAAAAGGCACGTAGCCCCGGGAAATCGCGATTTATTGCCATTTTGGGTGTTTTTCGGCTTGAATGCCCCGGCCGTGCCCGCCCGGGTGACTAAAATGGCCATAACTCGATTTTAGGGGCTCCAAAACGCGCGGCACTTCTGACCATGGGATGCGGAATTTCTTGCTCTTCTTTTGTCTCTCGCAACATTTACTGAAAAGGCACGTAGCCCCGGGAAATCGCGATTTATTGCCATTTTGGGTGTTTTTCGGCTTGAATGCCCCGCCCGTGCCCGGCCGGGTGACTAAAATGGCCATAACTCGATTTTAGGGGCTCCAAAACGCGCGGCACTTCTGACCATGGGATGCGGAATTTCTTGCTCTTCTTTTGTCTCTCGCAACATTTACTGAAAAGGCACGTAGCCCCGGGAAATCGCGATTTATTGCCATTTTGGGTGTTTTTCGGCTTGAATGCCCCGCCCGTGCCCGGCCGGGTGACTAAAATGGCCATAACTCGATTTTAGGGGCTCCAAAACGCGCGGCACTTTTGACCATCGGATGCGGAATTTCTTGCTCTTCGTTTTTGTCTCTCACAACATTTACTGAAAATGCACGTAGCCCCGGGAAATCGCGATTTATTGCCATTTTGGGTGTTTTTCGGCTTGAATGCCCCGGCCGTGCCCGGCCAGGTGACTAAAATGGCCATAACTCGATTTTAGGGGCTCCAAAACGCGCGGCACTTTTGACCATCGGATGCGGAATTTCTTGCTCTTCTTTTGTCTCTCGCAACATTTACTGAAAATGCACGTAGCCCCGGGAAATCGCGATTTATTGCCATTTTGGGTGTTTTTCGGCTTGAATGCCCCGGCCGTGCCCGCCCGGGTGACTAAAATGGCCATAACTCGATTTTAGGGGCTCCAAAACGCGCGGCACTTCTGACCATGGGATGCGGAATTTCTTGCTCTTCTTTTGTCTCTCGCAACATTTACTGAAAAGGCACGTAGCCCCGGGAAATCGCGATTTATTGCCATTTTGGGTGTTTTTCGGCTTGAATGCCCCGCCCGTGCCCGGCCGGGTGACTAAAATGGCCATAACTCGATTTTAGGGGCTCCAAAACGCGCGGCACTTTTGACCATCGGATGCGGAATTTCTTGCTCTTCTTTTGTCTCTCGCAACATTTACTGAAAATGCACGTAGCCCCGGGAAATTGCGATTTATTGCCATTTTGGGTGTTTTTCGGCTTGAATGCCCCGGCCGTGCCCGGCCGGGTGACTAAAATGGCCATAACTCGATTTTAGGGGCTCCAAAACGCGCGGCACTTCTGACCATCGGATGCGGAATTTCTTGCTCTTCGTTTTTGTCTGTCGCAACATTTACTGAAAAGGCACGTAGCCCCGGGAAATCGCGATTTATTGCCATTTTGGGTGTTTTTCGGCTTGAATGCCCCGGCCGTGCCCGGCCAGGTGACTAAAATGGCCATGACTCGATTTTAGGGGCTCCAAAACGCGCGGCACTTCTGACCATCAGATGCGGAATTTCTAGCTCTTCGTTTTTGTCTCTCGCAACATTTACTGAAAATGCACGTAGCCCCGGGAAATCGCGATTTATTGCCATTTTGGGTGTTTTTCGGCTTGAATGCCCCGCCCGTGCCCGGCCGGGTGACTAAAATGGCCATAACTCGATTTTAGGGGCTCCAAAACGCGCGGCACTTCTGACCATCGGATGCGGAATTTCTTGCTCTTCGTTTTTGTCTCTCGCAACATTTACTGAAAAGGCACGTAGCCCCGGGAAATCGCGATTTATTGCCATTTTGGGTGTTTTTCGGCTTGAATGCCCCGGCCGTGCCCGGCCGGGTGACTAAAATGGCCATAACTCGATTTTAGGGGCTCCAAAACGCGCGGCACTTTTGACCATCGGATGCGGAATTTCTTGCTCTTCGTTTTTGTCTCGCGCAACATTTGCTGAAAATGCACGTAGCCCCGGGAAATCGCGATTTATTGCCATTTTGGGTGTTTCTCAGCTTGAATGCCCCGGCCGTGCCCGGCCGGGTGACTAAAATGGCCATAACTCGATTTTAGGGGCTCCAAAACGCGCGGCACTTTTGACCATCGGATGCGGAACTTCTTGCTCTTCGTTTTTGTCTCTCGCACTATTTGCTGAAAATGCACGTAGCCCCGGGAAATCGCGATTTATTGCCATTTTGGGTGTTTTTCGGCTTGAATGCCCCGCCCGTGCCCGGCCGGGTGACTAAAATGGCCATAACTCGATTTTAGGGGCTCCAAAACGCGCGGCACTTCTGACCATCGGATGCGGAATTTCTTGCTCTTCGTTTTTGTCTCTCGCAACATTTACTGAAAATGCACGTAGCCCCGGGAAATCGCGATTTATTGCCATTTTTGGGTGTTTTTCGGCTTGAATGCCCCGGCCGTGCCCGGCCGGGTGACTAAAATGGCCATAACTCGATTTTAGGGGCTCCAAAACGCGCGGCACTTTTGACCATCGGATGCGGAATTTCTTGCTCTTCGTTTTTGTCTGTGGCATCATTTGCTGAAAATGCACGTAGCCCCGGGAAATCGCGATTTATTGCCATTTTTGGGTGTTTTTCGGCTTGAATGCCCCGGCCGTGCCCGGCCGGGTGACTAAAATGGATATAACTCGATTTTAGGGGCTCCAAAACGCGCGGCACTTCTGACCATCGGATGCCGAATTCCTTGCTCTTCTTTTGTCTCTCGCAACATTTGCTGAAAATGCACGTAGCCCAGGGAAATCGCGATTTATTGCCATTTTGGGTGTTTTTCGGCTTGAATGCCCCAGCCGTGCCCAGCCGGGTGACTAAAATGGATATAACTAGATTTTAGGGGCTCCAAAACGCGCGGCACTTCTGACCATCGGATGCGGAATTTCTTGCTCTTCGTTTTTGTCTCTCGCAACATTTGCTGAACATGCACGTAGCCCCGGGAAATCGCGATTTCTTGCCATTTTGGGTGTTTTTCGGCTTGAATGCCCCGCCCGTGCCCAGCCGGGTGACTAAAATGGCCATAACTCGATTTTAGGGGCTCCAAAACGCGCGGCACTTTTGACCATCGGATGCGGAATTTCTTGCTCTTCGTTTTTGTCTCTCGCAACATTTACTGAAAATGCACGTAGCCCCGGGAAATCGCGATTTATTGCCATTTTGGGTGTTTTTCGGCTTGAATGCCCCGGCCGTGCCCGGCCGCGTGACTAAAATGGCCATAACTCGATTTTAGGGGCTCCAAAACGCGCGGCACTTCTGACCATCGGATGCGGAATTTCTTGCTCTTCTTTTGTCTCTCGCAACATTTGCTGAAAAGGCACGTAGCCCCGGGAAATCGCGATTTATTGCCATTTTGGGTGTTTTTCGGCTTGAATGCCCCGGCCGTGCCCGGCCGGGTGACTAAAATGGCCATAACTCGATTTTAGGGGCTCCAAAACGCGCGGCACTTCTGACCATCGGATGCGGAATTTCTTGCTCTTCGTTTTTGTCTCGCGCAACATTTACTGAAAAGGCACGTAGCCCCGGGAAATCGCGATTTATTGCCATTTTGGGTGTTTTTCGGCTTGAATGCCCCGGCCGTGCCCGGCCAGGTGACTAAAATGGCCATAACTCGATTTTAGGGGCTCCAAAACGCGCGGCACTTCTGACCATCAGATGCGGAATTTCTAGCTCTTCGTTTTTGTCTCTCGCAACATTTACTGAAAATGCACGTAGCCCCGGGAAATCGCGATTTATTGCCATTTTGGGTGTTTTTCGGCTTGAATGCCCCGGCCGTGCCCGGCCGGGTGACTAAAATGGCCATAACTCGATTTTAGGGGCTCCAAAACGCGCGGCACTTCTGACCATCGGATGCGGAACTTCTTGCTCTTCGTTCTTGTCTCTCGCAACATTTACTGAAAAGGCACGTAGCCCCGGGAAATCGCGATTTATTGCCATTTTGGGTGTTTTTCGGCTTGAATGCCCCGGCCGTGCCCGGCCAGGTGACTAAAATGGCCATAACTCGATTTTAGGGGCTCCAAAACGCGCGGCACTTCTGACCATCGGATGCGGAATTTCTTGCTCTTCGTTTTTGTCTCTCGCAACATTTGCTGAAAATGCACGTAGCCCCGGGAAATCGCGATTTATTGCCATTTTGGGTGTTTCTCAGCTTGAATGCCCCGCCCGTGCCCGGCCGGGTGACTAAAATGGCCATAACTCGATTTTAGGGGCTCCAAAACGCGCGGCACTTCTGACCATCGGATGCGGAATTTCTTGCTCTTCGTTTTTGTCTCTCGCAACATTTGCTGAAAATGCACGTAGCCCCGGGAAATCGCGATTTTTTGCCATTTTGGGTGTTTTTGGGCTTGAATGCCCCGGCCGTGCCCGGCCGGGTGGCTAAAATGGCCATAACTCGATTTTAGGGGCTCCAAAACGCGCGGCACTTCTGACCATCGGATGCGGAATTTCTTGCTCTTCTTTTGTCTCTCGCAACATTTACTGAAAATGCACGTAGCCCCGGGAAATCGCGATTTATTGCCATTTTGGGTGTTTTTCGGCTTGAATGCCCCGGCCGTGCCCGGCCGGGTGACTAAAATGGCCATAACTCGATTTTAGGGGCTCCAAAACGCGCGGCACTTCTGACCATCGGATGCGGAATTTCTTGCTCTTCGTTTTTGTCTCTCGCAACATTTACTGAAAATGCACGTAGCCCCGGGAAATCGCGATTTATTGCCATTTTTGGGTGTTTTTCGGCTTGAATGCCCCGCCCGTGCCCGGCCGGGTGACTAAAATGGCCATAACTCGATTTTAGGGGCTCCAAAACGCGCGGCACTTCTGACCATCGGATGCGGAATTTCTTGCTCTTCGTTTTTGTCTGTGGCATCATTTGCTGAAAATGCACGTAGCCCCGGGAAATCGCGATTTATTGCCATTTTGGGTGTTTTTCGGCTTGAATGCCCCGGCCCTGCCCGGCGGGGGGGCTAAAATGGCCATAACTCGATTTTAGGGGCTCCAAACCGCGCGGCACTTTTGACCATCGGATGCGGAATTTCTTGCTCTTCGTTTTTGTCTGTCGCATCATTTGCTGAAAAGGCACGCAGCCCCGGGAAATCGCGATTTATTGCCATTTTGGGTGTTTTTCGGCTTGAATGCCCCGCCCGTGCCCGGCCCGGTGACTAAATGGCCATAACTCGATTTTAGGGGCTCCAAAACGCGCGGCACTTCTGACCATCGGGTGCGGAATTTCTTGCTCTTCGTTTTTGTCTCTCGCAACATTTGCTGAACATGCACGTAGCCCCGGGAAATCGCGATTTATTGCCATTTTGGGTGTTTTTCGGCTTGAATGCCCCGCCCGTGCCCGGCCAGGTGACTAAAATGGCCATAACTCGATTTTAGGGGCTCCAAAACGCGCGGCACTTCTGACCATCGGATGCGGAATTTCTTGCTCTTCGTTTTTGTCTCTCGCAACATTTGCTGAAAATGCACGTAGCCCCGGGAAATCGCGATTTATTGCCATTTTGGGTGTTTTTCGGCTTGAATGCCCCGGCCGTGCCCGGCCGGGTGACTAAAATGGATATAACTCGATTTTAGGGGCTCCAAAACGCGCGGCACTTTTGACCATCGGATGCGGAATTTCTTGCCCTTCTTTTTTGTCTCTCGCAACATTTGCTGAACATGCACGTAGCCCCGGGAAATCGCGATTTATTGCCATTTTGGGTGTTTTTCGGCTTGAATGCCCCGCCCGTGCCCAGCCGGGTGACTAAAATGGCCATAACTCGATTTTAGGGGCTCCAAAACGCGCGGCACTTTTGACCATCGGATGCGGAATTTCTTGCTCTTCGTTTTTGTCTCTCGCAACATTTACTGAAAAGGCACGTAGCCCCGGGAAATCGCGATTTATTGCCATTTTGGGTGTTTTTCGGCTTGAATGCCCCGGCCGTGCCCGGCCGGGTGACTAAAATGGCCATAACTCGATTTTAGGGGCTCCAAAACGCGCGGCACTTTTGACCATCGGATGCGGAATTTCTTGCTCTTCATTTTTGTCTCTCGCAACATTTACTGAAAAGGCACGTAGCCCCGGGAAATCGCGATTTATTGCCATTTTGGGTGTTTCTCGGCTTGAATGCCCCGCCCGTGCCCGGCCGGGTGACTAAAATGGCCATAACTCGATTTTAGGGGCTCCAAAACGCGCGGCACTTTTGACCATCGGATGCGGAATTTCTAGCTCTTCGTTTTTGTCTCTCGCAACATTTACTGAAAATGCACGTAGCCCCAGGAAATCGCGATTTATTGCCATTTTGGGTGTTTCTCGGCTTGAATGCCCCGCCCATGCCCGGCCTGGTGACTAAAATGGCCAGAACTCGATTTTAGGGGCTCCAAAACGCGCGGCACTTTTGACCATCGGATGCGGAATTTCTTGCTCTTCGTTTTTGTCTCTCGCAACATTTACTGAAAATGCACGTAGCCCCGGGAAATCGCGATTTATTGCCATTTTGGGTGTTTTTCGGCTTGAATGCCCCGCCCGTGCCCGGCCGGGTGACTAAAATGGCCATAACTCGATTTTAGGGGCTCCAAAACGCGCGGCACTTCTGACCATCGGATGCGGAATTTCTAGCTCTTCGTTTTTGTCTCTCGCAACATTTGCTGAAAATGCACGTAGCCCCGGGAAATCGCGATTTATTGCCATTTTGGGTGCTTTTCGGCTTGAATGCCCCGGCCGTGCCCGGCCGGGTGACTAAAATGGCCATAACTCGATTTTAGGGGCTCCAAAACGCGCGGCACTTTTGGCCATCGGATGCGGAATTTCTTGCTCTTCGTTTTTGTCTCTCGCAACATTTGCTGAAAAGGCACGTAGCCCCGGGAAATTGCGATTTATTGCCATTTTGGGTGCTTTTCGGCTTGAATGCCCCGGCCGTGCCCGGCCGGGTGACTAAAATGGATATAACTCGATTTTAGGGGCTCCAAAACGCGCGGCACTTTTGACCATCGGATGCGGAATTTCTAGCTCTTCGTTTTTGTCTCTCGCAACATTTACTGAAAAGGCACGTAGCCCCGGGAAATCGCGATTTATTGCCATTTTGGGTGTTTCTCGGCTTGAATGCCCCGCCCATGCCCGGCCGGGTGACTAAAATGGCCATAACTCGATTTTAGGGGCTCCAAAACGCGCGGCACTTTTGACCATCGGATGCGAAATTTCTTGCTCTTCGTTTTTGTCTCTCGCAACATTTACTGAAAATGCACGTAGCCCCGGGAAATCGCGATTTATTGCCATTTTGGGTGTTTTTCGGCTTGAATGCCCCGCCCGTGCCCGGCCGGGTGACTAAAATGGCCATAACTCGATTTTAGGGGCTCCAGAACGCGCGGCACTTCTGACCATCGGATGCGGAACTTCTTGCTCTTTGTTTTTGTCTCTCGCAACATTTACTGAAAATGCACGTAGCCCCGGGAAATCGCGATTTATTGCCATTTTGGGTGTTTTTCGGCTTGAATGCCCCGCCCGTGCCCGGCCAGGTGACTAAAATGGCCATCACTTGACTTTAGGGGCTCCAAAACGCGCGGCACTTCTGACCATCGGATGCGGAATTTCTAGCTCTTCGTTTTTGTCTCTCGCAACATTTGCTGAAAATGCACGTGGCCCCGGGAAATCGCGATTTATTGCCATTTTGGGTGTTTCTCGGCTTGAATGCCCCGCCCGTGCCCGGCCGGGTGACTAAAATGGCCATAATATGATTTTAGGGGCTCCAAAACGCGCGGCACTTTTGACCATCGGATGCAGAATTTCTTGCCCTTCGTTTTTGTCTCTCGCAACATTTACTGAAAATGCACGTAGCCCCGGGAAATCGCGATTTATTGCCATTTTGGGTGTTTTTCGGCTTGAATGCCCGGCCCGTGCCCAGCCGGGTGACTAAAATGGCCATAACTCGATTTTAGGGGCTCCAAAACGCGCGGCACTTTTGACCATCGGATGCGGAATTCCTTGCTCTTCTTTTGTCTCTCGCAACATTTGCTGAAAATGCACGTAGCCCCGGGAAATCGCGATTTATTGCCATTTTGGGTGTTTTTCGGCTTGAATGCCCCGGCCGTGCCCGGCCGGGTGACTAAAATGGCCATAACTCGATTTTAGGGGCTCCAAAACGCGCGGCACTTCTGACCATCGGATGCGGAATTTCTTGCTCTTCCTTTCTGTCTCTCGCAACATTTACTGAAAAGCCACGTAGCCCCGGGAAATCGCGATTTATTGCCATTTTTGGTGTTTTTCAGCTTGAATGCCCCGCCCGTGCCCGGCCGGGTGACTAAAATGGCCATAACTCGATTTTAGGGGCTCCAGAACGCGCAGCACTTCTGACCATCGGATGCGGAATTTCTTGCTCTTCGTTTTTGTCTCGCAACATTTCCTGAAAATGCACGTAGCCCCGGGAAATCGCGATTTTTTGCCATTTTGGGTGTTTTTCGGCTTGAATGCCCCGGCCGTGCCCGGCCAGGTGACTAAAATGGCCATAACTCGATTTTAGGGGCTCCAAAACGCGCGGCACTTCTGACCATCGGATGCCGAATTTCTTGCTCTTCGTTTTTGTCTCTCGCAACATTTGCTGAAAAGGCACGTAGCTCCGGGAAATCGCGATTTATTGCCATTTTGGGTGTTTTTCGGCTTGAATGCCCCGGCCGTGCCCGGCCGGGTGACTAAAATGGCCATAACTCGATTTTAGGGGCTCCAAAACGCGCGGCACTTTTGACCATCGGATGCGGAATTTCTTGCTCTTCGTTTTTGTCTCTCGCAACATTTACTGAAAATGCACGTAGCCCCGGGAAATCGCGATTTATTGCCATTTTGGGTGTTTTTCGGCTTGAATGCCCCGCCCGTGCCCGGCCGGGTGACTAAAATGGCCATAACTCGATTTTAGGGGCTCCAAAACGCGCGGCACTTTTGACCATCGGATGCGGAATTTCTTGCTCTTCCTTTCTGTCTCTCGCAACATTTACTGAAAATGCACGTACCCCCGGGAAATCGCGATTTATTGCCATTCTTGGTGTTTTTCAGCTTGAATGCCCCGCCCGTGCCCGGCCGGATGACTAAAATGGCCATAACTCGATTTTAGGGGCTCCAAAACGCGCAGCACTTCTGACCATCGGATGCGGAATTTCTTGCTCTTCGTTTTTGTCTCTCGCAACATTTACTGAAAATGCACGTAGCCCCGGGAAATCGCGATTTATTGCCATTTTGGGTGCTTTTCGGCTTGAATGCCCCGGCCGTGCCCGGCCGGGTGACTAAAATGGCCATAACTCGATTTTAGGGGCTCCAAAACGCGCGGCACTTCTGACCATCGGATGCGGAATTTCTTGCTCTTCCTTTCTGTCTCTCGCAACATTTACTGAAAATGCACGTACCCCCGGGAAATCGCGATTTATTGCCATTCTTGGTGTTTTTCAGCTTGAATGCCCCGCCTGTGCCCGGCCGGATGACTAAAATGGCCATAACTCGATTTTAGGGGCTCCAAAACGCGCAGCACTTCTGACCATCGGATGCGGAATTTCTTGCTCTTCGTTTTTGTCTCTCGCAACATTTACTGAAAATGCACGTAGCCCCGGGAAATCGCGATTTATTGCCATTTTGGGTGTTTTTTGGCTTGAATGCCCCGCCCGTGCCCGGCCGGGTGACTAAAATGGCCATAACTCGATTTTAGGGGCTCCAAAACGCGCAGCACTTCTGACCATCGGATGCGGAATTCCTTGCTCTTCGTTTTTGTCTCTCGCAACATTTACTGAAAAGGCACGTAGCTCCGGGAAATCGCGATTTATTGCCATTTTGGGTGTTTCTCGGCTTGAATGCCCCGCCCGTGCCCGGCCGGGTGACTAAAATGGCCATAACTCGATTTTAGGGGCTCCAAAACGCGCGGCACTTTTGACCATCGGATGCGGAATTTCTTGCCCTTCGTTTTTGTCTCTCGCAACATTTGCTGAAAATGCACATGGCCCCGGGAAATCGCGATTTATTGCCATTTTGGGTGTTTTTCGGCTTGAATGCCCCGGCCGTGCCCGGCCGGGTGACTAAAATGGCCATAACTCGATTTTAGGGGCTCCAAAACGCGCGGCACTTTTGACCATCGGATGCGGAATTTCTTGCTCTTCGTTTTTGTCTCTCGCAACATTTACTGAAAATGCACGTAGCCCCGGGAAATCGCGATTTATTGCCATTTTGGGTGTTTTTTGGCTTGAATGCCCCGCCCGTGCCCGGCCGGGTGACTAAAATGGCCATAACTCGATTTTAGGGGCTCCAAAACGCGCGGCACTTTTGACCATCGGATGCGGAATTCCTTGCTCTTCGTTTTTGTCTCTCGCAACATTTACTGAAAAGGCACGTAGCTCCGGGAAATCGCGATTTATTGCCATTTTGGGTGTTTCTCGGCTTGAATGCCCCGCCCGTGCCCGGCCGGGTGACTAAAATGGCCATAACTCGATTTTAGGGGCTCCAAAACGCGCGGCACTTTTGACCATCGGATGCGGAATTTCTTGCCCTTCGTTTTTGTCTCTCGCAACATTTGCTGAAAATGCACATGGCCCCGGGAAATCGCGATTTATTGCCATTTTGGGTGTTTTCGGCTTGAATGCCCCGGCCGTGCCCGGCCGGGTGACTAAAATGGCCATAACTCGATTTTAGGGGCTCCAAAACGCGCGGCACTTTTGACCATCGAATGCGGAATTTCTTGCTCTTTGTTTTTGTCTCTCGCAACATTTACTGAAAAGGCACGTAGCCCCGGGAAATCGCGATTTATTGCCATTTTGGGTGTTTTTCGGCTTGAATGCCCCGCCCGTGCCCGGCCGGGTGACTAAAATGGCCATAACTAGATTTTAGGGGCTCCAAAACGCGCGGCACTTTTGACCATCAGATGCGGAATTTCTTGCTCTTCGTTTTTGTCTCTCGCAACTTGCACTGAAAATGCACGTAGCCCCGGGAAATCGTGATTTTTTGCCATTTTGGGTGTTTCTCGGCTTGAATGCCCCGGCCGTGCCCGGCCGAGTGACTAAAATAGCCATAACTCGATTTTAGGGGCTCCAAATCGCGCGGCACTTCTGACCATTGGATGCGGAATTTCTTGCTCTTCCTTTCTGTCTCTCGCAACATTTGCTGAAGAGGCACGTACCCCCGGGAAATCGCGATTTATTGCCATTCTTGGTGTTTTTCAGCTTGAATGCCCCGCCCGTGCCCGGCCGGGTGACTAAAATGGCCATAACTCGATTTTAGGGGCTCCAAAACGCGCGGCACTTCTGACCATCGGATGCGGAATTTCTTGCTCTTCGTTTCTGTCTCTCGCAACATTTGCTGAAAAGGCACGTAGCCCCGGGAAATCGCGATTTATTGCCATTTTGGGTGCTTTTCGGCTTGAATGCCCCGCCCGTGCCCGGCCGGGTGACTAAAATGGCCATAACTCGATTTTAGGGGCTCCAAATCGCGCGGCACTTTTGACCATCGGATGCGGAATTTCTTGCCCTTCGTTTTTGTCTGTCGCAACATTTACTGAAAATGCACGTAGCCCCGGGAAATCGCGATTTATTGCCATTTTGGGTGTTTTTTGGCTTGAATGCCCCGCCCGTGCCCGGCCGGGTGACTAAAATGGCCATAACTCGATTTTAGGGGCTCCAAAACGCGCGGCACTTTTGACCATCGGATGCGGAATTCCTTGCTCTTCGTTTTTGTCTCTCGCAACATTTACTGAAAAGGCACGTAGCTCCGGGAAATCGCGATTTATTGCCATTTTGGGTGTTTCTCGGCTTGAATGCCCCGCCCGTGCCCGGCCGGGTGACTAAAATGGCCATAACTCGATTTTAGGGGCTCCAAAACGCGCGGCACTTTTGACCATCGGATGCGGAATTTCTTGCCCTTCGTTTTTGTCTCTCGCAACATTTGCTGAAAATGCACATGGCCCCGGGAAATCGCGATTTATTGCCATTTTGGGTGTTTTCGGCTTGAATGCCCCGGCCGTGCCCGGCCGGGTGACTAAAATGGCCATAACTCGATTTTAGGGGCTCCAAAACGCGCGGCACTTTTGACCATCGAATGCGGAATTTCTTGCTCTTTGTTTTTGTCTCTCGCAACATTTACTGAAAAGGCACGTAGCCCCGGGAAATCGCGATTTATTGCCATTTTGGGTGTTTTTCGGCTTGAATGCCCCGCCCGTGCCCGGCCGGGTGACTAAAATGGCCATAACTAGATTTTAGGGGCTCCAAAACGCGCGGCACTTTTGACCATCAGATGCGGAATTTCTTGCTCTTCGTTTTTGTCTCTCGCAACTTGCACTGAAAATGCACGTAGCCCCGGGAAATCGTGATTTTTTGCCATTTTGGGTGTTTCTCGGCTTGAATGCCCCGGCCGTGCCCGGCCGGGTGACTAAAATAGCCATAACTCGATTTTAGGGGCTCCAAATCGCGCGGCACTTCTGACCATTGGATGCGGAATTTCTTGCTCTTCCTTTCTGTCTCTCGCAACATTTGCTGAAGAGGCACGTACCCCCGGGAAATCGCGATTTATTGCCATTCTTGGTGTTTTTCAGCTTGAATGCCCCGCCCGTGCCCGGCCGGGTGACTAAAATGGCCATAACTCGATTTTAGGGGCTCCAAAACGCGCGGCACTTCTGACCATCGGATGCGGAATTTCTTGCTCTTCGTTTCTGTCTCTCGCAACATTTGCTGAAAAGGCACGTAGCCCCGGGAAATCGCGATTTATTGCCATTTTGGGTGCTTTTCGGCTTGAATGCCCCGCCCGTGCCCGGCCGGGTGACTAAAATGGCCATAACTCGATTTTAGGGGCTCCAAATCGCGCGGCACTTTTGACCATCGGATGCGGAATTTCTTGCCCTTCGTTTTTGTCTGTCGCAACATTTACTGAAAATGCACGTAGCCCCGGGAAATCGCGATTTATTGCCATTTTGGGTGTTTTTCGGCTTGAATGCCCCGGCCGTGCCCGGCCGGGTGACTAAAATGGCCATAACTCGATTTTAGGGGCTCCAAAACGCGCGGCACTTTTGACCATCGGATGCGGAATTTCTTGCTCTTCGTTTCTGTCTCTCGCAACATTTGCTGAAAAGGCACGTACCCCCGGGAAATCGCGATTTATTGCCATTTTGGGTGTTTTTCGGCTTGAATGCCCCGCCCGTGCCCGGCCGGGTGACTAAAATGGATATAACTCGATTTTAGGGGCTCCAAATCGCGCGGCACTTCTGACCATCGGATGCGGAACTTCTAGCTCTTCGTTTTTGTCTCTCGCAACATTTACTGAAAATGCACGTAGCCCCAGGAAATCGCGATTTATTGCCATTTTGGGTGTTTTTCGGCTTGAATGCCCCGGCCGTGCCCGGCCGGGTGACTAAAATGGCCATAACTCGATTTTAGGGGCTCCAAAACGCGCGGCACTTCTGACCATCGGATGCGGAATTTCTTGCTCTTCGTTTTTGTCTCTCGCAACATTTACTGAAAATGCACGTAGCCCCGGGAAATCGCGATTTATTGCCATTTTGGGTGTTTCTCGGCTTGAATGCCCCGGCCGTGCCCGGCCGGGTGACTAAAATGGCCATAACTCGATTTTAGGGGCTCCAAAACGCGCGGCACTTTTGACCATCGGATGCGAAATTTCTTGCCCTTCGTTTTTGTCTCTCGCAACATTTGCTGAAAAGGCATATAGCCCCGGGAAATCGCGATTTATTGCCATTTTGGGTGTTTTTCGGCTTGAATGCCCCGGCCGTGCCCGGCCGGGTGACTAAAATGGATATAACTCGATTTTAGGGGCTCCAAAACGCGCGGCACTTTTGACTATCGGATGCGGAATTTCTTGCTCTTCGTTTTTGTCTCTCGCAACATTTACTGAAAAGGCACGTAGCCCCGGGAAATCGCGATTTATTGCCATTTTGGGTGTTTTTCGGCTTGAATGCCCCGGCCGTGCCCGGCCGGGTGACTAAAATGGCCATAACTCGATTTTAGGGGCTCCAAAACGCGCGGCACTTTTGACTATCGGATGCGGAATTTCTAGCTCTTCGTTTCTGTCTCTCGCAACATTTACTGAAAAGGCACGTAGCCCCGGGAAATCGCGATTTATTGCCATTTTGGGTGTTTTTCGGCTTGAATGCCCCGCCCGTGCCTGGCCGGGTGACTAAAATGGATATAACTCGATTTTAGGGGCTCCAAATCGCGCGGCACTTCTGACCATCGGATGCGGAATTTCTTGCTCTTCGTTTTTGTCTCTCGCAACATTTACTGAAAATGCACGTAGCCCTGGGAAATCGCGATTTATTGCTATTTTGGGTGTTTTTGGGCTTGAATGCCCCGGCCGTGCCCGGCCCGGTGACTAAAATGGCCATAACTCGATTTTAGGGGCTCCAAAACGCGCGGCACTTCTGACCATCGGATGCGGAATTTCTTGCTCTTCGTTTTTGTCTCTCGCAACATTTACTGAAAATGCACGTAGCCCCGGGAAATCGCGATTTATTGCCATTTTGGGTGTTTTTCGGCTTGAATGCCCCGCCCGTGCCCGGCCGGGTGACTAAAATGGCCATAACTCGATTTTAGGGGCTCCAAATCGCGCGGCACTTTTGACCATCGGATGCGGAATTTCTTGCCCTTCGTTTTTGTCTCTCGCAACATTTGCTGAAAATGCACGTAGCCCCGGGAAATCGCGATTTATTGCCATTTTGGGTCACCACAAAGATACATAGGTCTCAGCAATCACCGCGGTCATTGTTCTTTCCCAACAATCACCAGAATCATTCTTTGGTCCCAACAATCACCACAAGCAGGCTGTAGAAAACACCACACCACATCTCAGCAAATGCTGGGGCTTGCAAACTCAAGACACAGACCAGTGCATTTGCCTTCGTAATATGGTGAAGGCATTCCTGCCCCACCGCATCCTGCCATCAATGCTCTTTTGAATGCACTAGGTGCCCCGGCACATATTACAAAGTGATCTTTTAAATCTACCTCCAAGGAACTCTGAGGTACGGATATTTCGAAGCCCCGCTTTCCAGGGGAATAAAAGAAGGATGCTACCTCTGTCCCTCCCTTTTTGTCCTTGTGTATGAATGTTTTCATCAGCTGTTGCAGAAAGGGTTCCCCAATGTGCCATTTTTTATTTTTCCATTTCCTCCCCAATGTTACGCCGGTCGCTAACTGTGCATGAATTTCAGGCTGTCATGACCCGAATTGATGAGTTGTTGTCAGCAGTTGGATTCCACTGCAATAGGAATAAAACACGACTATATGAATGGTTCTCATATAACAATACGGAAACAGTTGGGCAGGGATTGGGCAGCTGCAAGGCCCCGTGCGGTTGGGCTGCAGTAGGGAACTATGGATAGGAAGCAACAGAAAGGTACGTGGGTAGTAGTGGTTATGATACCATTCTAAGTCATCTCTCTGGTGTCTCACGCAGGCATGGCAATGGAGCTCACACACACCCTCACTGAACGCCTGCAGCAGCAGTGGGCAGCTGTGCAGCATGTGCATTGGCACTTGCAGGCCCGCAGAGCGCAGTATGCCAAGACATTGAGTTATGTGCAGGCCCTTAATGCGTCTCAGGATGACTGCGAATATCTCGACATCGGTGTGGACATCCGGAGGGCGAGGCTCAGGTCAGATCCAGGGGATTCAGGGGATTTCACAGTAGGCTTTGAGAGCAATTATTTTTCAAATTGATTAATCCAGGAATTCCGCCCCAGCACACGCAATTGAAATGGCGCGTCCGAGCCAAGCAGGACGGACGTGATGGGGGGGGGGGGGGGCTGTTTGGCGGACCAGTTTTTTTTTTTTATTTGTTTAAACATGTCTACCTCTGACCGCCGCCGGTTACCCTCCAACTGCTGTTGGTTGCCTTTCAAGTGCCGCCCAGTTGTGTGTTTAAGTAATGAGCTGGCTACTGGACAGCCCAAGTGTCTTTATTTATTTTTGATTAGAAAAAAGATGGGACAGGCCACAATCCATTTCCATTTGTCCTTTCTCATCACCAACCACAATGATGCAGGGTGTTTGAAGCGGTCAACCGCATTATGAGCCCACAAAGTTTGCCGTTTTGGGCCATTATTGGTGCAAGCTTGACACCATGTAGCCAAGGAGACGGGGTCACAACCCTGTTACAATGGCCCCTGCCCCAAGAGACTCTCTGCTAAAAGAGAGAGTGTGTGTGGCGGATTATGCAACTGTGGTGTCCCGGGAATGTGTCCACGCATGTCTTTTGGGCTGGCCCAGTCTGAGCGGGCATTTTGCGTGTATGCAGGTCTGAGACATCCGCTGTACCTTGATTTCATGCAGACTCTGGCGAAAGGCGCCTAGGACCGGTCATTCCGGTTCGTGATCAGCCTTGATCTCTTTTTGGCTGCGCATGCTGTTGCTTGCGCAATTCTCTTGAGCGCAATCGCCACGCGACACACCCACGTGTCACCGCACGGGGGGGGGGGGGGGGCTGGGGCGCTCCCGTTCCTGGAGCATCTGCCCCTCCCTCCCCCACTCTCCAAAACAGAGTTGGCCCCGTCAGTCGCCATTAAAGGCTCGGATGAAGCTTTTGGGCCACCGAGGGGCCAGGAGGAGACATCAGGCCCAATTCGTACCTAAAAATGATTTGTGCGATGCGGTGACCATTTTCAGCTTTTTGTATTGGGGCCACCCCACCCCCACCCCATCAAGTAATGGAAAACTCAGATTGAAGAGGACCGTATTGGTGGGAATGGTACCCAAGATTGTTCAAAACCATCGGATGCCCACCCCATCGCACCCCATACCCTCCGAGGGTGGAGGGACAGCATCGTGAGGTGGCCAGGAGAGGAACTGGAGGGAGAAAATAGTCCTAGCAGGCAGAGAACTCAGGTGGAAGGTTTCGTAAAGGTTCGAGTAGATCGGTGCAAGACCGAATAAGTTGTGGGACGGTCTGGCCCTCAAGCTGACAAATGCAATGCAGGAGTGGGCGCACTCGGGACCAAGGGCAGTGCGGAAGGTTGTGGTTTGGAGAGCCTTAGTTCGAGCCGTTGGCCAAGAAACATTCGATAGCCTGTCGGCAACATTCGGACAGTGGTAACCTGTGAGCAGTCAGCCAGGGAGATAGCCGATGTACAATCTGGTTGAACTCAAGGGAGTTATCTCACATCTCACGTCAGGGTCCAAACGTGGGCATATCCCACGTCCAGGTGCGGAGGTGAGACCTGGAGACCTTGTTACTCCAGACCTGACTGCCCAACACGGAGTCCTTCAGAGGTAGCCGTGTTTCTGTTGTGGGAAGGTGCAGCACAGGTGTGGAATACCCGCATAGGCAACAGCCCCCAATGCGGGATATGGATATGTTTATGGAGGTATCCCAAATCCGAGCCTGAGGGTGAAATATGGGATAATTCAGGGCCTCATACCCATTTCTGGGGACCACTCGCCCATGCGTGTTTCCAACCGTCGGTGTCAAATCCTGGGTGCGAACTCTCACCCATGGGCTCTTTTAGGATTGGTCGTAGACCACGGCTTTACACCCAACGCGGAACCTTCGAATCAAAGGATTCGATCCTGGCACCATGGGTGTGAGAGTCATTTTGCTCTCATTTTTCGACTGCCCGGCGTCCCTAAGTGAGATGAGGTGTACCCACCCCACCCCATGCCCACCCACCCAACCCAAGGTGCATCGATTCTGGAAACAGGATATGTCTCCCAACTCTTACTGCTGGTGTGCTTTGCAGGATATGCACGCATGTGTGTACATGCTTGTGTCCGAGAGTGAGTGTGTGTGAGTTAGGGTTTGTGTATGCCTGTGTTTTACTTGCCGTAGTGCAGCATTGCTTGCATAGCCGGTCTGTGGGCCATGTATTGACGGTATGCCCGTTAACGCTGCGTCCGTGGCTGCATCTGCAGGAGGTGTTCCGCACCACACACAACGTCGGAACCTTGTGAGGAGTGGCGACAGCATGCTCTCTGCGCTGTACTCGGGCCTGTTCTCCTCCGAGAGTCAAGGTCCGCACCACAGTTCCACTCTGCCCTCTGTTGCCTAGACCCGCGATCAAGATGAAGTACCCCCCCCCCCTGCGCTTGGAGAAAGCCAACGGCACATGCTGGTGCCATGGGCACGACCTCAAGCGTTTGAGTGAATCGGTTCTGGTCCCCATTGCTATCCCCGCCCCACCACCACCCTAACCTTGCGAGAACAACGCCCGTGTCAGAAAGACACGAGGTGTTGGTTCTGCAACTACTGGAACCATTGAACTTGGTGGTTCCGTTTTCTGGTGGTTCATGAACATCAATGTGTTTGTAATTTGGGGCAAGCGATGGCATTTTAGGGACTCTGGGTACTGTCTTGCCTCTTGTTGCCACACGGTCCGGTTGCCCAGTCGTGCGTGTCGTCATGCATGGGCCGCGCACTGAGGTAGTATCACTGCTTGTGCCTTCTCAGGGTGTGTGTAAACAACGCCCTTGTCAGAAAGCAATAGGCGTTTCCGGCATTTTCAGTCGTTCTCGCAAGGGGGTGAGGGGTACGCCCCAGGAGCACTCGTCTAGGGTATCTCTTGGAGGAGACCACGCAGACCGTCTCTGCAACGATGCAGTTTTAGGTGGTGCTATATGAACCTGGATCTAAATCCGGCATGTGATCGGCCCCGTACGGTACAGAAGTCTGAACCTTGCCCCCCTGTCCAAATGAAAAAACAATTCGGGTCCTGGTTGCGCAGACAAGACAGCAGAGCTTGGATGTGGACGTCTGTTTGGCTGCATTACATTTTGTGCCACAGGGGGACCAACCCCCTCCCCCTCTGCATCTCACTACAGCCCCAAAACCGGCACTTGCCTACAGCCCCAACCCCTGCCGGTCGCATTTGTTGTCGCCAAAGCCGCCTCCTGCCGCCTTGCTGCTCCGCAGCCACGGCTTTTCTAACTGCCCCCGCACATTCTCTTCTCAGTTCCCTTCCCTCAGGCGACCCCTCCCCCCATGCCCTTGCTTCATACAACAGCAACAACACCAAAAGTTGCAAAAATGGTGCTGGGTTTTGTTTGCGCATGTACCCTGGAACACACGTGCACTAACAGCAATGCAGCGGGACAGTAGCAGTCGCCCAGATGCACAACACAGCACGGTTCCCAGTCATGGCCAATCATGCAACAGGGCAATCAACCCCGCCCCCGCCCCCTTTGCGCAAGCACTGCCTTGTCTAAGCACCAGGACCCGGTCTGACCGTCGTTTTTCTGGGATTTTTTGACCACAGTTTTCATTGTCAGAAACTTAGCGGAACGTGATTGTGTGCTGATTGTAGAGGGAAAGAGGGGCTGTGTCATGTTTGTGATGAGTCCTCCTGCTCATAATAGCATTCTGCTTGGTACTGCAACCCGCTGCTGTTTGTTTTAATGCGATTTTCAGCCATGACTAAGCCTAGCTTAGCCCAAAGCCTGCCCCAAAGGGCAATAATGTGCAGTTGTTCAAGATGAGGTGCAAGGTTGGAAAGGGCTTCTATTCCACAGCTCCTGATGCTCCTGATGGGCAGTGAGGACCTCTAGAACTTGCTGAAATTTGCCTGCACATTGTTTTCTAGTGCCCTGTTACGACAATTGTGCTTAGGGTGAGGTATGGGCAGGTTTCCGGTGACATATGTTGTTTTGGTACCGCGCGTTGCGCGCAAGCACCGCCTTGTCTAAGCACCAGGACCCGGTCCTAACGTCGTTTTCCTGATTTTCCTGGTGCTTGCGCAAGGGGGGGGGGGGGGGAAGAGGTGGTGGCTTCGCTTTTCAGGGAGGCCCCGGTGCCCTACCCTGTGCCTCACGTGGTGCCCATTTCTTGCAGCCTCGTGCTTCGATTCTCGCCCCTACACCTTCCATTTTTTTCCCCCTCTGTGGCTGGTTGTACCCTTGTGTTGCGCCCCTCATGGCACAACAATGCCCCCCAACCCCACCTTTGGCAAAGCGCAGGATGCCCCTTCATGGGCAATACCAATGAATGAACCGATACCGAGGGTTTTTGTCAGCCATTTCTTCATCGGTATCCCCCCACTGCACTTACAGACCACCTCGACGTATTGTTCCCTGATTTTAGCCCCAGCATTCCCCACGCATCGGACTGGGCAGGGGCAGGGGCATGGTATAGTAGTGGTGGTTGGAACAAGGAAAGAGACAGGGTCTTTCTGGTGCCCTCCTGCTGTCACCAAACCCCTGGCCCATGCCCCCGATCCTGACGCTGGGACACGTTCACCCAAGCAACATATATTCCCATTGGCTCAGAGGATGGGTACACTTTCATAGACCGAGACGGTACTCTTTTTACTCACGTGCTGGCATACTTGCGCCATGGGCCTGACCACTGCCATCTTCATGACAACCAGCTGCAGTCCGTATATCGCGAGGTATGTAATCCTGGATTAGCCAGCATGCCTTCCGATGTGATCATCTGTTCCGTCTTGAGATAGCGCAGATTGTTTTACAGCCTCTCAGCAAGAGATTAGCAAGCTCAAAGCCCAAAGCAGAGAGAAACCAGATGGCTACATAACCATTGTCGTCTAAGTTGTTATCCAAAGCGGGGAGAACTCAAACGGCTGCATAAACTGTGCCGTCTCAGGGACCCCAAAGCAGAGAGGAGTAACGTGGCTACATAACCCATGCGATATTGAGGACGGATAACTAGTGCACCATGGGTGAAGAGCCATGGGTGAAGTGATGGGCCCAAAAGGGAGAATCTGCGACATAAATCTGAACAACTGGGCCATGGTGTACAGTTTATGAAAAAAAATGGCTATATTTATGCACCTCTTTATGTCCCCTGTTGTGACATAATTACCCAAAACTGTGTGCTAGTGCCGAAGGATAGGTGCACTCAACGAAGCTGCCACAGTACCGCTTTGTCAAATCATCTGATTGTCAAAAAGGTATGTACCAGGTACTAAAAAAGGTGCGAAAAATGTGGACAATTTTCGGTCAGAATTTATGTGAGGATATCAGCAATACAACCCCCCCCCCCCCGTTTATTTTCCAAACAGATTTCAGTCTGCACATATTTTCTCACCCGCCAGTACTATGGTTCGGCCAACAAGATGTGCACGAAGCCTCAACCACCAATGGCACATCTTGTCGCAGAAGGGCACAGGTGCGGCTGGTGCACCATTTTGCGAGCAGAGGGCAACAGCAATATCATGAGCACCTGGGGCATTCTGCCGTTGGCATTGAGCAAATCCTTTTCTGAAGCTAGGGTGGGAAAGGCAAATGTCCTGTAAACCCAATGCTCTGCCTTTGATGCTGAGTTGGCTTTAGGGCAGCCTGATGCACCGTGAGCACATAGTGCAAATCTTTACTAGTCATGTCTGCCGCTGGCACAACGTCCTGACGTCCCTGTTTGTTCTTGTTTGGGCCATAGTCTACCTACCATGTGTCATCAATGGGAATGCCATGCACGCAGTGCGAAGTTTTGGATGTCGGCCAATATTCGGACCCTACTTTTGGCCCCTTTTGACAAGTTTTTGGTTCCATACTGGGTTTTTTTTTAGCTTCCTATGCATTTGGGATGTGGCACATTTGAATTGTCACCCTTTGTTGCCCAATGTCAACCATTTTTACCCATTTTCCATCCCCCATATTGAACTCTCCTTACTATGGGGACCCGAGAAGGCAGGGGTGGTGTAGCCATACATAGCCCGCGGACTTTGAGGAGTTTGTGGTACGGCCTTCATCCCCACCACATCACTGACCTCGCTCGCCATCAACAAGTGTGTCGCGTCCACGCTCAGAATCACCACCGCCCTCCCCTTCACCCTATTCGCGGTCCCCATCACCCAAGAGACCACGGACAACGCATTCCCTGCGCTCCGAGTCAAGGGACATCTCATCGCCGCCTCCAAGAGCGAAGCCACGGGCACCGAAACACTCGAAGCAAGCGGACTTTACAAGGCTAAGTGGTTTGTTCATAGGGACAGTGGAGTACCAAGTTGAAGGCAGTTTCGTCGTTCTCATGTGGGTTTTGTTGCTTCGCTGTGCAACCAGTCAGGTGACAGGTATTCTTGAGTGAGTATACCGGCCTCTGCGTGCGCAGTATGCACGCACTGCGCACGCAGTGCCCACGCATTGCACGCGCAGTGCGCACGCAGTGCAAGAACTTGGCCAATGTTTGTATCTTCCTGCATTGTGAAAAAGCAAACCGATTTCTTGTTGGGGTCGAGGTTCCCTTCAGCTTGTGAGCCCCACAACTCAAGCCGTCCTGCTATTGCACTACAAGCAGCTGTAGCTACCGAATGTGGTGTGTGAAGCAATACTTGGATCTTGAAAGAAAACAGCCTGCATCTCAAAGACCTGAAGAAGGGGGAGGTGATCTTACTAGGTAGCAGCTTTCCAAAGTAGAAAGCATGGTGAGAGAGCCTATCCCAAGACGAAGAAAAAGGAACAAGCTAAGTATCCCCCTTGTGCAAGTACGCACTTGTCTTGATACAACAACTCCTCGTTTTGCACTTTTGGTGAATTTTCAGAACCATGTTTTTGACGGTTCCAATGATCAGACAATGTGGTTTGCAGCTTTGTGCAATCTACAGGAGTGGTCAATTTGGGTGTCACAATGTGGGTGTAGTTGTAATTGCATCTGCTCTTGTGTAAAATGCAAGCAACTGAGTGGTACGTGAGAAAGCTGATGAGTATAATATTTTGTATTGTTGCATATTGCGGGGCAGGTGTGGGTTTTTTTTTTTGCAACACGTGGTCCGTGGTGTGCCATGCACAACCTGCACAAACACTGTGACCCTGTGTTTCTACACCTTTACTGAATTTGGCCGATGTTTGCTTGCACAAGAGGGGAGGGGGGGTACAATCATGGACACTTGTTCGTTTGGGGCCGTGGAGAACATCCTTTTGCACAACTATACACCTGGGGTGTGGGCTACAATGTTTGCACCAAGTTGAGGATGGACTGGGAGGAGCATATCCTGCGACTCCAATGGATGTTCCAGGCTATGGTTCACATCCATTAGTTCATCAACAAGCGCAATGTCAAGTCCCAGCCCTATGGTCTATGGGGCCATTTCCTCAAGCTGATTTTTGGGATGACAACCTATGACATCGACAATTACTCCCCCACATCCAAATCTGACTCCGGCTTCGACTCCAACTCTAACTTGAACTCCAAGTCCAATTCTGACTATGGGTCCAAGTTGACGTCATGTTGAGCGAGGGCCATAGTCTCACTCTTTTGGAGGGCGATGGTGTCACTGGATCAGCATGCACACAAATCACCTCGAAGAGAGTTTCTTAGATCAAGCGTTGGCGCAGACGCCATACACCCCCCCCTTTTGGGGGTCGTTCGCGTAGCATACCCCAAGGCATGATATTGGATGTCTAACCCCTTGTAAAATCATTATTTTGCACGACAAAACGATCCCCCAATGGTTTTTTTGATTTTGAGCCCTCTATCCCCGAAACTGGATACCACGGTTTGGGGTGGTGTGTGTTGGGGTGGGGGGCTCAAAAGTTTGTGCTTTGAAGGATACAAACTAGGGTCGGGTAAATAGCAGGTAGGCTGACCGATTGGCTGCGGCAGTCGCCGGCCGGGATCCGAATCGACACTCAGTGAGTTGTGGGGCGGATGTTCTACCACCCGACCAC
Organism: Eutreptiella sp. 'Long Island Sound 2002'; assembly: GCA_964036045.1. Lineage (NCBI taxonomy): Eukaryota > Euglenozoa > Euglenophyceae > Eutreptiales > Eutreptiaceae > Eutreptiella > Eutreptiella sp. 'Long Island Sound 2002'. The sequence continues at coordinate 58,680,734 of OZ038391.1, forward strand.
TGATCGTTATGCGTGAAAGCTGTTCCCCTGTGCTTGTAGCTGTAGGCTGTCACCAGAAAAGGCCATACTGTGTGTTTCTGCCTGCCTATCTGCCTGCCTGCTTGCTTGACCGACTGCCTGGCTGACTGCTTGCTTGACTACCTGATTGGTTGGCTGACTGTCAGCCTAACTGACTGACGCTAGTCTCTCTAGGAGGTGCCTTGCCGAAGGCAATATAATTTTTTGTTCTTGCTTGTTTCCTGGACAGTGTACGCCAAAGCTAATTGACCTTACCCTATGGCACCTACAGCGCGACAAAAGCGCTCCCATGGACCCAAGCCCCAACGGCTTGGTTATCTACATGTGCAATGCATCCTATGCACTGCATTCCATGGCAGTAGCTCCATCCCATGAATGAACCGATTTCTTGTCCCACGGATGTATGTCCCATGTGATGCTGTCCAAATAGAGCTGTAAGCATTTTTAAGGATTGGGACAGAATTACTCACGACATAATTTGTGGAAAAGTAGTGTTCTCTAGACAGGCCCCCCCACCATCGCCCGTATGAGGGGGGAAAGTGTGTAGATTTTGTTTGGAGGTGCAGCCCCATATACATGTCCCTTGCGGCAGTGCCACATTCACAGGCCCTTTGCTACAACGCCCCTCATTTGCAGGCCAAGTATTTTGGGTTGCAGGATTTGCAAGACCATTTCAAGGCGCTGTGTGATCCTCAACCACAACCCTGCCTTGTCGTGGCGGGGGGCATTGATGGTACATATCGCCCAATCGTATCTGCAGGTATCGTCTGATGGCAAGGTGTCACAAGTTCAGCCCTGCCGCATTGGGGGAGGAAGGGGCAGCACAGTTTCTCGTTCAGGCACCCACGTGACAGCGGATGGGGCACTTTGAGGGTAGTTTAGCCGCAGGGAGCGGCGACGGTGAGTGACAGGACAGATGCAGAGACAACAGAGGGTTCACGGGGGGGACGTCTCCTCAGTTCTGGTATACGACCCTCCCCCTCCCTCCCTGCCCTTCGGGCCCACTTTAGTTGCCAAGGGTCAATAGCTACTGGCCATACGTATGGTGGCACCGAAGGCGCCCGAAAAAAAAAATTTCATGCAACCACACAAAAGACAGCGCCGGGGTGGGGGAGGATCAGTTTGAAGGAGCAGGTGCTGTCCTTGTGTGCACATGAGAAAAAGTGAATTACTCGAAAAACCAGAAGCAACCACCCCATCATATGATATCGTATGTGGCCGTTTCGGGCCGCTGTGTTGTTCAGAACCCTCCCATAGCGGGGATGTCTCCTCGCTTTTGTACGCGACCCCCCCCCCCATTAGAAGTGGGCCGAAGGCCCCCAAGGGGGGAGGGGGAGTCTTGGGCAAGGGGGGGGGGGTGCCACGTGGGCAAGGAGGGGTGCCTCCCATCCACGCTCCAGCGCATGGGCAGGGAGGGGTGCCACGTGGGCAGGGGGGGCTGCCTCCCATCCACGCTCCAGCGCATGGGCAGGGAGGGGTGCCACATGGGCAAGGGGCAGCCATCATGCGGGCCGTGTGGCAACGCTCCAATCGAATGCTATCTGCCCCAACCTTGAGCAGCACACAGACAGCATTGGTAACCCCTCAATCAAGCGGTAGAAGGGGAGAAGGTGAGACTGAATTGAAATGAGGTAAGCGAAGACGAAGGTGAAACGTTTGGTAGACTGACCTTGTTTAACATAGACACCAAGATCTACTGGGTTGCAGGGTTGGGGCATGTGAAATCCATGCGCGGTCTTTCCGAGGTGCGGGTTGACGTCCCTAACAATCTTGACAGACTGAACCTCGTTTTCCTGGTGTTGCGGCCATTCAATGTGGATTGGCTGAAATGCACACTTCACCCTACCAAGTGTTGTTGTGCTGCTGGTCATCAAATGCCGAGTAGCATGGTATTGCCTGTGACAGCCAACGGATGATTTCGTTGCGCATGTCATCTGCTGTTGGTGGGTTGCGTGTGGCCGGTTCATTGCATCATTTGACCTTTATGTACACTTCTGCATCTTCATTACATGGACCCAACCTTCATCGAAGATTTAAGCCAACACAAAAAACAGCAGTACCCAGGCCACGTTGTTTTGTGCACATGTACCACATCAAAAATGTGTCAAACCTCTGCATGTCACTATTGTGTAACTCGGGAGGTCAAAAGGGAAGGTGCCTCGGCTGCGGAAATGACGCAACTCTGACTTGTCCTAATGATATCCCTGGCATCTGAACACCGCGCCTGCAGAACTCTACGATCCGCGTATGCAGCAGTGGTATCCTTTGCCCCAGATGAACGTGCGGCGGGCATGCGCGGGGTACGTGATGCTGAACAACAAGTTGATGGTGGTTGGGGGGAAGTCCTTTCAGCAGGCAGAGGCTTCTGTCTTCGAATACGACCCTGTGACGGGGCACTGGCAGTGGCTGCCGCGGTTGGGGACTGCCCGACGTCACTGCTCTGCCGCTGTATGGAATGAGAGGTTTGTGGTGGAGTTTCACTGGACAACAAAGTGTGCAGACAGTTCACAAGTGATTGGCCGAGGCGCACGGGCTGCGTCCGAATATTCAATTTTTCGGTGCCTCTGGGAGCGTTGTTGCACTGCGTGTCCACTGTGTGCCACCACAGGGCACTGACAGACGACTACAGTCTTTTCTCACCGAGTTGTCTTTGCAACTGAAAGTAGGCTATCCAATTGCCCAAGATGTGCACAGAGACCCTCTGCATGTCAGAGGCTGGGTGCCTTGTGCACGCAATACAACATGAGAGAAACGCTTTTCCTGCGGCGTGCAGTTTGGGAAACCCGCCAAGATGTGGAATATTGTTTGTGCGTTGTTGAGCTAAAACCTGAAGCCCATGTGACTCGCATGGAATTTGTTGTTGTGAACACTGCCGAGCATCAGATTGGGCAAAACAGGGCGCTTTACAAATACCATTTGTTGCTCATGTGACTCTTGTTGAATTCTTGAATTCGTTGTTTTGAACCAATTCTCTAACCCTGCGGCACCTGCGGCGCGCAAAACGCATTCTCTCAGCCTTTCTGTGTGGTGGTCAGTGGTCTGCCCATCTCCCACAAGCGTGAAACATGGGACACGGTGGACGCTGAACTGGGGCCGCCATCAAAGCGTTGCTGAGATTGTGACCGCCGGTTGTGCATCATATGCCTGAATGCCATGCTCCCCAATTGCTTTGGGTTTCTAGTCTCGGTCCAAACGTCCAAATGGGCGGCTGTGGATGTGGCGGGGCACAGGTGCGTCGAAGTGTGTACAGATAAGCGCATGACTGAGAGGACAAAGCGGTGACTCAATGTGGGCGTTCGCGCCTAAATTTTTGTGCTCGCACCCGCCGAGCTATGCGCACGCATTCCGCTGTGGGCCGGAGTGCATGTCCTTGTGGATGGAGTGTACATGGGCATATGTCTGGCTGGTGCCAGTGAACACCTGTGAAACAAGCCCTGGCTCAGCAGCACGAGGCCGAGTAGTTGCAGACGGTTTGCATTCGAGATACACGCGCATAGACACGCATACTCACACACAGACCACGGACACAATCAGAAGCAAATGCGGATACGAACCAGATGCCATTTCGAAGTAAAGGGCATACACGGCGATGGGTGTGTCTCAGTGGGTCTACATCCACAGTGATCCTGCCCACAGACAGTCCTAATCCCACCCCAATCTTGGCGACTACTGTGGCTCATTCTCTGCGTGCTCCAGGATTATGGTGATGGGTGGATTTTCCACCTCGTTGTCCACCTACCTCCATTGTGTGGAGCAGTATGATCCTGTCACTATGAAATGGCAATATATGCCCTCGTATGCCTCTCTTGCCATGTGTCTCGGTGATGTAGCACCAGAAAGTTGTGTGGAGGTACTTGAGAGAGGGCCTGCTGCGTGCGGCTCATGCAAGAGTTGAGAGATTGTCCCCTGAAGTTTTTTAGACTGACCCTACCCCCCCGTCGGCACCTTTTGTCCCAACAGCCTTCGTGTGTGCACGAAAAGCAGGCGTTGTTGCAGGCATCAGTTGTTTGCACCGTGTGTGTTGGCGGTGCAAATTTGTTGTAGTGGTGAGAGATCTTGCTTTCCGTGCTGCGTGGTTCTGTGGAATTGAGGTGCGGGATGGCTGCAGTGTGTGCAAGGACATGATACCGTTTGCAGTCTTCTGCCCCCTGGCGTTCTCGATGGTGCAGGATGTCTTGCCCAGGCACGCAACGGCCTTGTTCAAGCGAAACTGGGTGCCGTTCCCGTCAGCTGTACCAAGTGCGGCTTGTTCGGACACAGGGGTACACCTGCCGGTGCCACGGGAGATCTGCATGGATCCCTATTTCGCGGGCACTAGGGGCTTCTCGGCGTGTGTGCGTGTGCTGCGGCTGGTGGCGAGCGTTGCTGTCGTCCTTGCGGGGAATGCAGGGAGGGTGCCCCACACCTCAGAGTCACACCATGACATACATTGAGGCACCGATGCGGCAGGTTGTAGCAGGTGGTTCTGAGGCACTGATGCCCTGAGATGGCAGGTTGTAGCACTGAGGTGGCACTGGGGCACTGATGAGGTATTTTGGCACTGTGGTGCCACTGAGGCACTGAGGTAGTTGGTGGTGCTTGGCGGCGGTTGGTGGCTGGCGGTTGGTGGTTGGAGGCATTGGGTGGTGGTTGGCAGTTGGCCGTTGGTCGCCGCTGACGGTTGGCGGCGGTTGGTGGCTGGCGGTTGGTGGCGTTTGGTGGTTGGCGGTTGGTGGCGGTTGGTGGTTGGAAGGTAGTAGCATCGAGGTGGAGGGCTTGCTCCCGATGCGCCATCAGGTAACATCGTACGATATTGCTCTGGGCAACTACCACAAGCCTAATCAATACGTAATCATTGTAGTAATCGTAATAATTGATCAGTTGTCCTGCTTGGCCTCGTCAGTGGCAGTTCCTGTGGTGATGGCTGATGCAGCACAATGTTAACATCCCCACGATATTTGGTCTTCAGGATGACGACTTCAAGGATTGGTGCTGCTGCGTGTGGACTGGAAGGCCACCTCATTGTGGCCGGGGGCATCGGCGATGCTGGCGTTCTCAGGACGGCAGAGGAATACGTGCCGCAAGAAGGCCGATGGCGGCGTTTGCCGGACATGTTCAATCCGAGAGCATTTTTTGCAGCAGCGGAGTTCAAGGGCAAGTGCATTGTGATGGGAGGCCGGAATGAAACTATGGACAGTGTGGGTTCCGTGGAGGAGTATGATCCAGAGACAGGTAGTCGGGTTGGGCATGGAGGTACAGGCACAGGTGAAGGGCGTCGCGCAACAGTGCCCCGCAATTGATGCCAAATAAACGGGCAGCGCCACAAGCAGCACCACATTTGATGACGCGCAGCACGACATCATTCCACATTTGATGACAAGCAGCACAACAACGCTGGGATTAACTGATCCTTTCAGCCCCGAGGGGTGAATTTTGCATTTGAGCCAAAAAAAAAGTAAGCCGCAAATGAACAGATCAAAAATGCAACGAACGTGCGTGGGTACTACTACGTGTGGTATGTCAGCGTTTCACAAGAGTGTACCCCTCCTTTTGCAGCAATGCGTGTGGCACTGTCACCTTGTGTAGCTTAGCGAATGGGCCGTCCGTCGGACCACTGATTGGTGATGGGTTAGACCAGGCGTGCACTTGTGCCAGCGCTGAAGCATAAGCCCTCGTTGTTCCTACCGACGCAATGCAACCTGTTGCTCGTGGCGCAGAGCAATGGACACAGTTGCCCTCCATGCGCACCAAGAGATATGGCTGTGCAGCGGTGGTCCTTGAGGGGGTGTTAATGGTGATAGGGGGGCATGATGGTCACCGTCATCTCAACACTGTGGAAACATATGACCCAGTGCGGAGGTATGCCCCTCATCCATCTGCATGCCACTTTGTGATATTGCTGATCCCCGACAGTGTCGGAAATCTATTTTCGGACCCGGCCGGGTTTATTATTTCCGGCCGTTTTGGCCAGTGACGCACCAAAGTGTGTTCGCCGGGGGCTGGGACTCTTTTCAGCAGCACGGGCACACAAACAAGGTCCGTCAAAGACCTGCAGTTGTGCTCACCCAGCCCAGGAGTAGGAGTAGGAGACGTACCAGTTAGTCACACAGCATGAATTGAAGAATATTTCTCCTCCAGATTTGATGCAATCTTTCCATGACAACCATGACAACTGCTTTTCCTGACTGTATATGCAACAGATTGATTTTGGGTTCCTTTCGCAGTACTCACTGCACTACCTTGCACCAGAGTAACCTGCAGGCACACGTCCATGTTCTCCCCACGGGGCACACAAATTCTCGACTGCACTGTGCCCTGCAGCACTGGTGTAGAGACCAGGCGGTCAGCCCGAGCCTTACTGCTACTCAGCACAGGCCTCATGTTTTCAAAAAAGTTGCTCACCAGCCCAGTGCCCCTGCACCAAGTGACACCCTGAGACTGACAGGATGTCTTGAGGGACCCTCCATCGTGCCCCTTGCAACGCCAGCAACTACCCTCGTCCTGCCATGTAGCTGACTGGACATGTAATGATGGCCACAGACCAGTGCACACCTGTTGGCACCACGCGGACTCGCAGTAGACACCCCATGAATTGGTTCGGGCCAGAAGTCCCCTCGAGCGTATGTTTGTAGAGTGTGTGGGGAGGTGACCCCCAAAGGCAGTCTCTTCCGCATCGTTGGAATCGACAGGGGCTGGCCCGGGCATTTGGTTTGATGCCCCAGGAGAAGTGGAGAAAGGAAAGGGGGGCATGCGGTCCGTCCGTCACGCCTGTCTGTTCATCATGCTGCATTCGCCTCGCTTTTCTTCGTCGCACTGCCACTCTCCTGCTTCGACCACCTTCCGCTCTCTGCGGCTCCTCATGTGCGCCTCCCTTCTTTCCATCCCCTGCTTTTGCCCTCGTCTCCCTTTGCTACTTTTTCTTCTGAGGGGGCTCCGGCTGCCCACCCGTGATCGTTTTCGAATTGCTATCAACAGTATTGATTATTTCATCGATCGATCGATTGCCAATACAGTGTGTGGGGGGAGGCGGGTTGGCACAAGGCCATGGTGCTGGTGGTGGTGGGGGGGGGGGGGATGGTCAGGGTTGAATTGGCCTGAGGAATTAGGTATTTCAGATCGGCCACCGAATTAACACCAAATCAGCAAAGGTCCTTTCTGGTGGCGGTAGGGAGGTACTGTTGCAGTTGTTGTCAGCCGGCATCTCATCACTGGCTGATGGGTCCCTCCCGCACAGAAAGTGGCACCTGAGGCCTGTGTAAGAACTGGGACTTTCCACAGCCAAATATACACCTACATATTTGACTGGCAGCAACAGCCCCCACACCCCTTTGTTGTGTTGGAGTCAATACACGGCGTTCAAGGGACACAACAATGGTGGGTGCCTGCAAGGCGTGCACACCATGCAAACTGAATGTTGTCTCAGGTGTTGGTCGGACAGTATTCCAAGCATGCTCAGCGACCGTGCCCATTGTGCTGCTGCTGTTGTGCCCATTCCCACTGGTTGAGACAGGTCGCTCCCTGAGGTGCTGATTAGTACCACTGTGCCCAGTGGACACACCAGCGCCACAGGAGCCACCCCACAAGGCAGTGCCATTCCACGCAGCACAATTGTGTCTGGCAGTTTGGTTCTGGATTGGGATCTCGTTGCTCTGGGTCCTGGATTGCATTAAACTCCCCCCCCCAAAATGTATACCCCAGGGTATAGATTTCGGCAGAACGCCCAATAAGGCCAGGGGGGTATAAATTTTGGGGGGGTATAAATATTGGGGGGGGAGGGTACAAGAGAGTACAAGTTTGATCCAGATGAGCATGTCATGGATGTGTGTGTAACTGGTGCTGATGGAGCTGGGGCAGCACCTTCTGCTGCTGTGGCCCATGCCTCCAGCAGTGTTTCGAATGTCAAGAAGCAAACCACAATCACTGCCTTCTTCAAGTGAGTGACCATTGCAGTGGTGTTGAGATTGTACTCTGGATTTGTTCGTGTGGTGTTTCCTTGTGCAGGGCTGAAAGGGGTACAGATTTTGGCAGAACGCCCAATAAGCCTAGGGGGGTATAAATATTGGGGGGGTATAAATATTGGGGGGGGTATACATTTTGGGGGGGGGGGGTTATGCGATTGCACTCGACTGAGATCCAACCCACACGCATTACTTGTGTCGCCAGTGCAGCAGTACTTGGGTGGTATTAATTTGCACGATGCATTCCCTTCGGAATTGGGAAGTTCAATTTTGGGGCTAGGGGTCAACAGAGCCCCACCCAAAAAAAAATTTTGGGTGGGCTCCGTGCCGGGGGCTCAGTTTATTGCGGCTCCTTGCAAGCCCACAAGAACAGGGCCCCAGCACCAGGCCTTTTTTTTGCGGGGGGCCCAGGGTGTAACCTCGCTATGGTACGGTGGGGCCCGCAGATTTACGGGTCCACTGGGGGGGGGGGGGGGGTGCATGGCGGCATGGGAGTGGGAGTACGGGACAGACGGCGACGATGGCCCGAAGTGTGCAGTAGTTCCACAAGAGATGGGATGGAAGGGGATCGCACCTGTCGGGTGCAGCGACCCCAAGGGAGAGATCCCACGCGAGGGTTCAGTGTGGGATGGCCTGGCGTAGGTCGTCCGAAGACAGTGAAGGCGGTACATGGTCAGTAGCAGCCACGACCGCAACACAGACGGTCCCCAGACAGGTGGCAAGCATGCAGTGTAGTGTACACCACATGCCCGCAACACCAAACACCCTCTCGCCCTCCCTCCCTTCCTCTGTGCACCCCGCCTCCTTCGAAATGACTGGGGCCCTTGACACAAGCACCAGCGCTTGAGCCATGGGAACTTGGGGTGTCAGGCGGATTGCGGTCACTGGTCAATTGAGCCCCTTTCTGGGGAGGGGGGAGGGGGTCCGACCAGGGGCCTCTATCCCCCCCCCCACACACACATATTTGAAAGTCCGGCTGGATGTCCAAGGAGGTCCGTTTTCCAGCAATGTAACGAGCCAGTGCATTTGAGATAGATGCCGCAGGCCATGGCACCTCGGTGGGATAGACAGCACGATGGGGACAAGGTACGCAAGGGCTACCATAAGCGATGGGGACAAGGTGCGCAAGGGGTACCATAAGCGATGGGGACAAGGTGTGTTTTTGTTCGCACATCACTTTACAATCAAGTATATCTCGGAGTTGTGGTGAAAAGCACATGGGGATTTGTGGCTGTTCAAGAAGATTTCTTAGGTGCTAAATTGGCACCATTTGTTTCCCCGTCAGCATTGTGTGTGTGGTATGCATTTGCACAGGGTTTTATGTTGCTATGTCCCCTTGATTTATCACAGAAGAGATATTCATCACCGTCATTGGTTCGTGCAATGTTAGTTTTGTGAAGGCATGTGGTTTTATGGTCCATATCATTTTTGATTCTATAGTCTAGATGTGCATCAAAACATCATTTTTTGCATGCCACTCCCACCCCCTTCAGTTTTGTCCAAGCATGGCAATGTGCTCAACGATGCAAGAAGACGTGTTTATGTGCTGGTTCAAGTGGAGATAGTCGGCACGAAGTCGCCCCCCCGTACCCCCCCCCATACCCCCCAGAACCGTACCTTGGCTCGCTTCGCTCAACGCAGGGGCCAGCCCCGCACCCCTCTTTAAATAACAAGACTCCTGCGGTGGCCACAGACCGCCTTTTGTGTGCACCGCATTGTGTATGCACGGCCTTGTGTGTGCACCGCCTGGTGTGTGCACACAACAGGCAGTCTGTAGCCACCGCAAGAGTCTTGTTATTTAAGGGGGGGTACAGGGGCTGGCCCCTATGTTGAGCAAAGCAAGCCGAGGCAAGTTGGCGGTTCACACACAAGGCGGTGCACACAACAGACGGTTTGTAGCCACCGCAGGAGCTTTCTTATTTAAGCGGGGGTACGGGGGCTGGCCCCCGCGTCGAGCGAAGTGAGCTGAGGCAAGGGAAAGTTTGGCGTTTATACACAAGGCGGTGGTCCAAGTAACGCCTCTTTGACAAATTGCGCCATCAGCGCCCATACACCAAACTGCTTTCATCAAGTAGCTCATTTCCATATACCAAGTAGTTTCAAGCTGGGGATAAGCGGCCAAATGTCTATGCTGTTATAGCCGGCGTTCTGGGCTTCGGGCTGCACAAACACATTTGTGGGTCCATTGGGTCCGTAAATCGTTGAACACATCGTGGCACCACAGAACTTTCACCAAACACACACTAAGACCATGCATTTTTTTTGCCGACATATACTGCAACATTTCAAATCACCTCAAAGAGGGTTGTTAGATCAAGCGCAGGTGCGTGCGCAATCCTGGGTCGCTTCTGCCCGTGTGCCCTGGATGCTCCAATCCAGGGCTCAGGGCGGCGTTGGTCTCTTTCCCCACAGCATTTGCCTCTCCATGGCAGCCCTCGATGTTCCAGTCGTGGGCGCTGCTTCCCTAGATGATCTAATCCTGGGTCGCTTCTCCCCGTGGATGCTCCAATCCAGGGCTCCGGGCGGTGTTGATCTCTTTATGCACGGCCTTCGTTTCTCCATGGCACCCTTGGATGATATAGTCCTGGGCCCTGCTCCCCTGGATGATCGAATCATAGGTCGTTTCTCTCCGTGTGCCCTGGATGCTCCAACCCAGGGCTCTGGGCGGCGTTGGTCTCTTTTCCCACCTCTTTCGCTTTTCCATGGCAGCTTTGGATGATCCAGTCCTGGGACCTGCTCCGCTGGATGTCCCAATCCCGGTTCATTTCTACCCGTGTGTCCTGCAGGCTCCAATCCTGGGCTCCGGGTGGTGTTGGTCTCTTTCCCCTCGGCCTTTGTTTCTCCATGGCTACCCTGGATGATCCAGTCCTAGACCCTGCTTCCTTGGATGATCCAATCTTGGGTCGCTTCTCCCCGTGTGCCCTAGATGCTCCAATCCAGGGCTCAGGGCAGCGTTGGTTTCCGTCCTCACACTTTTTGCTTCTCCATGGCAGCCGTGGATGATCCAATTCCTGGGCCTGCTCCCCTGGACGATCCAATCCTGGGTCGCTTTTCTCCGTGTGCCCTGGATGCTCGAATCCAAGGCTCCGGGCGGTGTTGGTTTTTTTCCGCATGGCCTTTGCTGCTCCATGTCAGCCTTGGATGATCCGGTCCCGGGCACTGCTTCCCTAGATGATCCAATCGTGCGTCGCTTCTCTCCATGTGCCCTGGATGCTCCAATCGGGGGCTCAGGGCGGCGTTGGTCTCTTTCCCCACCTCCTTCGCTTCTCCACGGCAAGCCATGATGATCCAGCCTTCGGCCCTGCTCCCCCGGTAGGGTTCGGAACCGGTTTTACCAATTAATCGGGAAAACCGGGTATCGGCAATAATCGGAGATTATTTTCAAAACAATTGGCACAACCAATTATTTTGAAAACTGATTTAAACCAATTAATCGGAATGGTTCCAAATTTTTCGGGTTCTTTTCGGCAGTACATTTTGTCCAATTTTTGCACTAAGCAAAGGCTTTGGTAGCAATAAACGATGGCCGATGGTGACTTACAATTTCCAACGTAGTTTTGAGCACTGTGCCCCAACTTGTATGGGCTCTCTTCTGCCGATGGCAAGATTTTGGTTAGTAAAGGGCAATTAATTGGAAAAACCGGTTATTTTGAAAACTATTAATCGGCAAAACCAGTTATTTTTGTAAAAATAGTCGTTTAAAACGGGTTATTTTCAAAACTACCAGGTTCCTAACCTTATCCCCCGGATGTTCCAATCTTGGGTCGCTTCTCCCCGTGTGCCTTAGATGCTCCAATCCAATGTTCACGGCGGCGTTGGTCTCTTTCTCTACAGCTTTTGCTTCTCTTTGGTGTGTGGGGGCTCGTTCTGAGGTCGTGGATTCTCGTAGTAAGCAGTGAGTGCCCGTAACAGGACTGCATTGGGACCATCCCAACAGTCGGCAGACAGGGTGTGGTGCATCAATGCGGCCGCATCCTGGTATCAGCATTGTTTGTCCATGTACTGCCTAGCCTGGCGGCGCTTAGTTCTCCAGTGTATCCCATGGGCGTCCGGCGCATTCCGGGCGTATTTGGAAGTGTCATGCCTGGTATTAGCAACTTCGCCCGACACCGTGTGCGCGAGTTGACGCAGCGTGGTGCGTCGGGGGCCTGCCAGTAAAGCATTAACAAAGGCTTGCTGTCTTCGGGCCTGCTTGGCCTGCTCTGTGTGTTTTTGTTCTTTGCAGAACTCAGAGACCTTGGTACTGCATTCAGGTGGGCCCAGATTTGCACGCCATTGCTGTACTGCTCCCGCGAGACTCTGGCTCGTGTCTGGCAACGTACAGTTCACTTCTACCCTATGGACCTGTACGCGGTCGGTACTATGGTCCAAGTGTTTCAGCCGTTCTGCGTCTGGAGTGTTCTACGTGCGGGGCAGCACGAGGGCGTTGCATGGCGTGTGGTTTGCCGTAGGGGTTACTCCCATCAGCTCCGCATCCACTCATTGAGCGAATTCCCGCTCCGACGCATCCCAACCTTCCCGGTCCGCATCGCTACTATGTAGGTTGGTGTCGGGGTTGGCTAGGTAGGCGGGGTACGCCTACCTAGTCCACACATCCGCCGCTCTGTTGTCATCCCTTTTGGTGTAGACAACCCCCAAGGGGTACCTTGCAAGGAACCGGTGCCCGCAGGACCTACAGCCAACTTCGACCGCCCATGCGTTCGAAGGCTTCTTTCACGCAGGACTCCAAGCTTTTGTGGTCGGTTCGTCACTTGATTTTTAGCGCCGTCTGCAACCAGCTCTTTGTACAAGGTGGCGACTATTCTGTACATTTTTTTATCCGAATTGTGCCAGTTCAACTGGCCGGTTTTGTGGTAAGACCCGTCAAGCCGTTTGGTCCTGGTGCCCTGTAGTTTTTTAGAACACAATGCCACCGGGCGGAGGTTGCTTTTGCTATCCTCCTGCTCCAATGTACCCCCAAATGCATATGCACTGGAGTCAACAGTGATCCACCAGTCTTTACTGAGATCAAGAAATTGGAGTATCACTCCTTTTTGGAAGCCGTCTTTGAGCTCCTCGAAGGCAATTTTCATTTAGGGGGTCCAATAAATCTTCCCTTATAGTTTATGGTGCTATATCAGCTCGTGCGTTGTTTTCCGCTGTGCTTTTTTCTTCGGTGCGGTGCCGTGCCGTGCCGTGTTGTGTCCTTGGGTGCGGTGCTGTGTTCCTTTGTTGTGCTGCCTCTGATGTGTTGTGTTGTTTTTCTTTCTGTTGTGTTTTGTTGTGTGTCGTGTGCGATGTAGTGTTGTGCTTTACTGCCGTGTTTGCGTCGTGCCATTTTGTAAGGTGCTCCGCTGCCTCCTTTGCGCTCGTTGGCGCCGTGTGTTTCTATCGGTCATTTCTCGGTGTTCGTTGGTGCGTCTGGTTGCTTGCTGTAGTTTCTTGGTGGCGTGTTTTGGCGTATGTCTCCTTATTTGGCTGTGTGGCAGGCCGTCTTGTTGTTTGGTGTAGTTTACCGTGTTCCCCTTGCTCTCCCTTGTTGTCTCACGATGTGCCGTGCCGCCGTGTAGTGCTGTTCTGCTGTGGTCTTCGATTTTTTTTTGCTTTGCTTTTTTGTTGCTCTTTCTCACTACTTTTCAAAACAATTTCAAAAGCAATCAAAAAAATTTCTCAAGAAATTAGATACTACCCACGGCATGCACGCACGCAGGCAGCAAGACCACTACACTGGTGTTGGCGTTGCGGATTTTTTTGACTTGCGAGTAACTTGCGGTAACCGTGTTTCCTCCAGGGCCACTGGCCTAAACTGATGGAAAAAGGAGGGGCGGGGGACGAGGGAGGGAAGGGAGGTACACGGAGAACAAAAGAAAGCGAAAGGGAGCGAGGTGCCGGGACACGGCGACTTAGAATTTTTTTTGCAGTTTTACGCGCTGCTCGCGACGCCTTTTTCTTTACCTATTCGGCGCCACAAACAACGAGAGACACTGCGCTATGTTTGTACCAGCGTTACGGCGCTTATGGCACTTTTGGTTTACCTATTTAAGCTTCATTTACCTGTGAAGCAGGGAACGAAGTGAGGACTGAACGTTCACACTACACAGCGAGGACAACCCTATGGTTTCAACGAAACGAACAACACAAGAGCAATGCACACGTGTGCCATAGCATGAACATACCTGAGCGGCGGGCTGTTTGGTTGACCCATTCTGTTCTGCCTTTTTTTTCCCTGGCTCTGTTAAGTATAAACATGTTTTATGTAACAGGCAAAAGTTTTCTTTACAAACTTTCAAAAAAAATACAGTTCACACCTTTGTTTTGGTGTGCCGTGGTGTGGCAATTCTGATTCTGAAGCGCGGCTCTGTTGCGCTTAGTGTCGGCTGTAACTTTTGGTGAAGATTTGACTATTTCTAACGTTCTTACGTCAAATTTTAGCGGTTTGACTTATTCAATTGCTTACCCTTTCGCTAAGACGCAGGATTCACACCCTATGACTTTCATTTTTTATTTTCCTCGGCTCGTGAAATTTTGTAACCTTCATTGAGAGTATTGCTCCGCCCTGGCCTTTGGTGAGGACGTTCACTAAAATGTTGTTCATTCAGCGATGACCGATTGCATTAGAGCCATCGATCACACCCTAGCGGTTAACCATGTGTGCTCTAGGGAGGAGGTCCTAGGTTCCAACCCCACTATTCCCAGAGTTTTGCAAAATGTTTTCGCTCGATTGTTGAAACATTAGAGGAGTGCTCCTCGATTGGGACATTGTACACGGTGCTTTACGCAGTTTTACATGGTACCAATAATGTAGCAAGTTTGTATGAGCTGATGACAGTGCCATTTGCTAGTATGAGGTATTTTCTACAGGAATTTCTTGGGATTTTGAGCCTTTTTCCTTGGTCCTACTAGCTTGATCAACTAGTACTCCGGGGGGGGGTAAGAAAAAGTCACTAACTACGTCTTTCGTCGGGTACTTGTTATAGGCCAAGCTCCCCCTATTCTTTGGGAAGTAAGAAAGGTTAACATTTCATCACTTTCTTCACTCTTTTGAACCATTATGCGCATTTTTAAAAATAACTAGGGTAAGAACCCCAGCCCTCCATGAAGTTCACCCCTACCACTCAATGCAACGGAGGTATCTTCCTTCATGGAGGTATATACCGAAATAAAATAGGCACTTCGGGCCTTTTTGCTTAAATGTTCAGCCCGGTGGTCTCCCACCTCAAGACGTAGATACTCAAAAGTTTCATCTACTTATTGTGGTCCTATTTTGTAATTGTTTTTGAATTGAGTTGCCTGCCCAAGCTGGCCAACCCATATCCTGTGTTTGGTCCAACCTACTTGTCCTAGATTCCTAACCTACACAAATGCACACCAAACAGCGCACATCAAGTGCTGATTTCTTTCTACTTAACCAAAGTGCTGTTAGTTTTCATCTACTTTTGTTTATAAACAATTGAAGCTTTGTATTTAAGCCTACACTATCCTTCCGCAGCCCCTCTTGTCTACTTATGCTTTGATTCAGAAAGAATTTGCAATCCTGATTTTGATCCTGGTTTTCCTGTGCCCAACATTGTTTGACTACCTTGAGTTCAATCCCATATTTCAAAAAGCAGTGAGGTTTTCACCGTCAAAACCATTTGGAAAAGCAGTGAGGTTTTCAACAAAATAACCCATTGGGAACAAAAATATCTTTCTCCAATTACAAGGCACTAGACCGTAAACCTTCTCTGCAAAGGACCTTGCAGAAGCCGAAATATGCGAACTCAACAACACAAAATGTCGCTCCCACCACTTCCAACCACCACCCTTGCCATCGTCATGAACTGCATGCAAAGGATGGGCCAAATTCTTAGACACGGCAAAAAAGTACTCCAAATTGTTTGGTGAGGTGGGGGCAAAAACAGCCACAGGTGGGTAATGGTCAAAAAAAAGATGCCCGGCGCGCTAACGCTCCCCCAAAGGCCTGGGTGCTACTGTTTGTCTTTTTATCAAATTCAGTCCTTACACAATTAGGTCAGCACCCCAACCCTCCCCACAGGTCGAGGCTTCCTCAACGACGTCTTTCACTTGCAGGACGGCGACCTGGGCAGCCATTGATTTCAAGGCTTTTGGGCAGAGACTTGCCTGCACCCATTATTTCTGTCCTGTGAGAACCGCTTTTGAGATGGCTGCAACCTGCGCCAACCTTTGCTGTTTGTGCCTGGGCTCTCACCGTGCGACGGTCAAAATGGTGCTGTTTTCCGGGGGAAATCGTTTGACAGGTGCATGTGCCGTGCACGTGTAAGCCCCCCCCCTCCCCAAAAAAAAACTGAATGAGACGCGGAAGTCACAAGACACCCTGACCCAGTCCACGCCCGCTGGTCACCGGTCCACTACTTGTCGGTCTGCCTTGTGGTTGGTGCATTGGAGTTCACCCTCTGCCCGGGAGCCGACTACCCGCCTTCAAGCGCTCCGAGTTCTGCCAGGGTGATGGCGCCCCCAGTGTGCCCAACTGTCTGATCAATGAAGGGGGGACCGTGTCGGACGTCAGGAGCGGATGCCACAACGTCCTGACCCTCCCAACATCCTCCCTTGCCGCGTTCACCGAACGCCAGGGCACAGTTGCGGGGGGGGGAGGGGGGGAAGCTGTTGCGAAATGCCCGCATGATACGATCCCGGTGGTAGAAAAGGCAGAGTTTCTACACACAAGCAGGACGCCGATCATGTCTGCTGCCGAGCTGCTTCTTGAGATGTAGGTGTGGGCGACACACACTTGCAGTTACAGGGGTGAGGCATGTCTCAACGATGGGCACTCAATAGTTGCTGTGAGATCAGAGGATGAGTGGTTCCCAGTGCACATGGCAAACAGCGTGCTGTCTCATTTCGCCATTGAGAGTTTCCGGGGAATGCGCTTGCCAGTGCCCTGGCAGAGCACTTGGGTGGAGAAGACTATCAGACCAGAACCCTCCCGCGTGCATCCGGATTGACTTTGCCTGCATCGGGGCTCCACATTGTCTACATACAGGTACAAGGCACACATCAGTTGGTAGCCACCAGATCTACCGATGTCCAGTGTTTCCCGGCTTATGCGGTAGGTGGCACTGTGTCCGTACCACTGGCCTGTTACACAAGGGCTTCCCTGACTCTCCAGGCCAACTTTTCGGTCACTAGGTAGTGGTGGCTGTCCTCGAGCTCGCACCTGT
Organism: Eutreptiella sp. 'Long Island Sound 2002'; assembly: GCA_964036045.1. Taxonomy (NCBI): domain Eukaryota; phylum Euglenozoa; class Euglenophyceae; order Eutreptiales; family Eutreptiaceae; genus Eutreptiella; species Eutreptiella sp. 'Long Island Sound 2002'. The sequence goes on from OZ038391.1 coordinate 58,697,847, forward strand.
TCAAAAGAAAGGCTTACCCGGACTGTTTCATGACCAAAATTGGGCAGGAGTGATGCAGTCGTCTAGAGATTCGCGCATGAGGGCCACAATCTGGTCTCCTTGTGTCTGCAAAATGCCAACAGTGTCTACGATGGTGTCTACAAATCACAAGGGGTATGCATGCCCCCATCACACACACACACACACACACACACACACACACACACACACATCGCATTGGGGTGGGAGGTGCAGATTCGTGTGATATCTGAACATTGGTGAGCGTTTCACTAGGTACGCACGGTGCGGAAGGTGGGGCAGGATGGTGAGGTGTGGGGGGTCGACTTCATGCAGACTATTATGTGATGGTAAGAGAAAGAGCCCTGATGCCAGAATGGCTGCTGCTGTACTTGGCAAACCACCTTGGGATCCTTCATATTCTTGGCTTCAGACTGGGGAGACATTGCTTTGTATGGCTGAAGGGTGAGCCAGTCCTCCCTCTCATATCGTGGGCACTGCAGCAGTGCTGCATCAAAAGCGTGGGAGGTGCGGCTATACTGGGCCCCACCTGTAGTGCCATGGAGCCCACATGTGGAGGGGAGGTGGGGCGGTTGGCACTTGCAGCACTCCGCACCTCAACCACCCAACAGTGACGTAGGTTGCCTGGGCCTTGCGGGGCACTTGTTGTAGTTTGTGTTGCACTTTTGGTGCAACACAAACCACATCTCACTTCAATAGCTGCATACAAAAGTGTCCAACTTCATCACAACTGCTAGTATTGATAACACCAACCCTAATCAAGACTGTTTTTTGGGACCGAGGTGGTGGAGAAGGGAACATTGCACACTAAACATCATGCACTCAGCCCACTGCACACTGCTCACCTGGGTACACTGCACGATGTCCACTTTTTGCAAAGTGCACATTGCACACTGCACACTTTGAACAGTGCGCGGTGCACAATTACTCAATATTCTACACATCAGAGGCTTTGCACAGTGCAGACTCCGTGCTCTGCATATTGCACACTGCACGCTGTGCAATTTGAACATTGCACACTGTGCCACTACACACACGGCACAATGTGCACCTGGCACACTGTGTAGTGCTCACTCTGGGCAACGCACACTCTGCGCGCTGATGTGTCCTCTACGTACTCTGCGCATTATACATTGCATACCCTGCGTGTTGCATGTTGCACCTTCTGCACCCTAAACAACATGCACCCCGCTCACTACACACTGCACACTCACAACATGTACTTCACTCCACATTTTGCAAATTGCATATTGCGCATCTCGTGCACTCTACACTGCACTGTCGGCACCTTATTTTGACGTCCAAATGAGCCATTTCCAAGGTCTTCTGCAACTTTTTGGCACTGGATAGGGGCAAAACATACCAAAAACAACATATAACCATTTGTTTGAGACCCACAGTGGCCCTATGTCAAGGTTTGTGCGTGCGGATTCAAATGGGTCAAAAACAGCTCAAAATAGCCGAAGACCACTTTCCTTCAACATCCCAAATGGCCCAAAGGCCCATCTTCAAAAAACATATTTTTCAATCTTTTTTGACTCTGTTTTGTCAAAAAACGGTCCCTTTTCGCGCCTTTTCTGGATTTGTTGTGGGCCTGCATGGGTCAAAAAGGCCAAAAATGGCCTAAACCTACCTGCTTGAGCACCTCAAGTGTGGTCTCGAAACAACTTCGGGAAAAAGCTTTTTTGACCAAGTTTTACCCATGGGTGACTGGCAATGTGAAAAAGCACGCCACCCCATGGTGCCAAGGGTCTGTGGAAACAAACCCTTTTGTCGGCAAAAAAAATGGCCAAATACAGCCCAAAAAGTGGCTTACAATGTCTAATCTTTCAAGATTCACGTACCTTGCGCACTTTGAACGCCATGTATTGCCTTGGGGGCCCTTGTGGTGGTGAATAATGATGAATGGGAGTATTTACAGGCCTTTCCCCCCAACGCCGCGTTGGGTCAAAACGCGACCAAAGAGTACCATAAAGCGTTTTCACATCATCTGTTTGAATACATATGGCCCTTACCAAATACATCCGATGCGCCTTAAACTGCCAAAAAGGGGGTTTTTTCGTATTTTCGGGCACCAACGACCTTGCACTTGTGGGGCCCGTCGCTTGCCACCACCGTTGAGGTTGTGGCTGAAACGTTGTGTGATTCAACTTCAATAATCGGTACTAGCCACTGAAAATTTGGGAGAAATCGAAGCACCGCGACGGAGTTCTGAGTTTTTCCCATATCGCGCATTAGCCCCCCCTCCCCAACACCCCTGTAACTCCTGGCCCCCGCCCCCCCCTTCCCCTCCCAATCCAGACCTCCAAGGCAAATTCGTGCCGTATTTGCAGAATGTGGGGGCGCGGCAACGGGAATGTCAGTGACGAGGAGGCACGAGACAAGGCCATCATTCCCCTTGAGTTTGGAGGCCTTCACTGCAGGAGGGAAACTGTAGGTGATTCCAGGCAACCATTCGGAGACCGCTGAGGCGTGCGAATCCCTGCACCCAGACGGAAAGGCGTTTCAGGTAAAGCCTACAGCGAAGAAGCGCCTTTCGCACCTTCAAAGTTTGGCGGGCCAAGCCAGGAGGAGGGAGGCCCGGCACGGTGGGCAAGTCCCTTCCGGCTTGGGGCATGACGGAAGGAAGGCCTGCTGTTGTTTCCGCTGGAATCTGAACGGGGGTCCATTGACCAGCATCGTCGTGACCTGCTGACGTATGTACCTCCATCAACTCTGGGTTTTATGTGGTCCTGTCACACACGCCCGCGCTGTGCGTACGTCAGCGATCTTTGACATCCACTCGAAGCTGCGCGGCCCGCTAACGTCCTTCGCCGCCCAGAGCACGCCAGTCTGCCCTGAGTTGAAATCCACCGCGTTCCCCACAGGAGGGCCACACGGCCACAACACGCCTTCTTCGTTCTGCAGTAAGCACGCGAAGTGCTGGCAGTCCGTGATCTCAATGGAGGACCCGAAGTGTGTCAGCGCGACAACAGAGCGCGCGAGATAGTCGGCCCTCCGTGCGCCGCACGCCTCCGCGACGGCCGCGTGGATCTGTTCGCACATGTGAACGACGGGATTCCTCTCCCCGGGCGCCGCGCGCTCCCGGAAGGCAAGGAACCGCTCTGCGAGCGTCGCGCTGACCGCCTCTTGGGGAGTGCTGGCGTCACAGCCCACTTCCGCTCTGAACACCTCGAGTTTCCCGCCGCAGTCCCCGAAATCCCCGGCCAAGAACTTGCTCATCTGGTCCAGCGCGAAGCGGAAGGACTCCTTCACGCCGGCGTCCAGCAGGTGGTCCCACAACGGGCCGTCCTGTGCCCGAAGCAGCCGTAGGAACGGGTGGGAGAGTTGCATCGTGCGGGAGGACTTGGTGCCAGCGAAGCTGTAGCCATTGCTGATGCACACGATGCTGCCTCCCGCTTCGCCGACCCTCGCCGTCAAGGCGGCCCAGATGGCCCGCTCTGCTGCGGCGTCGGGGGTCGCCGTGTTGAATCCCGCTTGGAACGCAAGCACGCCCCCGCGGCGCGGCGTCAGGCGTTCAAGGGCATCCAGAGATGGACCCACCTCGAACATGAAGAACTGCGCGACGACAGCTACGAAGTCAGCGGACTGCATCGGGGCGTCCTGGTGGTACGCCAGCGCCTCGTCTGCCGCGCGCGGATCGCCCGTGGCGTACGGCCGATACGTGTCGATTTCGTGCCGCGGCGCTCTCTGGGCACGGTTCCTGGATGCCAGCACGCGTATCGTCACGCGCGCTAGTGGACTGATGGAGACCGACGCTGCATACTTTTCCGCACATGCAAACAGGTGCCTGACGAGCGCAACACCGGAGGCGCGGTCGCGGATGCCAATGACCACAACAGTGATGCCGACAGTGTGCTCGTGAGGCCTCCACAGATTCAGGAGAAAGAATGTCCAAAGGAACATGGCGTCGTCGATCTTGGCATCAGTGAAGATCAGTGCCGTTGCGTCAGCCTTCTCGAAGAAATTATGGCTGACCTCTGCCAGTGTCTTGCGCGGGGTGGAGGGTCGACGCTCCGCCCGCGTATCACTAGCCGCGAGATCTCGCTGTTTGTCGATTCGCCGCCTTCGCACGATGAATACGAACGCGGCCACCCCAACGCAGCCAAGGGCGAAGGTGACAAGCGGCGCCGTGCTTGCCCGCATGGCGACCCTGCGCGAGAAGCCCTCCGCTGATGCTGACCCTTGTGTGTCGGTGACCATCCCGCGCTCATAGACTTGCGCCACCTTCTTCATACACGGTTGTCAGTACCCCGAGCAAACACATGATCGTCATTACATAACAACATACAAGCTGAGTGGCAAATGATGAAAATGTGAGGATAGAGATGAAGGGAAGGGATCGCCTGCCTAACGTTGCTCAACGACAAATTTGCATCATCGTGCAACCCCAATGTCACCCTTCCCTTGCCCGCCCTACCATTTCATGGATACTGTGGTAATGGTGATAGTCGGCTCAATTCAGGTTTTGCCCATGCCCACCACTTGTGCTTGCCAATAAACTTGCTTCCTCCCTAAGGACCCGGCGGCCAACCCCCCGCCCCAACCAAATTGCATCAGCACAACGCACCCAACGCTCTCCAAGCCCAAACCCCAACCCCACCAATCACCTAGCCCGGCTAGGTATGAGCGGCCGGAAAGCCGGAAAGAACTAGGGAAGAAATATAATTAAGTTGCGCACTTAAATGCTCCAGCTTGATGGGAAATCGGTGCAGAAGGCCATAATTGGGCAATTCTCCACAAGACGGTTGTCATCCGTCCAAGCACAAGGGGAGCGCACACTTGCGGTCTCTGTGGGGCACTTCGCAATGGGGACTACATCCCCTTTTGCATCAACACCCTCATGCGCCTCATATCTAGGTCAGGCTTGCCCACTTCAAACGCTTGGGGGTCCAGTTGGTCTGGGTCGGATAAGCACACGCACATGCATGCTACATGGTCTCCTGACAGTGGTATACCCTGCGTCTGCAACCGCGGCATACTTAACTCCTCGTCCCCTCACGCCCTCACATCAACGCTGTGCTGTCACCCATACACACCAACCCGCCTTTCGTTCTCGTACTTACACTCACCTGTCCTATATTCAAAGGATCAGCAATAGTCTGCACTGCACCATCAAACAGCAGAGGACTCCCCAGACGTGTCCACTCCCAGGTGCGCTGCGCGCGCCTGCTTGCCCTCCCTGACCCACGTGGTCACAGAGCCCAGGGATATCAGGCCTGAGAGGCCGTATCTTCGAACAAATTTTTGAAGACAGGGCAACCACCAATGCTTGGGGTAAGAATTCCACCCCACTCCCCAGACCAGGGACCTGAAATTAGCCACAATATCCTCCTGGGATGCAGCGTACCAGACGGATTTCAAAAACAGCGAGGGCAACATCGAGGTCAGTGTGAATCTAGCATTGGCAGACCCCGCGGGAACCCACCGAAGCCACTCGCCACATGTCGCGCCTTCCGTCAGGCTCCAGATAACTCCCTTCCTGGTCAGTGAAAACCCCAGTGGCAGGACACGCCAGGCACATTCTCCCCAGGTCGCACAGACAGACGTGGGTTCCCATTTTAAGGGAATACCGTACAAACAATTCAAGAAGACCATGACTGCCTCGCGGACTTTGGGGAACAATGCAGGGCAAATGTTCATAAATATAATGTAGATATTGTCACGAAAACGAGAAAAGAGTACACCTGGCTGTGCAGAAACAGGGGGCTCAGGATCTGAAACCCTCGTGCTCCATCCCCACCACCCCCGCTTGGCCTCCCCAATGACACACTCCACAGGATCCAGCTCCTTGAAGAAGTCGTTCAGCAGCGCCCTGTCACGGGGGGGTGCACACGCCACGACGGTCCCCATGCGCCCATCAGGAGCAGCATCCCAGAGGGACGTCGCCAGCAGGTCGATGCGGACACCTGAAATGTCCAGAGATCCAAACGAAAAATCTGTGGGGCTCCACCACCCCCCAAAACCATCCTGCCTCAAAATTCCCCGAAACACTGACGCGCGGTCAGTGCTCGCCAGAACTCTGCCATGAGAATGGGAAGGGTGAGAGGAGGCATGTACCTGCTCTATTACCGGGTCAGTAACTGACAAGCAGACATCAGAAATATCGACCGGCACCTTGGGATCACACGCACGTGCACGGAGAGCCTCTTGCCAAGCCTTCATGAGCTCTGGCTTCCGCTCACCGAAAACCCATCCCAGCTCACGGGCCAGCGCCCAAAGCTCGGCTAGTTGAGCAGACAAATGCCCCCCAATAGGAACCCCACGATCCCCCTACCGTAACAGAAGCTGGCCCAGCACCAAACCTGTGTTGTGATGCAGGTCCCACTCAACAAAGGCCAGCAATTCTGACCTGGAGATCACCCGAAAATCTGCACAGGTGGCTGTGCCGATGCGATCCAGGGTCTTCTCCCCAGATTTATGCAGAGAAAAGAATTCCGCACAGCCGCGTCGTTCGCGCTCCAGAAGGGTGAAAATCAAATTAAGTGAGGGTACTACCTCAGACAGTCAGGGTAGAAGTCAGGGTACTACGGCCTCAGAACAAGTTTGCTGGACTAGAGATCTCCGAGGATCTCACACCACCTCACCCTCGCCCTCTTCAAGTGCCCTAGCACTTAAGAGGTAAGAAAGTGGCTTGCGCCGAAAACACAACTTTGCGAGTGTTGCGCGTGTTTCCTGAAGCCATCACGTTCAGCGACTGAAGGTTTATATTATTGTTCATGCTGCATACGCTGAGTGGGTTGCTGCCTAGCCGCGGGGTGAGGTCATGGCGTGCAGTGGCACGTGTCCAGTACCAACAGCAGGAAGAATTAGAAGGCATGGCATGGGCGCTAAGATTAGCTTCAGGTCTACGATGAAAAGCGGTCATAGTCGTCACGGACAGTATGGTGGCACGTTATCAAATGGCCAACCTAAGGGTCAAGACGTGGCTTAAGCCCGATTCATGGATGTGGCCCAGTGTCGCCTGCATTCGTCCAGGAATGGTTGCATTAGGTCCAAGATAGAGAAAGGGGTCCAGAAATGGTTGCATTTAGTCCACGAGTGGAGGCAAAGGGGAGGGGAGGGAGTGGTTCCATTTTTCTGTGACAAGCAGGGGATATCCACAAATGGCTCCATTGAATCCTAGATGGGGGAGTAAGGGTTGGGAAAATAGGCACCCAGGCATCCCAGGATCCCACTCTCTGTGGTGAGAAACCCAAAACCCCGGAGCGCGTCATTTGGCAATAGAAAACATGGAAGTTGCAAACATAACATTCGGTGGGGTGTGACACGGCTCCATCGTTGGTACCAACCATGCCAACATTGGAAATATGTGCAAATGCCCCATGGTGCATCGTACGTAAGGTAAATGCGGGGGTATCAATCTAAGGGATGGCCCAAAATGGTGAAAAATGAGGTGGGGTGGGGCATTCCGCGCCGCGGATTCATACAGGCGCAGGGAGGCGGGTTGGGACGAAACAAAAAATTGTCGAACCCTAGTTTAGGCATGATTTACACCCCAAATGCCATGCCTGTGGCATTTACCGGCTAGCATTTTGTCGCGCAAAATGCCACCGGCATGGCATTGGCCCTAAATATATCAAGGGGCAGCAATGTGCCGATAACAACAATTAGACCGGTGGACTACTCGAATTTCAATTCCGAGTCTCCAGTATGTTGTGTGCCGTTCTCAAACATGAAAGCACACATCAAGATGGCGAAGCTCAATGCCCGTCCGCCGCCATGCTCTCGGCGGCCTAGTAGAAGCCCACATCAACCGTACTATGAAGGATGTCACATAGACTGATGACGGAGTTGGAGGTTTTACACCACGTTTGTGTCTTGGGGACAAGCTTGATCTGAGGCCCCTCGTCAGCTTAAAAGTGTTAACTAGGGGCGAGATTTCAGGACGATAATCGTTAACGCCGTCTCGCGGGGGAGTTAACGATTATCGTCCTGACATCTGGAGGGACCGAGCCAGAGTTAACGATTATCGTCCTGAAATCTGGGCCAGCCGCCAATTCACCCGGGGTTGTGACCGACCAATAAAACCGGCTGACGCGGGTCCTAGGGTCCTAGGGTCCTTCCCTAGGCACGCGGCTGCACAAAATCAAAGCATTGACAATCAACACGGAATCCACATCTTGACTGCTTGTGAGCAATACACAAACAAACGTACAACCTTTGCCGCCTAACATAAAAGAAGACAAAAGTATGTACACCAAAATCCAATAACATACAAAACAGTCAGAGATAATTAGCTAAAGAAAAGATGCCCAATCTCTCAATGGTCGTGAAGGTCACGGTCATGATCATGAAACATCGCAATGGAAAACCTCACATGATTCAGCAACGGTTGAGGTCAATGGCAAAGCAATAGCGAGACATGAGAAGCACTCACCGGCGAGCATGCAAATGCAACCATGGAGAACTTGACCTCAATAAATCAATTGATCTCATACCCTCGGGAGACCTGGAATCCCACGTGCTCAATGGATGGACGGAGAGAGAAAGATTGTACTTGATCATGCCAAAGCATCCCAAAACCATGGATCAACGACCAAGAGATCTTCCGGGGTTTCCTCCCTAAGCCCACATGGACCCGGTTCCCCAAGACCTCCCAACCTCATCCCATGGCACATCCATTCCAGGATGGGGTGGGCCCTTGTTGTCTCGAGGCACAGTAGTATGCCCATCAATCTATCTATATATCTGTCTATAAAGATTGACATGTGTTTAATGAGCGGTACACGAAGCAAACAACGCAAATAACCCTCTTCAAACGGCCATTATCTGGCGAAAAAAAATAGACACTCAGAAAATAGAGGTTTACTCAAATGAACGACAACACGGACCGGGTGTGAGAGTTGGGGAGCCCGTTCATGAAGTCACCGTGACGAAGCCCCAACCGCTAACTTCATGACTTTGGGGGTTGCATGCAAGGCTAATTTGCCTTACCCCACGGGCACATATCTCGACTTGCTCTCTAGTTAGTCCTTCCATGGTCACCAACTGCGGAACGAAGTTCAAGCTATATTAGTATGCGTGCACATATGCCATGGTACAATGCCTTCTCTTACATTGACTCAAACACGTGCCGCACTGCTTGGAGCCATCGGGGTGGTGTGGCCCAACACCCACCAAGGTAGCATGGCGTGTTTAGCGAGTCATACGTGCGGGTCCTTTGGATGCCTTGTTGAAGAGGCTTAGTAGCTGTCTAGTGTGCGTCCGGTGCGGTGTGTTTCGTGCGTCGTTCAGGAGACCTTGCTTGTGTCTCCTTGGCTCGTGGCTTGTAGCGCTTGCGAAATGGCTGTGTGGCTGGGTCCATCTCGGGTTGTACTATCCATAGGTCATGTGTTCTGAGCTATGTGTTCCATTGGGAATAGTATTCCCTCACCCCCAAGTTGTAGCCCATGTGTGAGTGCTCATGGCGGCAGTCTACACGGCCTTGTATGCGTGGCGCTTGTATTGTTGCATGAAGTTGTATAGTGGGACTTTTTTTTCCCATACGGGTTTTGTTTCATGCCCAATGTGGTTTTCAAGCGTTCACTCACTTTGCTTTGCCTTGCACGTGCTTCGGGAGGGATGGGGCATGTGGCGCTGATATGGAGTTAACGATTATCGTCCTGAAATCACGGCCCGTTCGCTTCGCTCCTACAGGGCCGTGATTTCAGGACGATAATCGTTAACACCGAACGATTATGTAATAGAAGTGTGCTTGCCAGTGCGGGACGAACGACATGAAGGTCCACAGGCACACGACACCCAGTTTCAGGACCTCGATGATTGGAGAGTAATGAATTGGACGGAGCTGCATTAATTAATCAATAATCAATTGGGCGTTGCTGTATTAAAAACTGAGTCGCCTGCACCATTTCAATAGTCGCGCGTGATTGGCCCAGGTAGCATAGTCAGAGAAATCCTTGCAAGTGTATCAGACGGCCAAAATAGCGCGTTGACAAATCACCTGAACAGGTTTTGAGGATTGATAACTCATCGTAGCATCGCCCGTGGCAATACCACTTGAAATTGAGGGGGTTACGTGACAATTTTGAGTTTCAGTTCATTTGGAATGATTTGTTCAGTTTTATTATAATGCCTAACCTATGCTCCTTTTTGTTCCCATGGTCCATTGCTCGCGCCGTGTACTGCGAGGGCTATCCACTGACGGGACACTGTGGTTGCAAGGAAAGTGAAATGTCCAATAAATCTAGGCCTTGGCACTTGGATGCCCCCGGACGCTAGTTTACCCTTGAATTGCGGCAACGAGTGCACAATAAAAAAACGAATTCACAAATGCAAGGACCCGGATGAGTATTGAGCCATGGTCTTCCCCCTTCAAAAAGACCCTTTGATCCGAAACAAACTGCCACTTTTGGGTACACGACTTAAACTCACACCTTCACAAGAATCCATGCAGGCTAGGCCGTGCATGCATCTCTAATTTTGCGGGATTGCATACTTGCCATCTAACGAGTTCTGGCTTGGGGATTTGTGTTGGTTCAAACTGAAAAGACAACCTTAAAATGATATAAAGCACATTCTTGTTCACTCTTTGTAGTGTTATTGTTCAAAACGGTAAAGATTTTTGTGTTTTGCTTTTTAAACACGCCATTCGACAAATGGATCAATTGCACCCTTCGTTCTTAACGATCAGGGTTTGCTATTTTAGTGCTTGTTCCCTGGCATCTTCATCCGGCTTTCTGAGGACACACGAATTTTCATGAATTTTTCTCCATCTTCATACCTCATGAGGACTAGGGTGTTCGTGATTTTGCGGGTTCCGGTTTGTCGCGTCGAATTGGAGTCGGCGCATACAAAAAAGGAATTTGTCTCGGAGGTGTTTAAGATGTGATTCGAGACCAAGATCCAATGCCGTGGTTACGTCCCTTGACCGAATGTTCATTCGGCATACCTGTGGTTCCATACTTCACGCGGTTCCGTTTTCGAAGCGGGAATGCAAAGCGGAGAATTTGTATTTCTGAGGGTTAAGAACGACTTGTAGCATGGAAAGTGGTGACAAGCCGCACGACCGTTGTCGTTGACCATCCGTGACCTCGCTCCGCCAAATTTGTTATGTCGTTTATGTTGTTTGCTAGGTGTCCACAAGTTCTTGGACACTTGTGTGAAGTGCGAGCAAAGGGATGGAATTGTCGTTTTGTACAATGCGGCACGCCTACTTCGAGAACGCACGAAACACGCCTAAGAAAATAGAAGAATAGAAAATAGAATAAACCTGGTGCTTTGCCCACAACGACAAAATTGTTTCATCGCGTTTTGGACGAAATAAGTCGTGGCAATTTGTTATCGGTACATGCCCATTGCCCTTTAGGTGCCGGGCTGACGTTTGTACCCTGTGTACTTTCCGCCATGGCCCAACTTTGAGCAAGCGCGACCTCGAGCTTCCGATGCCACAAGCCTTTTGCTCGAGCGAGAGAGCGTAAATTTTGTCCTAACCAAGAACTCTGGGAGAATGGAGCCGGGCGTATCGACCCCTTTCGATTTGGATGCTATCGGCCAGCTTACCAACGCCGACCTCAACCGACTCATCTCCTCGTTCCAAGGTGATGTTCTATGCCGTGATGTTTGCGTCAATCTTGCTCGGTTGTTCGGACATTTTGAAGCATTGTTTTGTGAACGGGGGTCATGCTTCGTTCCGCATTTGGATCCCGAGTGCTTTTGAATTCCCGAAGAGCACCCGACCGACATGTAGTATTTTCTCGTGGTGGTTCCTTGTAGAATTTGCATTTTTGCGACAACGTGTGGGAGCGTCCACACAACACAACTAGGCTAGTGTCGCGTTGGGAAAAAGTTGCTTTTCTCCCCCAACCCCGGCGCTACCCAATAGTTGGAATAGTTGGCCCCCCGCCTTGTGTTCATTAGGTCTCTCTCATCAAAGCGACCGCGACGCTTATCTGAGACAAGTAGAGAGCATCGTGAATGACTACTTCAAAGGAAGCAAGACCCCCGAAGTGCAGTTTGCCGCCAACGCCGCGACGCCTCCCCAGCCCACCGCCGGGTTTGCACCACCTCGGCATGTGGATTCTGACGCCTTTGTGAAGGCGCAAGTGCGGCGGCATGAGCACGTCCTCGTGGAGACCCGCACTACTCCAGAGGCGGCCCCAAGCGAGCGGCCCTATGAACCGACGAAGCCCGAGCACGTGGCATCGGGTCGCAGTAGCCCCCTTGCGCCCCCTACCGTTGCCGCCGCCCCAGCCGTGGAGCAAAAGGCGTTAATCTCGGAGTTCGATAGGCTAGTGCAGCCACAGCCCGTGGGCAATAACACCGTCGGCCCTCGGTCAACAGGCGTGCAAGCATTAAGGCAAACCTTCGCGGAGCAGATTGCATCCGAGGCCCCGGCATATCCGGACGCCCAGTCCCCGCCGAGCAACGAGGGGCTGCAGCAACAGCTTGAGGAGTTGCAATGGCTCCAACAGCAGCACCAAAAGCTGCAAGATCTGCAGCGCGAGCTGCACCACCAACAGGAGGAGGAGCAGCGTCACCTGCATCAGCTCATGGAGGTACAGCACGAGGAGGCACCGGACGCCTTGGCGGCGGTGCGGCAGCCGAATCCCACTGTCCCGGAGATGCGGGCTCTAGAACCGCCCCTCGCATCCCATCATGCAGCCCCCAATGAGCACCCCGGGAAGGAGAACCAGCAGCCCCCGGGCCCTGCGGAAAAAAAGGCGTCGACGTCGTCGGCATCGAAGGAGCAGACCGAGGCCTTCATTGAGCGCTGCCGCAAGTGGCAGGCCAAGAAGGAGCAGGAATGTCAGCGGCGGCAACAAAAGGTCAAGGCGCAGGAGGTGGCGGACTGCAGTTTCCGGCCTAACATCAATACTCGCCACCAGCGCAAGCAGAAGCTGAGCGCGACCGAGCGCTTGTACATGATGGGAAAGGACCGCATGAAGGAGAGGGAGGAGACTCGGCAGCAGTACGAAAATTGGAAGGTGCTGTGCACCGCATTGCACTGTGCCGTTCTTAGGGCCAACAGACAGCCCAAAATATACGCCCTTTTTGTGTCAACAATTTCATGGTGTCGTGGTCTTGCTTCGCCTGTACTTCCCGTGCTCTCAGCCTGTCTACCCGCCTGTTTACCTGCCCCGCTCCCTCTCACATGTGCAATCTAGGTACCCCTTCATCTCCCCCTCACCCTTTCATCTCAGGTGTGGAGCCAGTGTACTTTCCAGCCTGAGACCAATGCCGAGATCAACCGCGCCCTCCAAACCAAAGCCAAGTATAATCAACCTTCGCAAACCAGTCGAGGTGCAACAGAGCCGGTGGACGACACCCGCGAATGTACTTTTCAGCCCGTCGTCAATGCCTTGCCACGCGAGTTCATGTCCGCCCAGGTGTATTTGGATTCGAATCCTGCCCACGAGCGCTTGTACCACGAGGGAAAGACTGGCCCAAGTTCCCTCTGGACGTGCGAGCAGAGCAACCCTGAGGTAAGCCCCATTTCAATTGCGTCAGGGACACGGGAAGTGTGTGCAGTGCATTGCGCTGTGCTGTTTTCTTCTTTCCACATCCGAGCAAACAGTACGAAGATTTTAAAACCCATGAATCTTTTGGTGAGTGCGTTCGTGAGGCCACGACGTATCGAGCTGCGACGTGAGGCCAATGCGTATCTCTACGCTACAACCGGCCATTGCAATCGATCGGTCATTGAGCGTCCGATCGTCTTCGGGCCCTCACAGCCGAAACGTTTTGTACTTTCCGACATGGCAGTACCAGGAGGGGAAAAATTTGGGCGCGGGGAAAAGTTGTTTGGACAAATTTCGAAGCCCTCCCTCGTACCAAATATTTCCTTCAATTTTAAGGATTCTTTGTGCCATATTGAGCCAGAAGGTGCCATAACGACACCTTTTTTTTTTCACTATGACATGCACACTCTGATGTTACAATTCTACTAGATTGTGATGTAGCTTAGTTGGTAGTTGCGCTGGGTTCGGGTTTTTAAGGGTGCTGGGTTCAAACCCAGCTTAAGGTATATTTTTTTCTTCGCTTTTTTTGGCCTTTTTTATGTCTGCACATCTGCATGTCATCTGAACGTCACCTGAACGTTGTATTTATGCCCCCCTGCCTGCACTGTGCCTGCACCTGCACCTGGGAGGGAAGGTAACATAGAGATGAGACGCGGTGTCGATTGACACTGTGTTCTCTGTAGGTCTGCACTGCCGTGGACGTTGGTGTACATCTAGCAGGCTGAGCAATTGCCAAGTGATCTGCAACTGGCCTTCGAGTGGTCCAGCACTGGTACACCTGTTTGCCATGTCCCCACGCAGACATGGATCGTTTTGTTGTACCAAAGGCTGTTGTTGAGGCTTCAGAGGTGCAGCGCCGGTTGCAGCAAGCAGCGCAACAGTACCATGCATCACAGTGCAAAGGGAAGACCAGAGAATCATACAAGAAGAAAGAATGGGCTGACTGGTCTGTTGAAAAACGAGTTGCCTGTGCACAAGAGTATGCCCGTAACGGAATTTCATCCACTAGGAAGTAGCAGCAAGGGGCCGCATACCAAATTTTTCCTTCATTTCTAAGGAGCAATACCAATTTTTTACCCCTTTAATTTTGGTCATCCGAAAAAAAACCTCTTAAAAATTTTCCCCTCCTGGTAGACTGGGGCGTACGGGGGGACGGGGTTCATGTAAGTACCTTTTTTTTCAGTGCCTCACTGATGCATGAGTCTCATCATCATCGTCATCATCACCACCAGCACCATCATCATTATGATACCAACACCGTCCAGCATCAGAGTTGCCCTGCCATGACTAAGTGATCTGTTCCAGGGCCTTTCGATTTGATTGCTGTGGCTGTCTTTCCAAGCCATTCATCTCCCAGTAATCCAGGCTCACCGAGCCCGATGATGCCTCAGAAGGAACGGCAAACACATTTCGTCCGCGGCTGCTGCTTCTTTGGCCCAAGGGATTTATGCACGACAGTGTATTGATACGGCCCCGTGATTCGGTGTACCTGGGTACGTTGCTGTAACAGTAGTGGCTTTGTTCGAGTCTTCGCGGTCAGATATTTGGTGAGTACACACCAGGGATGAATATAATACTGCCACAATTATTTTGGTGGGGGGGGGGGGGGCTGAGGACAGGAAAGACAGGGGGGGGAGCAACACAGACACACAGAACACGGGAGCCACACCAGGAGGGACCAGGGCGAGCACAGCAGACAAGGAGGAGGGGCACAGCAAGGCAGGAGAGGCAACCAGAACAGCGGGAACAGGGAACCAGAATGGAGAAGATGGGAGAGCGTGCGCATGGGAGGCAGCGACAACAAAGGGGATGGCCTGGCCAGCCAGCCCCGTCGCTACCGGGTGCTAGGGCAACCCCTGCTCAACCCGCATCAGGTGGGGGGTGTCTCCCGCAGCCCAGATGGGCTGTTTGCGCAACAGGAGCGGGAGCCCATTAGGGGCAGACCAGCCGTGAGGGGGAAAAGGGCATATGGTGGACGTCCGGGACAATGCGTGGAGGAACAGGGCACCTGGGCCTCACGCACACAGAAACACAGCGAGGCAGGCTATGGACGGCCTGTGGACAGAGGCGCGTGGACAGCAAAAAAAGTCAAACGACCCCGGCAACAACCAGCACATCCTCAATATGCCAACTATTGGGCGCCGCTGACGCACAAACGGCACACCATGCCACATTCAGCACAGCCCCAACACACCAACTACTGGGCTCCGCGAACGCGGAAACGACACCAGCAAGAGCACCGGCCGCAGCGGCCAACAGAAAGCAGGGAAGAACGGGTGACTGTCCAGGGCCCCGTAAAGGAATATCAACCAGACGGAATGTCACACAGGGGGGTGGCTGAGGACCCTTGAAATGATGAAATGACGATTACGAAATTGCATTTTTCCACTGCTTTTTGCTTTGCAGGTATGTCTCACTGTTGTGTGTATTGCTGCTGCGAACGTCCGATGAATCTGCCGCAATAGGGTTGCCCAGGTTATGCACACCTTCCACAGCATTGTCATCACCTCTGAGCACTCAGGTCTCTGCACTTTTGCCCTTGTTGCTGCAGGGTATTCATCTGCCAGCTCTGTCTTCACAGTCACATGTCACCAATGGTCCCTGGACATCAAGTGAGTCTGTTTGTCATGTACTGTTCTTATCTCCTTGTTGCCTACAGGAAATGAAAATGTTGTGCCCCTTTGGGCTTGCTTCTGTGAAATGTGGCTGTAATAAGTGACAGGGTATTGTTTTGTTTGTTCTAACTTCTGTTATGGTAGGTCTGTTCTGGTATTGTGCTTGTTTTGCCAAAATGGATGCAACGCAAAAAGCAGGAAGGAAACCATGGACACCAGATCGTTGTCCACATCCTGCACCCAAATGTCAAACAAGGACTGCTTGCAACAGCCGCAACCAACGTGACAAGAAGAAGGCTGCAGCTGTGGCTATTGCAGTTGTACCTGTTGTACCTGGAACTACACCACAGCAGCAGAGGCAAGCACATGTCACAACATTGGCTGCTCTCGCTGCTGCATTCATTGCCCACTTATGGGGCACAAAACGGGCTAAGCCAGTCTTCTTGACACCCATCAGGGGTACCCAGAAAACACTGCAGCAGTTGTTCAACAAGGCTCCACCGACCACAACACTTATAGCACCCACTGTCACGCTTCAAGCTGTGACCAAAGCTTTTTTTTTGGTTCAGTGGGTACACAACCCTCAAAGGCATCCCTGGCAACGTGTACAACGTGGGGCAGAAGTTGACCTCCCAATTGATGAAGGAGGCACCCCTGTCCCAGTTGGTGGACTTTGTTCAAAGCGCCACAACACAGGAGCGCAACAAACAGGAACCCTGTGTGCCCACTGAGTACCAGGGGCTGATGAAAGGGGTGGTCCGCAACCCCCAAGTACCCACGACGGAACCTGTACTAGTACGGCGTACCCCCGTGAAGTTCCAGTGCGCAAAATGTTTGCTGCCCCGCTTTGAACGAGCACATGTTGAGAAGAGTGTGATTTTGTTTTCGGAGACAACGATGAATGAGGCGCGGGCAGCAGCAAAGGAGATCGTCCAGTCACATGTGAAAGAGTCTGTTCAACTCTTGTGTGCACTGCATGTGGCCCACGAAAAACAGGGTAGAAGAAGGTGCCCACCAGTTTCCTTGAACTTTTTGGACTGGGCGCACTGAAGCAGCAGACAGTACAGAGCAAGTCACAGATTATTTTTGCCCATGATTGTTGCACGGTCCGGACAGCCTTGTACTGCTTGCAAAACAGCCACTCAGACTTTGAATTCCCACGGCTGCGCACTTTGTTGGAGCAGTGCGATGCCCCTGGTATGCAAAATGCATATGGCATTTCACCTGTCCATGCAGCACAGTATTGTGCACCGGGAGTTGCGTATCACGGCCAATGGGCTGGTGCACTCCCCACTGTGGGGCCTCATAACTGATGGGGCACACAAGAAGCACATGCGTGGTGCACTAGACATTGTCAAAGTCCGGTACATCTATATGGAGAGTGGCAAGGTGCTGCAGCGGCACATAGGATTGGTCACACCCAAGGATCCCACCTTCTTGCAGCGAGGCACTACTGAAGAAGGAAACGTGCGGCTTGTAGAGAAGCCGTTGAGTGCCAACAGAATTGCAAAACAAATCCGCAATGAGCTGCAAATTCTGTTGGGCCATGCGGATAGCACAGCCTACGGACGATCTTTTGCCCCGGATGATGATGTGGGGCAGAGTGGTCCCTGATATTGTAGGGGCCTGGCAATTGTTTGGTCAAGCAAAAGAACTTTTTTTTGCAGGCAACAAGGAAGAGCAGGAGGCTGCTTGTACTGCGCAAGGTTTTTTCAAGTTCTGGTGTTCAATAGTGGCAAACAAAAAGTTTCAGCTGTCTTTGCGGTTGTTTGGCGCTGTTATTGTATTGTCTTGTCCATCCAATGCTGATGCAGAGCGTGCAATTTCTGCACTGAATAGCATTGCAACGGCACTAAGACACTTGATGTCCCGGGACAGCATTCGCATGCACCTGATTGGAAAACAGGACACCCCTGCAGCAGATGAATACCCTGTTGCTTGTGCATCTTCTGCATGGGCAGCAGCTGTCACTCGGGACCGCAGGCGCTTTCGAGGTAGCAAGCGCAAGGTTCGCAGCGACAAGGGCAAAAAGCGCAAGGTTCGTGCTTTTCTGAGTTGTGATGACAATGCCTTGGAGGAGATGTTCACGCCTGGTGCCCCTCCTGATGCAGATTCATCTTCCAGCAGCCAGTCATCCAATTCGTCCAGTGACTCATCCAGCTCTGAGGATGAGGCTGAAATGGCACGCATTTTGGGAAAATGCGTCAAAAAGAGCGTGTAAAGCACTGTTCATATTGTTTTTTGGGTTGCAGCAATGACCTACGTCCAATGCTTTGTCTTGTGGACCCAGGGCTGTGACTGCACTGTACTTTGGTTGGCCGGCATTTCGTAATCGTCATTTCGTCATTGGGGGGGGGGGGGGCTGGTGCCCCCCCCCCCCCTATATTCATACCTGGTGCACACACGGCAAATATATAAACATCCCGGAGGGAGGATAATGCTCGGAGGGAGGATGATGCTCATGCACAAAGCAGTGACAAGACTGCAGACTTGTTCGTGACCCATCGCAAGACTATAAAAGCCACCAACCACTCAACAACCAGCATGTGCAGGTCATTGCTGTATATGAACATCACAAACCAGTGCAGCATTCTTGCCCTTATCCAAGCGTCGTGGACAGCCTTCCACATCCAAAAGCGTGCAAGCCAATGCTGCAAAAGTGCCCTGTAGTATCTATGAATGTCGAACAAGGTGAACAGTGACAGCACCTGAATGGGCCGTGTTAGGCTGGACATGACGGGGTCTGTCAGGGTTTCGTTAATGCAGCTATTTTTCAGAACCCCTCTTGTCTTGTTTCACGGTGCCGACTCTGTACACAATTGTGCCCAGGCGTTGACACGACGGGGGTTCGAACCTACCCACCTCTCAGTCGCTAGGAGCATTGCGGCAGAAGAACTTTGGGGTGCAAGTTGACTACTGAATCCCTCTGGGGCATACACAGGGAGCATCGCCCCACAGAATGCGCGCAGGGCAAATATTCCCTCGCCATGCCATCCAACCTCCTCAACCCAAAAGAACCTTCAGGGAATCCTCCTGCAATCTCCAGCAGCTGGTGCACCCGGCAGCAATCTCCAGCAACCCCCAGCAACCTCCAGATGCAATAACGGGTACAGACGTCGTTCTGAGTGATGAACTGAATCTGTGGGTTTGGGTCCGCTCTGTTGGGAGGTTCGGGGCGGACAGGACGCATACCCCGAATCCTGCCCAGAGGCCCGTCCTCCAGCTGGTCGTCACATGGCCTGCCAACCAATTCGTTTCAGGCTGCCACCGAGGAGCAGGCCCTCACGCCGCGCACGCGCTCGCAGTACTACAAGCAGCTCCATTCCCGAGCGGCGGAAGAGATCCGCAATATCGAAGAGCTGATTGCGCAGGCCGCGGAGACGCTGCACGACCAGCACATCCAGTTGGGGGAGGCCGGAGTCCCTGTGCCGCCACCACAGCACCGGCCCCTGGCGCCTGGAAACGTCTCTCCAACTGCCACTTCGAATCCACGGACCTCAGGGGGCTCAGGCAGTGCCCCACGGACGTCATTGAGCCCCAACTCCCGGTTTTATACCGACAGTGAGGGGAACATGTACACGGATTTGCGGACGCTGGTTTCGACGTTGGGTGGCGATGCTCTGCTGGAAGATCCCACGGAACTGGACCTGAACGTTCACGTGGACCCCGCCAAGTACGAGCAGATCAGGTTTGAGGTTGACGGGTGCATTGTGGAGACGGATTATGTGACGTCCGACGATGAAGCACAGGTATGAGCTGCACAGCCTCTGACATGCCCGTGCCACAAGGGAAGTGGGAAACTCGACAGCTGCAGTTTGGGGGGGAGCAGCTGTGAGTTCCTGTGCTGGTTTTGCACTGTTCACGAGGAGGAGGCTCCCCCCCCTCCCTCCCTCCCCGCGCTCCGAACCGTACCTGATCGGCACCTGGTGTGGCAAATTGAAAACCTGCACAGTATTCACAGCAGTGCTTTTTCTGCCGGGTGGCCCCTGGTTGCCATGATGGTTGCGCTCTGTGTGCGCTGCACCAAATATTTACCCCCTTCGCAAAACGCATTGACCAAACCAGCACATTTGCTGGCAAATTCTACAGGTTAGGGAAAACCCATGTGCATGACTCTTATACGAGGTAATGCTGATGACCTCTGGCAAGCCTCACTGTCTCGAGACCTGCACAGCAGATCCTGTTCTATGGTCTGGTGGCTTGGCCCCGACCTCTTGCATGATGTCTCAGACTGTACACCACTGTCTATGCATCTCGCACTGTGGGACCAAGCCGGACAACGACAGTTGGCATGCGATCTATTTTTTTAATCGAGCGCAGATTTTCCACTGAATGCATTGCGTAGATTGCTTGCGCCCATCTTTCATTCGCGCTGGCGTCCCGGCAATCAGAAGCCATTGGGTGGGACCGCAAGCCAGAGATGCAGGCGGGTCCTACCGAGTTCAAGATGCTGCGGCGGCATGATATTTTTGACTGCAGCCTGGCCCACGCCTGAATGGTACACAGTTCATGGTTCCAGGCGGGACACTAGCGGCAGGTCTTCTCAGGCCTGTTCTAGGAGCATCATTCCAACAGGTGCATGCGTTGCGCACACGAGGCAATTACCAGGGCCCCCAACGGTTTCCCAGGAGCTATTTGCGGCCAGTGCGCGACCCGGTATCGTATGTGAGATGGCGGAAGCTCCTGTCACATCGGTCCAGGACTCAAGACTGGCAATCTAGGCAACGTGCAGCTGCCTACCCCACGCCCTCCCTCTCCCCGCGATGCGACCCCCCTGTCGATCGTCGTTTCAGTTGTGATTGTTGCAGGTGTGCTGTTTCGGGCCTGTGGTGGGCAGAGGGCTGAAAGTGTCTGTGGGAGACATCCAATCGATCAACGTGGCCAGTGTTGATGGATGCACCCATTATCCTGCAGCCAGGGCTGCAGATGGGCTGCAGATGGGGTTGGAGAGGCTTGAATTGAATTGGACTGAGTTGCATTGTGCATTGTATTTATTGGTGAGCACTGGGGTAGTGAAGTGGATTGAATTCAACTTACCTCTATTCCATTTCATTACATTTCATTCACAATGCAATCCACTACAATCCAATCCAATCCAATACAATGGAGTGCAAGGCAGTGCAAAGCATTGCAACTCAATTCAATTGGATGTAAAATTGATCGCAAATGGGTTACAGTATCGCAAAGTCGGCCCTCGGCGGCAGGCGCTTGCGCACACGCAGTTGCACCCATATCCATCTGCAGGATCGAACCAGTGCTGCGGGCGATGGCACAGGGCTGGATTCCAGACCGCCTCCAGGGCTTGAAGTTGTGACCCCAAACGGCGATGTGGTGGATTTCAATGCATTCTTGGCGCGGCAGAACAAGTGTGAATTGAGCCGGAGGGAGCGGACTGATCGCGTACGCAACCAAGAAACGCACTCTTACGCCCCAAGGCTGTGCCGCAGATCGGTGCAGATTGTGGAATCGGGCGGCGACCTTGGGTTGGAGGATTTCTTCAACCGCCAGAACATGCATAAAAAGAAGGTCTTTTCCAAATTCACAACCCCTGCTCTTGAATGCTGGAGTCTTACCATTTCACATGACGCGCTGTGGGGCAGCCCTTAATCTGAGTGGGTGGTTAGCCCTTGATCTGAGTTGGTGGCTGATCTTTGATCCAGCCCTGACACACGTAAATTCCTCCATCCCTTCTGGGATTGTTGAGCCGCTTTGACGGCCCAACAACCCATCACAACACAACACCCTTCGCAACCCTCACAGCAAGCATCAATCATCCGCCCCCTCCAGGCAGGTGTGGCAGGCTCGCACCTACCCTCAACAACCCTGGACAATGGTGAAACCTCTACTATCAACGCAGATCACTTCAATTGCAGCGGCTTCTTTAAGGGATGGGATTGATCGTTGCTGTTTTTTATGGAAAGTCCGGGACTGCCACTGATGGTAAACCGCCAACCTCTGACGGTGACTCTGCTCCTTGCAGTTAACCATGGCCAAATTGTGATTCCAAAACCAAACAATTCCAGTATAAGTATGGCATGTGCTGAGGTCCCCTCAGCAGGTGGGGGATTGCTGAGAGTTGTGTTCAGGTTAGTGCTTGCTCTCTGTCAAGAGCCCCCGTTCCTCCGAGCTAGGCTTGGACAATCCTTAATTTACACCAGGGCAGGGAGGCAAATAACGAAAAAAAGGTTGATGGGCTGGGGTTCCACCTAGGTTGATGGATTGATGACCTTGAAAAGTTGCTGGAAAAGTTTCCATACTGCAACAAGAAAACAGACGCCGTCCCTTTACATCGCAGATCATAATTGGTACCACTTCCAGAAGGCCCCAAAGAAAAAATGCAGTGTAAAGCAGTGGGCGTGCAAACACCACCATCTTATCATAGAGTATTTGGAGACAAGAGCTGACACGCTTCAACTGGTCATCGGCTGGCCATCAACTGTTGGCATTGGCGGTTAACCATCGGTTGTTGGGGAATGTTTACTGAAAATTCTTCTGTCATAATTTGTCACTTTGCTTTGTTTTGATGCCACTTTCTGCAGCAGTGGGATCCTCAGCGCTAGGAGAGAAGTCCCAACAAAGACCTCCATACACTCAGTACTAAGCAAAAAAACCCTTAAATTGTGACCCCCCCCCCCCCCACGCTGTGTTACAAGGTCCCTAATCAGTAGCACCCTTCAAAGTTTCACGGTTTTGGAATGACTATATCTCTCTGGGACGCGTAATTTCATGCCAACACGGAGCGTTTTCAGGGGTT
This sequence comes from Eutreptiella sp. 'Long Island Sound 2002', assembly GCA_964036045.1. NCBI lineage: Eukaryota > Euglenozoa > Euglenophyceae > Eutreptiales > Eutreptiaceae > Eutreptiella > Eutreptiella sp. 'Long Island Sound 2002'. The sequence goes on from OZ038391.1 coordinate 58,720,697, forward strand.
GGTGCCGTTGTTGCCTCATTTGTGCCTGCTGAGTGTCCCAAAGGGGGGGGTATGTGGGGTATATTTGGAAAGCTACTGAAAGGGGCTATTTGGAACACCCCAGGTTTGCATGCTGTACTGACGCCATGTTGGAGATTTTTGTCCATTTTGGACGGTGCCTGTGTTGCTTTCTGCCTCTATTTTTCAAAGGGCAGGTACCATGTCCGCATACAAATTCACACAGCGTGCTGTTGCTTCGCCCGATGCACCCCAGAAACCTTTGGTGCGCAAAAGGGTGCGTTCTGGGGGTGCAGAGTGGGTGTGTGTGACTCGGCGTCCTGCCAAGCAGGCCAAGAAACCCCGTACAGGCGGGACACCGCAACTTGCCCACAATGAACACCAGATTCTGTCCACTGCAGAGGCCACTGCCTTTGCAGCCCAGTTTTGGGATCGTAAAGAGCACCCAAGCAAGGCTTCTCAGCATGAATTTCTGGCAACCTGCATCGACGTGATTTGGAGCAAAATGTGAAACATGCAGGTCGCCAGAAGTACACGAGAAAGAGGGGGCACCAGACAACGTACAACGTACAACGTACAACGAATCGGATTCGGAATAATGGGTCATCCTTGGAGCATTGCCTGTGCCCTGTGTGTCCTCCCGTTTACAGCTCTGTGTGCAAAACTGTGACCCCCCCCCCCAAACCCATACATTTCTAAAATGGCGTTTTCTCACAGATTTCGAAAAGCATACACATACCCCCCCCAAGGTGACGACATTTTGGTGCATTCGACCAAAAGTTGAGAAAAGTCTGAAAAAATGTGAAAACGCTCCGTGTTGGCAGGAAACGAATGTCCCAGAGAGATATGCGAAGCCTATCAGTGCTAGCATGGCAGTGTATGCCACAAGGGCAAAAGGCTCCTCTTGTGAGCAAAGGGACACACATTCCACGCTTACCAACCCCTACCAACAGGCACACCCAGAACCACGCACAGTGTGCCTCCACAAACACAATACGGGCATGACACCGGAAGTACCAACTGGCCAACCTGCTCCGCCTGCCCACCCTCCCCCTCCCCGCAACCCCCCCGTGGCAATGGCCAGGCGTGCCTCACCAAAGGGACGGGTGGGGTCTGAGGTCCACACCGGGGGACTTTCTCCGGGGCCGCAACTGTTTGAGGATGAGTGGGTTCAGGCACATTGTGAGGGTGTGGCTCACCCTCCTCCACAGTCTCCTGGGCTACTAATTTCGTGAGCTAGGGATGGGTTGTAGCACAGGGACACACCACCATCCTTGGAGGGGCAATGCCCCGTATCCTCCTGGGGTTCATACTTGCTATGCCCCATGTTGTTTCGTGCTCTCTTTTCTTCCCTTTTTGCGTATCCATGTGCGAAACATCATCGGTGATGTGTAAATTCACGCAACAGGGCTTTGCTGGCGGAGGGATGTAAGGTTTTTATCACAGGGCTGTTTGTCGCATGATCATGAGGCGCACCTCGTCCCTTGGGGTTTACCAAGCCCGCTTTGCGGCAATTCTCCCTCAACCTGATCTGTGGGCGGCGGAGCCCCTGCCAAGCGCAGTTTGCAGAAAGCAAAAACATAATCACAACAGCAGAACAACTGTGGCCCTCCGCACATCGAATGTGACCAACAGTCGAACAAACAAACAATAATGAGCAGAGAGAACGAATGGGAGGAAGCCGGAGGATGTTCCAACCGGAGTGGCATCATGTCTATACATTTTCTGCCAGCTCCTTGCAGCGGCGTTGCTGTGATGTGTCTTCCGCCACGTGGGGATAGGATTCAGCAACTGGTTTGCCCCCAATATGGCTCTGCTGCGGATCATCGTGATCAGCTGCAGGGTTGCCTGCAACAGCACCGTCTACGACACCCTTTTCCAATAGGATGTTGTGATGGTTATTCTGGGGCCCGTTTTTCCCATCTACACTCGCACCACGTCATTGCTGCAGTGCTGCGGTACCGGTCCTGGGCCGCCGGGTCGGTTTTTCTCTCAAAGGCGTGAGTGAGGTTCGCTATGGTCAGGCACGCAACCCTTGGAAGCTTTCAAGCTTGCCTTCTAGCGGCACCCTCCCCATGTTTTCCGTTGGTCCGCCTTTACGGACTCTCTGTGTATCACATTCTCGTCATATTCTCAAAAAGACAGGGAATTGCCTTCAACTATGTTTGAGACCCTTTTGTGTTGCAAAAGCATGCAGAACCACAGGGGCATTTCAGCTCAGTTCTGGGCCCCGACACCTGCGGAGTTAACTGGTTGTCCGGAGGGGGGGTGGGGGGCGGGGGGGCGTTTGGCACAAGGCCTCGGGCCGGGGGGGGGGGGGGTCAATCAATTTTAGGGGTTTTGCGCGGGGCAGGGGGGGGGGGGCAGTTTTAAATTCCCCGTTTGAGTCTAAGCAGTGTGAATGCACGGTAAAAGCCCGTTCCATTCACCATGAGCGAGATTCAACCCATTTCGTCCCTGAATCACTGACGTGGCTCCAGACGCCCCCGTGCACAGGGTCTTCGATAAACGTGCAAGTACAGATACGCACCCCTGGCTCACCACTTGGACCCCAGTCGTTATCAAAAGGAGGAGTCAATACCCCTGCCCTCGTCTGACACCGTGAACCCAAGAAGCATTTGGTTCCTTTCGTGGCTGGTTGGTGCGACGGCTACGCCCCTGGTGGCCAATCGCGGCGATCATCTCCCATTGGCAATCCGGCTATCAGCATTTGCACACGTGCGGGCCTTTGGCCGGTGCCCCCTTTTGTCCCTGACCAGCACCATTTTTGACACAATGGGATAAAAGTTTGTTTTTCGGGGTCACAAATCGGTAATCAATTTTTTCACATTGGACCTCTACCTTCCTCCCCCTCCTCCACTCGGTGTCTTCTTCTAGGTCCATTGAGTAAGCAATGAATGATGATCTTTTGTGACTCCAACCTTGCATGTGGTGGTATCTGATAGCCTTCCAGAGCCCCATGGCCCACAAATGCAGAGGCAGTCGTTACGCAATAAACTCTAGCACAAGTTTTGAATATTGCAGATGGGCAGGGGTATCTTTAATCTCTTTCTTGGGGTGGTTTCCTGCAAACTGCTCCAGAAATAACTGGGTATTGTTGTGCAAAATGTTTGTGCTTGGCACTAGGCTGCCTTCCTCTTGGCTGTGTAGTGGTGGCAATTCACCCACTATTGTCACAACATGCACTGCTGCTTTTTGGACGGCTCCTCGTCATGACCGTGGGCCTCTTCATCTGTCGAGATCACACAGCACCAACAGCGCCAAGAGCACAAGGAAAAGGCAGTTCCCACGCACCCCACAACGTGTGGTGGTCAAACGTGGTGGCCCTGAGCCAATGCTCCAGGCCACACCAGGTCAGGGCAAGTCCTGCAGACCCCCCCATCACCACCACGCCCCACACCACCCATCCACCCACCTCACCGGGGTTTTGAGTACACGTATTGGCTTTGTTTGTTTTGCTTTTATGTCTCACCCTCCCCACCTCAGTGTTTTTCTTTCCTTGTACACCAGGTGCAGAAAGGTGTGACGCAGTGCCAGAATATGCTCAACAAGGAATTGACATTCCAGCCCAACATCCATCCAAAGAGTAAAGTGCTCCCTAAAAGGAGCATTGAGGAGCTGCACAAGGCAGATGCAGTGCGCCTGGAGCGGAAGTTGAAGGATTTGAGGCGGAGGCAAAATGAGATGGAGTCCCAAGAGTTAACATTCAAACCAGAGATCAACAAGGGTGGCCCACCGCAGCTGTCAGGGGTATGGCATCCTTGGAAATGCTGGCTGCTGGGGTTGGTGTCACGGGCATGGTTGTTGCTTGACCGGGACTAGTGGGAGAATGAGAGTCAACACTCGCCCCTCCCCTGCGGGTTGGACGGTAAAAATCAAATTTTCGGGTACACAACCCCTGTTCAAGCAAACGCCTGGTCATGTCATGGGGGTTTGGTTGCTTTGTGCTGTGCACTGACAGCCGCAGAGGCGATTGCAGAGTACTTCAAAGGCAACTCGATCAGAACACCGCTGTAGTTCCTTGTACAAAGCCACATGGCAACATGATATTGTTTTCACCAGCCATTTGTAGCTGGACACAGGTGGGGTGAGGCACAGAGGAGGCGATGTGAGGCATACTGCAAGTGTCGTATGTGTGCGGCTTCCTTTGCGTCTCCCAAGGATCCAATCCGTGCCGAAGCCGTCAGTTTTGGAACCAAAAGATTTGTACTGAAGCCACGCATTTTGCATGTGACCCATTTTAATAGGTGGGCGTTGTCGAATGGATTTCATATTGGAGCCTGAATTTCTGCCCTATTTGCAGCTTCTAATGGGAGCGAGGAACTTGCAGCTGGGCCTGGCGCTCTTGCCATGCCCAACCTTTTCGCACGCAGGGTCAGCAGTCATTGGGGTGTGGAACGAGGGAAAGGATATCTCGATGAAGATTTTCAAAGCAGCAGACGAATAGAGCCCATGGAAGTGCACAAGGCACAAGCTTTTCGGCCAAGTCCTCAGAAAACCGGGAAATGGCAACAGATTTTCCTTGTGCAAAACAAAAGCACTCCTGTTCCGTCAGGAAATCTCTGCCTCTGCTATTTTGTATCATGTCGGTACAGTCTCCTGAGGGAGTCGCCCAGCACTGCGCGCACTGTGCGGGAGTTTGGAATAAAACCCGCGTGAACGGTCTCCCTTCAGAGCTGCTGGGTGCTATAATGTTCCCTCTGTGGAGGGAACAATTTTAACGCGGGGCAGGTGGCAGCCCCAGAGTTCAGGGTGTTCAGGCCACTGACGAGAACTGCCTGATCCGCCACTTGAAGCCACGTAACAGCGGGTGTAAGTAAGCTCGTATGTAGACCAAGAGCTCCTCATGTAGCTCCTCACGTGTATCAGACATATTGGCCAGCTGGCACCAGCCACCAGTGCCAACAGTGCCCACATACTGTATTGCTCAGCATTAGTCGTCCACAAAACCCGAAGAAGTGTGTTTTGCGAGAAGTCTCAGCACTCTTTTCCCCTGAATTTTGGGTCACTTGCCCCCCACCAGTCAATGTTGGGCCATGCTGGGCGGAGGGCGTCATCTTTGCAGCAACGAAACGCCACGCTTCAAACAGAAGCTGCCCTTTACTCACTCCCATCAGGTGCAAAGTGTTCTCCGGCAGTCGGCAGCGGATACGTACATTAAGCGCCTGCAAATGAGGGAAGAGTGTGCATCCAAGCATCGTGAGAATATGCTCCAGGCCGCGAAGCGCGAGGAGGCCAAGGAGTGCACGTTCAAGCCCCAGATCAACACCCTCCCTGAATACATCTCCCGCATTGCACAGGCAAGTTCCAGCCTGCGCAGTGGCAACGCATCTGTGAATTACAGCCAACAGTACAGCAATAACCAAAGCCTTAATCAAAGCCATGCCCCAAACTATAACCAGAGCCTTAACCAGACCCAGAGCCACCATCAAAGCCTACTTCCTCCTTGGGCGTAGCTTACTCGAGGCGCGGGCCAAGGGCTTTGAGGAAGGGGGGGGGGGGGCGTTCACTTCGATTCTGACCCCTTTCGTTGGGCTCTCAGCTGCTTTTTGCACTGCTTGGTTCTACTGGCCGACCACAACAGATCACTCGTATTGTTTATGTTTCAAGGGCTCGCTGCATCCTCTGCCCTACCGCCGAAGCCCTGGCAGATCAGACTAAGAATGCAGCTGATGGTGCAAGGCCTTCCTTACAGCCTTTGGTACCATGCTTGTGGACTGCACATCGGTTACAGTGACGGCACTTTTCTGGGCTGTTGTGCGGATTTCGTCACCTCAACATTGAACATTTTTCCGACGAGGTGCTTTGTTTTGGGCCTCTGCCAGAAGGAAGTGCTGATGGCTGCCATTGTGGGCCACTCCGACGCTGTGCAACCCCTCCCCAACGCACCCCATCTCCGAGGCCTGCCCGTCAAGCGCCATACTGTCTGCCTGTGAAGCAAAAAGTGCAGGGCTCGCTGCAGCCAATGTCTGCATGATAATCCCTCCTATTTCAGGATGGGGCTCGTCAGCCAGGTGCTCTGCGTTGACACTCCATGTGAACGCTCTGATTGACTGCTTTTAACAAAGCTAATCGCGTGCCTGCCATTTGTACTGCTCCTCCCACATCGTTGCATGCATCTCTGCACACTCCCATGCCAATGTATGCTTGGTATGTGGTATCAGTTTTGCCCCAGCTCCGCGCTTTCGCAGCCAACAAAGCGCGCCATGGGGATGTGGCGGGCTATCGATTTTGGGTGTTTTTTCCCCACAGCATCACATCTTGTTCACCCGAATGTCATGAGAGACATGTTTCTTTCACGACTGTTTGGGACAAACCTCAACGAGATCTCTGGCCGAACACCTCCGGGTCCCTCTCCTCTGCCTCCCCCCATCTTGTACAGGTGTTGTTAGATCAAGCACGGGCCATATAGAATGCGCCACCTTCCACTCGTTGCACTCATTACACACGAATACCAGGGGGACTAAGAATTTGTTCAGGGGGGTTTGTTATGTTGAATCGTGACTCGTCGGAAACAGATTTTCCCAGTCGTTTTTCCATTCAAAACTGCCAGTCTGAGCCAGGCACACACTTTCCTGTTTCTATACCTCCCCGACCCCTGTCCACAATACGGCTTGGTGCGGGTCCGTTGTCGGACAGTCCACCGCTATATAGCTAAGATACGGTGTTTTCAGATGATGGAGGGCATGTGTACCGGATTAATTTGGGGCCTAATATAGTTCAGCTCCAACTGATAGATGTTGGCCCAGGTGCCCGGTTTGTGTGCGGTTTCGGTTGTTGGTTAAGTCATATTGCTTCTGTTGTGATTTGACCGGGCGCTTTCCACCCGTCTGACTGCCATTCACTGTTGTGTTGCGGATCGGTGGCGATGAAGCACAAGTGGCACAGGAGCCAGTCGCGTCCAAGTGCCTCGAGTTTCCCTGGCTAAGCTACGCCCTGTCCAAGATACAGGGGGCGCATGTGCCGTAGCAATTTGGGACCTGGCCGTCAAGGGGGGCGGGGGTAAACTTTTCCTCAACGGAAAAGAGCAAGGGAACCGCAGCCTCCCCACGAAGTTGGATGCGCGCGGGAGCAGCGTGGTTGCCCTCGCAAGCATACCTACCGAAAGGGTTGCCGCCCTCTTCTACAACTTGTCTGGAACATCCCTGTCAAGGCTGTACGTGGCTCCCATGACAAGATGTCCTGCCCCAGAATACAAGGCACAGGGTGACATCCACACAACCGCAATCATACCCACATGATCAACACAATGACAGTAGATTTCTTCGGCTTGAGGTAAGAGGTTCGAGCGCGGCAGCGGGGAAATGTCGACCGGTCAGGTCCAGTATTGCCACGAGCGTCCGCCATATCAGGCGTGATCTGAAGGATCGAGGTCCGACTGAGTCACACACGGGACGCAGATATTGAGTTCCGGGTGCAACAGCGGCAGATATTACCGAGTGGCACGTGGTACAGTGCTGAGTCCTAACGAGGCTCAGTTCCGCAATCAGACACGAGTGGCATGTCTGTTCGGGTCCCTCGAACGTTCCCCTGCCTCTGCTCGTGTGCCCATGTGCACAGCGCACCGACTCAGGCATATCAGGTCGGTATGACCTGCGTCCCCCCCACACTCTCACGGAAGGATGAACAGTAGCATCATGGCGGCCGGTTATTTTCACCTGCAACAGTGCTATGCATTGGTGTACACGAGGATGCATGCATTTGCATGCCTGTGGGTTGCAGTGACCCTACGAAGTTTTTCTCTAGAGATGTCTGTTGGAAACGCCCGTCGTTTTTTTCTGAAGGCCCTCAAAGATAATGTTTCGCTCTTGTATCCCTCTCCATGTGCCTCTCCTCCCCTCCTGACCCACCTGATAGTGAACCTTGGGATCCCACGTCACCATAGCGTAGAGCCGCTGTGATGCCGATGTACCCTGGGCTGGGCTAGAGCTCACGATGGACCAAGAGAGTACCCTGGCGGTCAGCATTTTCGGGGTGGAATGGGGTCGGGGGGTGGTTGACAAGGTACGTCAGCTTTTGTGGTGTTCCATGGGTTTCGCTTCGTTCTTTTTTTTTTTGCTCGATTGGCTTTTGACCCCTTTACTGCAAAGTGCCGTGTGGACCGACATGATACAAAATAGTAGAGGCATAGGTTTCCTGAGGGGACAGGAGCGGGTTGTTTTGTGCATAAGGATAGTCCGGGACTGCCGCCGGCGGTTAACCCCTAACCGCCCGCAGTTAATTGCCAACCGCTGGCGATTAACCTCCACCGCCGACGGTCAACCGCCAACCGCCAGCAGTTGATGGTCGACTGACGACAAGTTCATGATTGTTGGCAGTGGGCAATGTATTGTACGATAAAATGGTGGTTTTTGCACGCCCGCTCTTGGCACGGTATTTTTTCTTTTGGGCCCTTCGAACCCATCTCAAGGGGGTGGTATCATGCGGTGCGGCCACAGTACCGCGACCAACGGTGGATCCAAAATCGCGAAGTTGTGACTCAAAATCGTGAAACTGCAGCGTCGAGTGGCAGGTCGGGCGGATATTTTCCCGCTGAGCCAAAGATGTGGGACTCCTCGGTTCCGGTGTGCCCCGGCCGCAGCATCTTACCAGTTTGTCTGTGTAATATGAGCCTTCATTGGTGGAAGGGGTTAGTTCTTTGGCTGCCCTCCTTGCCCCTTCCCTGTTGGGTTATTCAATGTAAACACCTGAGGTCCCTGGCAATGGGCAGGAGAGGCAGGTCAGTCAGGGATCCTACGAACATCCATCTCCCTGCCAACGTCCATCCCAAGACTCCGATTCCAGTTCAATAGGAACCGAATGCTGATGGTCATGAGCATATCCGTAATGTGCCCTTGCGATTGGGCGCAGAAGAGATCCTGACCCAACCCCAACCCCAACCCCCGTTGAATATATAGTAGTGGAATGCCAGGGGTCTGTCCCTGGGGTGGGAATTAGTGCTTGGCTTTCGCTAGTCTTCATGATGGGGTTGATATTGGTTTACGAAGGTAGAGTTGGGTCAAGGTGGGGCTTGGGGATTGGGGTCATGCTTTGGTATGCTTTGATAGTGGGACAAGGATGCACAGCAACTCCATGGAGAGCATACAAATTGTAAATACTGAGCTCTGAATTGTGTTGCACAATGATACAGCAATTGTGCGGGCCTCAGGACCTGACGGTGTGGCCATCATTTCACTGCAGCAGTTGCTTAGAGAGGTTGCCTTTCTGCTGTGGGGGCGCACCGTGCGCTGTGTGCATGCCGTGCCCGCGCTCCCCTGCTGGTACACCAGGGATTTTTTTTTTTTCAAGTATGATGCTTGCCACGGGTCCCAGGGTCCTGAATTCTGCACCCCATGCTGTTTTGAATTGATCATGCATGCTTCTGTAGGTGGGTGGTTTTCAGGGGTGTTCCCAGGATAAACAACGTAGTAATAATTGGCGCTGTGCCCACGCTGTGTGCGAAAACGCCCCCTGTGTCCATGCTAGTGCATTGTGTGTATGGTGATATTGGCAATGTTCAAGGCTGCTGAGGTGTCTACAGAAGAAACTTGCTTGTCATTTTGGGGTAATATTGGAGCTGGCGACACAAGTACCAGGAGGTAGTGCTTGGCAAGAAACATTGTAACCCTGGCCAACAGAGAAAGGTTGTGCTTTGCAAAGTTTGGAAAGAAACAGTGGGGTGCTTGGTGGTACTCTGAAATTAATGAATCTGTGAGTGGCATTTGCCCGCACACTACTTTTAGGGCCCCTGCTCCGCAGGTGCTTAATGGCGCAAGAACCATGTTTTGCACGTGCACTTGCCACAGTGTAATTTTTTGAATTTGGCACACTTGGTCCCAAATGAGCTCTCGAGCGACAGCCCAGTTCAAAGAGTCCCGCTAATGGGCCATAAAAACAACGATTAGCATATCCACACCCAGCAAAACGGCATCCAATCGGGACAGGGCCTTAAGCGCCAGGGTACCACGGTTCAGTCGCCTCAAGTGCTGTTTGGCAACCTCCCTGTTTCCCCTGTGGGCATCTTGCTGGATCGACCAACCGACCTTCCCAATAGATATGGATTGCCCGAAGTCCTGGCCCCACCTCACTACAGCCTTGGTTGCAAAGGGCATACGACTTCAGCACAAATCTGGCCTCTGGTCCATCGGCCTATGCCAATCCATGAAGCAGGGAAGAGTAACGTGGTTGCAAAGTAGCGTTGTGAACACTGTGTCGGCTGGAACCCTCAACCGACACCAAACACCCTTTCCATACCCTTTTTCACAAAAAATTCATTGAAATGCATGTCATCAAAATAATTAAACTCATTTTCCATGCTAAAAACCCCAGTGACTTGCAGGAAAGGGCCAAAACTAGGGTTCACACAGTTGCCAACATATTTCAATTAGGTACCAAATTAATACGGTCCTTACGCCTATTGTAGCTTGGACAAGGGCATAGCTTATACAAGGGGGTGGGGAGTACATGTTGTGAAGCATGATAAGCCTACAAATGTTCGGCTTGGAAACCCTTCTTGCGATCATACACCATGCGGAACAAATGCACATGCTCACCATTTGAAGATGCCTTTGAAGATGTCTTTGCCTAAGTTTTAGGGGCTGGTTTGGGCTGAGGCAACTTCAAGTTCTTGGGAATGAAATTGCCTTGCATGTGGTCTCTTGTAAAATACAACTTCCCATCAAAGACACGGGCCGTTCCCCACGCACCTCGTGGCTGCACTAGGGGGGAGCGTTAGCGCGCCGGGCGCGCGCCGGGCATCTTTTTTGATCCGTGCCCCACCGGTGACCTTTTAGGGGGTGCACTAAGCGCAGTGCAACTATTTGGACGTCTAGCCGTCCTAGAACCCCATACTTTGTGATACTATGGGCATTATTGTTGTTTGACAACAGGTATTTTGATGCTTCTTTCACATTCGGGATATGGTATATTTGGATTCTCACCCAGTTTCACCAATTTTCTTCCATTTTTTGCTCGTTTCCACCACATCCACTCCTTACTATTACTAGGTTGATTTCTCCCCACCATGGGGACCCCAGAAGGCGGGGGTGGTGTAGCGAATACTGAGTTTGCGCTTCGTTCTTGTGACGTGAGGCAGAAACGCCGTCCAAACCGCCTGCAGCTTGGGGACTCATTACCATAGCGAAATCTATGGGAAAGGTGAAGGCAAAGTACTGTTTGTTAAGTACAATACAAATGACATTTGGAGATTTTGAATTCACAGCTATTGTCTAATTATGCAACGTGCTTTGTAGGGAAGGTGCGCAGTCCATCATGGTCTATTTGGGGGTCCTTCCCCATCAGAGGGTAAATCTCGGGCTGAAGTCGGGATAGTTAATAGAAAGGCAGCGCGCCAGGCGCGCGCCGGGCAAACATTCCCTCTAGAAAGATAGGGCTTTCACTTTTCAGCCGCACCCGAATGGCTCGTAGGTCTCACGATTCCTGCAATTCCTCGCCAAGCCGTTGGCCGAATAACAGCGTCTGCAAAGTGTCCCGTACACTTACTCTGTTTCACTGAGTGATCCACCTCTGCACAATGTATTGGACAGGGTACTATGGGATGTAAGTGCTAGCACGCAGTGTCAGGAGGTTGACCCCCAAAACTGTGTGAAGATGTTTTTTTTTTGGAGGGGGGGTCTCTAAGGGGGGGCTCAGTGCCACCAGTGACAAAACAGCTACTCCAGTAAGGAAGAGAGAGGAGAGGGCTAGGACTACGTCAGCTCACGGCAATGCATTCACTGGAAGGCCGACAGCTGGATTCTTTCCCTGTTCCTTGTTGCAAAGAAAAGCCAGATCACAGCACAGTGACCAGTCTGCACTGCATTTAGCCTGCTCACGAATGGTTCTCATACTTGTGTTGCAAAGTGTAGTTATTTTACAGATGTGTCATTGTGGTACCTGAGGCTGGGCAGGCTGGATCCAGGGATGCTGTGTCCGCATTATTTGCCTTCTTTGTTCGTGCTTTTGTTTAAGACTCTTCTACAATGCCCACGTACCCCCTGCTTTTTGCGGCAGTATCCACTGCTGAGACCAATTACAAGATCTGCGGGGAGTACAGTAACTCGGAGCATGATTTTGGAAAGGAGCTCCGTCCGGTTGTCCAGTCGGTAATGGACAAAATCCCCAAGTATGACATACGCACTGCATACACCTACGAGGGGTATTTGATCCTCTGTCGCGTGGATGAAGAGGTGGTCTGGGTGGTGGTCAATGATGTGGCTGGGGGGCAGCGGCAGGCTTTTGCCTTCCTGAGGGATGTGCAGCGGTACTGGGCAAGGGCAAAGACGACGGAATTCGACTTCTCGCAGGTTCTGCAGGAGGAAATGGACCACTACAACACCACAGAAATCGATTCTTTGACGAGAGTGCACGATGAGCTGGAAGACGTCCGAGCGGTGATGCTGGACGGCATCGACAAGCTTGCTCAGAGGGGGGAGCGGATTGTAGAGTTGCGGGACAAGACAGAGGCACTGGATCATGAGTCCGTGCAGTTCAAGAAGAAGGCCATTGCTGTGCGGAAGGCGGAATTCTACCGCCATTGGAAGGTGATTGTCATTTCGGTGCTGGGGCTCCTGCTGGTGCTGTTTGGCGTATTTTTGTACTTTTGTACGGGGTTTGAGTGCATCCAAAAGCTTTGAGGAGACTTTCAGGATGGTGCCTCTTCTATGGCCGATACAGACAGAAGAAGCGCTCTTCACACTGGACTGGCCTCCGGGTGTCCAACTGCATGCAATTTAACGCTGTGGCACGCCACGCCATCACAGCTCTTGCCTCCAGCTCCGTTGCATGCACCGTATAATCTATTATCACCCAAAATGCAGAGATCACAGGCTGGTATGTAGGCTCTGCTTCCTCTTTACTTTCCTTTTGGATTTCTTTTTTCAACACGGTAACCTCTGGAGCAACCCTTGCTGCCAGCCCTAGCCCAGGACTCGCTACTCTGATTGCTACTCCAATAATTGCGCTCAACAACCTCTCGTCCCCTTTACCCCTCCCGGACGACAGTACTAGTTTCCTCCCGGAACAAGTGTAACGGTGGATTCAGCTTTGGGCAACTAAAACCATTATTCTTGAGGGGGCGCCTGGCGGGTTGTACATGCGCTCTGTGCGTTACTTGGTGTAGCACTGCGCTAGAGACGAGCTGTCTTACCAGCGCTGTTCCTCATGCAGCTTCACGCAATTCCTATGATGCTCGTAAAAATTTTACCTTGTTTCCACGCTGTTCAAATGTGCATTTTGCTGCTCCCGTTGTTTTTCTGTGCATTATGTCACACAATCTGCATCCCTTTTCCCTGGTGCATTTTGTTATCTGTGGCTCCAAGATGTGTCTTCTTTTTCGACCATGACATATCTCAAGTGAATAGAATTCTTTACGCACACTGCCCTAAAAACCTTCACGCTGTTCCTGCGCTGCTTGGAACAGCGCTAATATGACAGCTTCCAGAGACCTTCATTATTGTTGGGGCATGGTTGTTGTTTGGCACCAGCAATGTAAGTGGTTCTACCGTATGGGGGATATGGCAGATTCCAAATACTGCCCATCTTCACCTTTTCTTGCTTCTTGTCAGTGGAAATTGCATTATGATGAAACGGAGAGGCTGCGTGCGCTGTGCACAAGCACCCCCAGTTCCCCCCACCATAAGAGACACGGCCCCCCACGAACCCGCATCAGCGACAACGATAAAACACTCATTCAACACTGCCGGCAAGTGCGCTTTCTGCCCTTGCAATGCCATCCATGATGATTACAGGGCAAACAGATGTGGCAAAGCATTTCCACTTCACGCGGCGCCCGCACCTGACATGCTCTGATGGTGGTCTGCCCCGACCCTTTGTACTGGTTGCCTGTATCCTGCCCCCTTCCCCCCCATCTGCCTGTACCTCTGAGGTAGGAGGGGCAATTTTGTGCCGTATGTGTATCGCAAGTGCAACGGTTGAAATCTACCCATTCAACTTAATGCCGTTGTTGGGGTGAGGCACAAATGTGGAGTAGGTTGCTGAATGGTACTTCCGGTTGAACGCACTTGGTTGTGATTCGTGGAGGCGTACCTCCAGGCTGTAGCTTGGTGGCACAGTGTATCCGCTGCTCGCTGTGTTGCGGGGGTTGGCATGCAGTTTTAAGGGTGATGGTGGAATCTTGTCCCACTGGTAATCTTTGCAGCTACTGCCCCCGTGGCGTCCACTCCCCTGCCAGTGCTGACAGATTTCACACTCAGTCACTCACAGACTGTGAACTGGGTGCTCTCCACCACAAAGGACATGGGAGTTGTAACACTTGGCCAGATTGGAGGGGTCCCATAAATGCACCCCCCCCCCCCTGGTTTGTCCTGATGCGAGGTGTTTTTATTTGGGGAGCTGATCAATCCAAGACCCCGCGGACTCCTGCTTTCGCCTGCGGCCCTTTGCAGCAATTTCTGGACCTGATGTCACGCCTCGATTTGCTTGCGCAATGTGCTTGGACCCAAAGCGTCCCCCTCCCCTTGCTTTGCAGGGGACAGAGCTTGAGGGTCTGTCACAAGGCTGATGCCAACCCGTACATGACTCGAAGCGTGACCCTGACATTGATTCTTATAAATTCCAGCGGTGCGATGGGATGCTACCTTGTCCCAATCCCGTTTGGGCGAAGTCCTGCTTGAAACCCCGCAAGGGCAAGCAATCATGAGCACGAGTAAATGCGCCGTCTAGCACCGCCAATTGCTGTTGGTTAACCGTCAACCACCGTCCCTTGGCAGCCAGCCTAAAGATTGCAAGAACCCAATGCATATTTTTTTTCGCTCTTCAGATACCCTCCCTCCCACACACAATCGCACCAAAGGTTCTGGTTTGCAAGTCCATGTGCGCGCAGCTTGAATGGGAGTGCAGTATTGCATTGCAGCAGTATCTTAGGGGTTTTGTTTATACTGAGGCCAGATCAACTCCGGCAAAAAGATGATCTCTTGTTCCTTGCCCCCCTTGTAAAGTCTAATTTTTTCCATTGTCTTTGGGATACCAAAATCTTCAAATCCAAGCATCGAATGCCGTCTCATTGACAACATCCAACCAACATCTGTAGCTGGTCCCGTCCTTCTTTTGATTCACAAATTTTGCCCTGACCCTCAAGTGCATCAGCTGCAGATTGCAGATCATGTGTCCACACACACTACCATGGTCTTTTCTCACCTGTGTGTTTACTGCTACACACTGTCCCTCTTATCCTGCCACTCTTGAGGGTAATAGCCGTCTATCAAACGCGAGGAGTTCACCAGATGCTGGAGTGATATTTCTCAGATTTTCTGCCACATTGGTGCAGCAGTGTGTTGACCGTATCCTGAAAGTGCAGCTGGGGAAATGGGCCGCAGATGGACGGGACAAGTGCGGGTTTGTTACCGGCGGTTTTTGGCAGTTGTTGACGGTGCAAAAGTCGCTGGTGCTGTTTTCTATTGCCCGTATTTTGCGGAGGCCTAAGTGCAGGCACCAGCGGGAGCACCAGAAAAGTACAAGCAGGTTCAATTATTTTGGCGAAATCGAGCTTGTGCTGAGGCCAATGAGAGCTCAAGGATTTGTTGAGGGGCGCATGCAGATTCAGGAGAATCTTGCATGTCATAGTACTGTGTGGCAGGGGGGGGGGGGGGGCAGAGCATTGCAAGGTGGCATTGATTCCAAAACCAGGGCATATCGCGCAACCACATTTAGCACTTTAGATGCCACACAACCAAGGCCAAAGGTGTCAAAAATGCTGCAGAATCAGGAGCACCAAGATCACTGTTGAATGCACCTGTCATCAAACCTTGTGGAGGGTAGATGTTGCTCCCCCAGCAGTAGATGTTGCTCCCCCAGTCCAAAACTGGGTGCCTGCCATTTTCATTTCAATCCTCTATTGGCCGACTGACAGTACCAGATGGTTAGCACGGAGGCGCCTGTGGCGGCTCTCAAACCTTCCAACTGAGTCTGCCTCCCCATACAGAGAACCGCTTTCCAACCAGCAGGCAGGAGTGGCCTGTGGGGAGGGCATGAAATACATCATCGAGCTAATCCGCAGCCTTATGCCTCCTCTCTGTGAGGAAGGCGGGTAGGTAAAATGGAAGATTAATGTACTGTCTCGGACCATGTTTCTGAAGCGCCGAACAATTTCGAATACTTGTCGATGGTTTCGGACAGAAAAAAAATTCATCCCTCGGTTGCTAAGAAAAGATTTGGTCGATCAAAGGATGACCTCCACCAGCTGGAACAAAGTGGTGCTCCACACTTGACTAAGTGCAGCCAAGGGGGCCTCCAGCCACCATTAGTTGCTAAAGTTCAGCTGGTTGATTTGCCCACAAGCACCAAAGGCGCCCGAAGGATAATTTTGTCCACAGCTGCCTACCACCACATCAAGCCACATCTCCAATTTAGACCCCAATACAGGTTATGCAGCCACTTTGAGCCCCCCCCTCCCGTGCTCGGGGTGTCCCAAGATGGCAAGGGTTGTAGCCACTTTGATTTGAAGGTCTTGTGCAGCCCAACCAACATGGATGGCGTGAGGATATTGAGTAATTGCTGAGATTGGGCCACACACTACACACAAGCTCAGTCATTTTTCGACCCCTCAGCCCAAAGTAAATTCATAGTACCAGAGCACAGACGACCACAACAAAGTGGGACCCTGAAGGGAGAAGAAAGGGACTGCTGCAACACTCAAACAAGCATGAGTTTCTTTGGTTCTTGCTGCAAGGTGTGGCACTCGTTGGGTGCATATGTGGAGGGTATATCATGCAAGTCCCCCCCCCCACCCCCGCAAACTCCCAACCCTTGCAATCCCCCCCCCCCCCCTGGGAGACCGAAGGACAAAAGGTGATGAAAGCTGTGGGGCAGGCGCAGCTGGAGCCTAATGCGGACACTGCAACGTAACCATTGATGCCCGGGAGACCGTCACTTCCATGTTTTTATAGTTAACATGTGTTGTGCTGGTTTGTGTTGCCCATCTGCTTTACGCGTGGCCTTGCATTGCTTTCCCATTACTTCAAATCAAGCACCTGTTTTCTGTGATATTCTGTCGTTGTATGGGTGTGTTGTGTTGCTACTTCAGACCCAAGATGTTTTCTCCCGGTGACCATGTACGGTACCACTCACGCACACTTGGTGCACATGTGTTGGCCACTGTCGTGGGCCCTTCACCAAATGGGCCACATTTTTGCCACATTTGGTACATACGCCCTGGTGGGGTCACTCCGGTGGATCATGAGAGTGCCCAACTCTCAAGGCTACAGGCTGTGGCGGTTGAATCACCCTTGCAATCTCCCCGGGAGACCGTCACTTGGCAACCGTCTCCCCCCCCCACCCCCACCCCGGGAGACCGTCGCGCGCTAACCCGGCAGTTTGCAAGGGGGGGGGGGGGGCAAGGTAGTGGATGGAGGAGATCTGTTGGTTTGGTCCTGGGAGCACCCTCCTTTGTATTGTATGTGCTACTGATCTTTTGATTCAGGCTGCCACCTAAGAGTTCATTTTGAACTTGGTGTGCCAGGAAAAAAAAATTGCAAGAGCGTAGATGACCATGAGTTTAGTTTTGTGCATTGCCCTCTTTTCTCCATGGATACGTGTTGATAGTATGGGTGTATGATCTTTTTGGTTTGGGGTCTATTTTGCTTTCAAAAAGACCAAATGAGTTCCACCACACTATGCATCTAGGGGCGCCCTCAGCGCAGTGCGCGTGCAGTGCGCGCGCAGTGCAACTATTCGTCTGGCCGTAGTAGAAACCCATACTTTGTGGTACTTTGTGCATCATTGTTGTTTGGTAGTAGGTTTTGATGCATTGGGGATTTGGCATTTTTGGATGTTCACCCTGTTTCACCCATTTCTACTTTTTTGCACACATTTTTTGCCCATTTCCACCACATCTACTCTTTTTCTCGGTTGATTGATATGGTGATACACGTTGAGGGTGCCTGCTACATGACAACATATGTCCTTCCTCATTTCTTAGGCCCATTTTCTCCATGGATCTCAGTATTGGGGATAGGGTGTTCTACACCCGCTCCAATGGCCTGCGACCTCCTGCCACGGTGGTTGGGAGGGCTAAACACGGACTCCTCCACTTGGAATACTACCAAGATGGGTTGAGAGTGGTGAATCGGCAATGCAAGATGGAGTCCATCTCCTTTGCCAACCCCAGTTCAAACTCGCCACCTGACTGCCCTCCATCTCCACTGCCCAACACATAGTCAAGTTCCCCCCAAAAGGCCCCTGGTCCTTCACCACTGCCACAAGAACTGGGAAGGTCCCCCTCAAGGTCCCCTCCATTCCAGTTTGGGTCGCCTAATTCTAAGGGTGTTTCCAAGGGGCGTGCCTAGGGGCTCTGTGGGGGGAACATAGTCTAAAAGTAGCGCGCAGTGCAAGGATTCCCCCTAGTGACCCACTGCTTTCATTCACCGTAGCATTTTGTTATGTGTGGACCTATTTGCATAATAGGAACGTGTGTGATATCCGGATGGGGACTGGTGTAGATTTGCATGCAAACACCGTATGTTCAAAAGACACCATGAACAAAGTTTGCATTGCTCTATGATTTACATTTCTAGCTTTTGCAACCCTACCATCAGTGTTCTGACTTTGCTATACCCCTTAACCACTCTCAGGCTCGCGTTTGTGCACTTTGAATGTTGCTCTTGGTCTGGCTCAATGTTTGAGAGCACTCAAGAAGTTTTAGGAGATTAGTCAGCCCATACCTTTTAATACATTGGTTCCCTGGAACTTAGGGCTCAAAGGCAACAACCCGTGCTCATATGTATGTGCGTAGGCCACACCCATTGTATCCGTTGTGGCTAAGTGTCACCGTCAAGGCTAAGTGAGTACCAAACTTGCCGGAAACATTTGGCTAGTGGGTGAGTGCATAGAGTTCATGACAAATTAGGTGGTGCTTTGTTTGTGCAAGTTGTGCACAAGTTTGCCATTTTGGACCCTCCAACCTATCAGCTAATACAAAGAGGCATGAGCATAAGCCACCACAAGTGCACTTTGGCACATAAATCCCCCTTATTTTTCAATGGGAATGTGTTGATGGTGTGGGAATGGTTTTCACCCAATGCACATGCACTGCAAGTTTTCTTGGTCTTATGACATCGCAAATTTTGGGGAAACGTTACTCCACCGGGCAGGCGCTGGGCTTCTTTTTGGGCCACAATGCCCCCAACCAACACTATGCTAAGCAACCAAGGGCTATGCTTCTTGATATGCATTCCTACCAATGTGCCCTGGATATCCGAGGAGGCATAGGTGTGTAGCCACTTTGATTCCTCTCCACTTTGGGTACGTCACCAGTTTTGGATGCCCTAAGACGACGGGGGTTGTGTCGCCATTTCAATTCAGATTTTCAATTTTATTCACGTCTATCACGCCCCTAATGAACCATGGGAACATATTTGCCCTCATGTTTGGAATACTGTTGATGCAAGCAACTCAACCACCACACAAGATGATAGGGTGGATGAGGTTAACATTTGTTAACATTGTTTGTGGTGAATGTAATGAAAATTATTGTGCTGAGTGTATTGACCCAAAACTTGTACATTTGTGGGGTCAAAACTGTTTATTTGGCACAATACATATCATATGTGTTGAGAAAGTGGAATTCACAACTTTGGTCTTATGTGTGCACTATAGGGAAGGGTTTGGGGTTGATCCTAGTCTGCTTTGGGGGCTTCTCTAGGGTATGACCGTAGGGTAAAGCTAGCGCTAAAGTTGGGATACTTTGTGCACAAGTAGTGCACCGCGTGCACGACGTGCAAACTTCTCCCCCCCCCCCCTAGTTTTGGGTTTCCCTTATAAGCTCTTGTGTTTTCTTGGTGGGAACCCACTTTAATTCGATTGATGGCATCCATCTGATAACCATTTGTGTGCAAGGGTTATACAAAAAGTGTGTTTGGTGGTTGTTGAGGGGGAGCACGTGACGCGGTGCACACACGCAGTGGAGACTTAGCTGTCCGGCTAGATGGTAAGCTGTAGTTCACTCCACTAGAAGAACAAGGTGAACACAAGCAGTCACGAACCATGTAGCTCGGAGAATTCAGAGATCATCTTGTCCACCAAACCACATCTTACACGGGAATACATGTGGTCGGTTACAAAGCAAACAGAACCTGAAAGAGGGTCCTTTTCAAGATTTGACAATCCAGCATGGTGACCGTTGTGCTTGGACCCAAACGAGGGCGGCAGTTGCTCCCAAGGGGCCATCTGATGTATTCTTAGCAGGCCCATGTATCTAACTATGCTTTTTTTTTTTTTGCAAAAGGTACTGCATCAAGGTTCCTACCAGACAAATTTGGACATAATGATAATAATAGCAGAGGGAAATGTGACGACTAAGCATGCTGCTGCGCTGCGGTTGCAGCAGAGGGATGCCAAAGGGCATGGTTGCCTCAACTTGTGGGTGCACACTTAGCGCAGTGCGTGTGGAGCGTGCAGTGCGCACACAGTGCAAGCACAGTGCAACTATTTGGGCGTGTGGCCGTACTAGAGACCCATATTTTATGATACTAGGGGCATCATGTGATTTCTGGATATTGCGGTGACTGCTGGAATAGCGAGGCGAATAGGTATGGTACTGGACATACTGCCCACGTTTTAGAGCCTTAGATTGTCATGGGGATCATGAAACCCGTGCTCCTTGTGGTGCTGCTCCAACTCCTCCTGATGGCTGGCCTTGGCTGGGGTGGCTCCAAGCGAGGCAACAAAACGCATGCAGTGCTGGATGGAGAAAGTGGCTTTCGGCAGCATTGGTACATCTTGCGGTCACATTCGCACCGAGTTTTCGATGTAGGATTGAGTCCTCGTATGTGCTGCATGGAAGGGAATGGGATACTCAAGCTGCACAACACATGCTTCTGTATGTAGTATGTCGTGTCCATATTCATCAGGGCTTGCCGGTCCAGGCAGTGTGTGTTGTGTGTGTGTGTATGTGTGTGTTCGTGTGTGTGTGTGTGTGTGTGTGTGTATGAGGATTTTACTCCAACCGCTTTTCTTGTGTGTTTGCTCTTGTTTTTGCAGTTCCCAATGTGTGTGTATGTTGTGTGTATGTGTCCATGCAAGAGCATGCACAGCTGTATATGTGTATGTGTGTGTGCGTACTTGTGGACATGGTAATTATGCTTTGTGTGATGTGCAGGTGGCACACGCGTGTGCTTCTCTCACAAAGTGTGTGTGTGTGTGTGTGTGATATCAATGAGACGTCACACCAAGGTGCGTGCTGATGGAGAGAAGCAACTTCTGAGCACCAGTCGCTATCTGCTGTTCTGTATCATGTATTGTGTATCATGGGTTCTGCACTGCTATCAGATCCCTATTCATGCAGTTTGATGCTGAAATGGACATGCTGTAGACATGGTTCTTAGATCTTAAAGTTCCCATCGTGTGTTGGTGTGTGTCTGTGGGTGCATGTGTGTGTGTGTGTGTGTGTGTGTGTATGTGTGCCCAACATGCAGCATACCTTTACGGCCAAGCATTACCGGCGAATCAAACGCAATGAGGAAAATGGCATTGTTCAGCGCGGCCTCCGCACACAAATCCATCAGGTGGCACAGACACAACACAACACAACACACACGCAGAGAGAGAGAGAGAGAGAGAGAGAGAGAGAGAGAGAGAGAGAGAGAGGTCATGCTTTGTTTCCAATGCCCCTGCATCACAGTCAAAGGGCAAAATTGCAACAACGCTTTCATGCGTGAACTTTTTGTCCACTGAAAATCTTGGGCTCTAGACCAGTTCTGGATTTGCACCCTGCTCACTGCATCACCCGGCCTCTCCAATAGACATTGAGACAACAAGGGTGCCACACCACCGCCGCCCCCACCATCACCACTATCATCGCTGCATGTGTAGTGGCAGCAGCGTGTGTGTCCGGATCTATCTGCATGGCACATGATGTATGTGTCGGTGTGTGTCTGTTTTCGACTGTATGCGGCTGTGTTCTGGGCAGCCAGCACTCCCACCTTACCGGGCAGCTCTCCCACTGCCCCTGCTCCAGCACTGAGCTCAACTGCACTGTCCAGCAACAATGCCCTGATCCAGCAGTATTCCCCCCTTACCAGCATTGCTGCCCCGTCCAGGAATCATGACCAGCCTGTGGATCGGAGCTGCAGTTGTCGGTGCCCTGGCCGCATGGATCGGGCTCATGGAGCGCCCATCGGCCGCAAAAGCAGAGGACTTCCACACAGAAGTGGACCCGGGGCCCCCGGCCAGCGACCTCCTCACGATTTCAAAGCTCATGATTCCTGGTCCAAAGGGATCTGCATTGGAGGCGTGGCTGTGCATGCCCCGGCAGAAGCCCCTGAGGGAGGGCCAGAGGCCCCCCGTCGTCATCATGGGTCACGGGTTCGGGCTCCAGAAGGACTTTGGATTGGTGCCCTTTGCTGAGGCCTTCGCCCGTCGTGGCCTCGCCACGCTGCTGTTTGACTACCGCCACTTTGGGGGGTCCACCGGGCTCCCCAGGCACCTCCTGGACCCTTGGAAGCAGCTCGAGGACTGGCGGGCCGTCATCGAGTACACTTCCACAACGGCTCTGGATGGGGCCGTGGATGCCTCGCGGATTGGCCTCGCCGGCAGCTCGTACTCCGGGGGGCATGTCACTGCGCTGCTTGCGGACGAGGCCCGCCTGCATCCCGCGGTGCGGTGCGGCGCCGCTAACGTCCCGTACCTGTCCTCCCTCCCGGTCGTCGCCCTCACATTCCAGGCCGGCGGGTACCTGCGCACGGGCCTGTACTTCGCTCGGCTCATGCTGCACGCGGTGCGCGATGCGCTGCAGAACGGCGTGTTCGGGAGGCGGGCGCACTACATCCCGATTGCAGGCGGTCTGGCCGAGTTGGCGGCGCTTGCGTCGCCCAGCAGCCGCGCGGGGTACCTGGGCCTGGTCCCTGAGCAGCCGCGGGGGGGGTGGCAGAACGCCGTGTGCGCCCGCATTGCGCTGAAGTTTGTCTTCTACTCCCCGGGGGGCGTGACCGGGGGGAGCGTCAAGCGAGTGGCCCGGCCCCTTCTGTTCACGTGCGTGGAAGGGGACGACCTCACGTTCGCGGAGCCAGTGCGCAACGGTTACCGGAAGCGCGAGAATGCACCGGTGGAGATGCTGGAGCTTGAAAGTCAGGATGGCCACTGGGCGGCATATTATGGCAGGGAGAAGCATGTGGAGGCCTCGGAGGCCATCTGCAAGTTCTTGGCAACCCACCTGGAGCAGTAGTCTTGCAAGGGTGTCTTCTTTTGGGGGGGGGTGGAAGCTCTTATAAAGGTCGGTTGCCCCCCCCCCCCCCCCAAAACACTTCCCTCCGCAACTGACCAACTGACTGAGGCAGTGGGGCACAGGAGCGGAAAAGGCAGGAGGCTGTTGTCCAGCTGTTCGGCGGCATTGTGAGGATGGCACAACGCCTGGTGGTGCATTCGTGTGAGATAGAGAAGGTACACAGGCTGTGCAAACCGAGAACAGTCGCACCTGAATCTCCGGGCTGGACCCATGGCTGCTGGTCCTCCCCAGCGACATCCTTCCCCAACAATTAACTGCATACGGTATAGCACAACTGGTGTCCAGTGCTGTGTCTTTTGCGGGACTTTTGCGGGACTTTTGTGTTCCCTTGTGTTCTTGCGTAACATATCGTGCCTTACGAGGAAAGCCTGAATCTTCACCCCAAACAGCATACCCAAGCATTACGGCAGAAAGGGCCAGCGAGCCGTCAGATGGTGCTTGGTAATCGGATTGTGGGGTGCGGAGATTGTTGTACGGGGAGCCAGGCTTGGCTTACGATCCTGTGGCTCTCTGAAGTGAATTCGGCCAGCTTGATGGCCAGCGCTCATAACCCTGGAGTGCGATATTCCCGATGCCTGTAGCACCTGCAGCACCAGCCTGTCACCATCCCTAGCTGACATGGTAGCATCCTTGAAGGGAGCAGTGGCGCGGTGGAGGGAGGGGGGCACAGAAATCGAGGGCCTGTTCCCATTCCCTGGTACCAAATTCTAATGTCACCGCGCACTGTGCGCTGTGATATCCAAGGTGGAAGAGATGTCTCCCATTCGTGGGGTCTAACTGGGATGAAAACAAACGTCTATTTGTCTGTCCACGGATGGCTTGGAAACAGCTGTTGCCCTACATTTCTGGCTATTCCCCAAAAGCAAGCTGTACAGGTCCACACAAAATCAACACATGTAGAGGCCAAATGGGGTCTAGAATCACTCCAAAACAATTTAAAATGCTTTGGGAACACTACGTGGTCCCGACAAAGTTACACAAAAATGTGTTGGAGAAAGCTGGGGTGGGCGCAGGGGGCGTCAAGTTTTCAAACGAAGTGGATTCGGCAGGTTTTGAGACCTTTCATTGGCTGAAATACGTCCTGACCTGACCCTAATCGCCTGAAAAAGTGGTCCTGTGGCTGCATTGAATCTAACGTCGAAATCTGGTGCTTTGTGTGACTTGGGACACGTCTGACCCTCTTGGGCACACTCTTGAGCACACTGGGAAGCCTAAGGGTGTAGCAGTCTCCCACTGCATGACCTGGTTTCAGACTCAGCTAATCACTACGTGTCAGATCCGCTACCACAGTCATTTGTGGGATCATCGTGGAACTGGACAGCTCTGAACCTTGATTCTGAGGGGCTGTCTCGGGCACCACATGGTGAGCAGGGTCTGCCAGCTCATCTTGGTCTAGACCAAAAACAAAAGTGGTCCTGTGGCTGCATTGGGTTTGTAGGCCAACGTCGAAATACGGTGTTTTGAGTGACTTGGGACACGTCTGACCCTCCTGGGCTGCCCGCCATTTTCTGCCCAAATCTGGATGCTTCCAAAAAAAAGCCCCACCCCAGGCCCCTCAGCAGAGGCTGACTGGTTGGCAATGGTGCGTGCGAATGGATTGTCTAAAGGCGAATGGATTGTCTCAACGCATGGCGTTTGGGGACTGGGATTGCAAGAGGTCCACACAAGAACAGACTAGGAACTTGTGCAAGGGGCAAGTTTCTGGCACGACAAATCATCGGCCTCATGGCATCTCCAGACCTCCATTTTGGCGGCATTTTGCAACTCCATTTTGGTGCTTTGAACTCTCCAAACCTTTTTGGGACCATGGAATTGACGGTTGATACACATGCTCAATGCATTTGTGCTTTGCACTTGTAATGCCTTGTCCTTTGTGGTATCCATAGTGCGAAAAAAATCCGGTTTATATGCCTGGTGTAACGCCGTTGTTCAAGTTCTGTGGAGGAAATCCTCTGGTTGACCGTGGATGGCCGATGGTG
Source organism: Eutreptiella sp. 'Long Island Sound 2002' (assembly GCA_964036045.1). NCBI lineage: Eukaryota > Euglenozoa > Euglenophyceae > Eutreptiales > Eutreptiaceae > Eutreptiella > Eutreptiella sp. 'Long Island Sound 2002'. The sequence goes on from OZ038391.1 coordinate 58,745,888, forward strand.
CACGTGACAGCATGTCGGCTGTCCCCTGTGTGTGGCGTCTCAGGTCTTTTCTGTGACTCACAGGAGACATGTTGGTGCGCCGCAGTTGCCATGTGTCAGCTCATGTTTGTGAACAGGGCGTGGGCTAGTAAAGGGAGGGGGGATTTCAATCAGAAGCGGCTGGCAGGTATATTGGTTGATACCTATCGTCGTGTGTCGTTCGGACAAGCTGCCGTTTCGTCCATGATGTGCTCTCCAAGCTGTTTCCTATGTTACAAGAGGAAGCCCTCCAAGCCAATCTGGACCCAGATTGCTTGAGGCCTCACGGTATGTGCAGTAAATGTTCTGTTTGCACTTGTGAGTCCGCCTCTCTTTGATGTGTAGTTGAAACCTCCGTGGGTATATGGCCCACCCTCCAACTGGCAACTAGACCCCCGCCCGCCAACTGGTAGCCTGACCACCTCCCTCTGAGTCCTCGGGGCCCCGAGATAGTGCAGGGGGGGGGGGGGGGGTTACACTTGCAGGGGCTGGGTCCCCGTACCTCTCGAGGCATTCTTGTGTAGTCCAGGGTCGTGCCGTTTGCACATATTTTAAGGCAACAAAGGTCTGTCTTCGAGGTTTTGTTGGCATTTTGATGGGGTCGAAATGTGTCACAACGGGCTTTCAGTCAGCAACAAACAGGTTGGAGCATCAGACATCACAAAGGCCACAGGGCAGTCCCGGATGCCATTGCTTCTTGTGACTAGGACTCCAGTCTGTGTGCTGGATACCGTTGATGAAGGTTCTTCGGCTTTGGTGCCTATTGTGTGTGTGCATGCATGTCCTTGTGTCCCACTTCCCCTGTGGCACAAAAGGCTGAGGAGGAGGCCGTAGCTTGCACAAGGGGGGGGGGGGGCTTAAGCCACAAGACGTACCAGGGATGGAATTGGCCCCAAAGAAATCCTCAGCAGGATCGCTTGTCCAGAGGCACCTGCTGCCCTAGACTTCCCTGGCTGTTGCTGTCCTTGCCTCATGTTGGATACGCATCCACAGCGCACCCAGCACCAACGAACGGGCACATCCACAACAATGCCCCCTTGGTTGATGGGCTGGTCAGTCCAGACCTGCGCCAATGCTTTTGCCCTTCGTAGCCTTCCCCAGCCCCCAGCCCACCACCAGAGTGGGCAGCCTGCCGCTTAGCAACACTCTGCGTTTCTCAGACTGCCCATCACTTGTTCACTCTTGGGGGACTGCGTGTCCTGACTCCCACCAGCACGGACGGTCCGACGGTATGGCCCATTTTGACCTTGAACAAACCTTCATCTGGAAGGCATGTTTCCAATGGTGATCATGACCCACTCAGGAGGACCCCTGGGCTGTTGCCTAGAAGCATCAATGAGGGTAAATTGCTTGGGTAAAAAAACACCATTTTTGGAAATCACCAGCAAAAGTGTACGAGCATGATCAGCTAAACCCAAATGAGCCCACAGTCAAACAATGATAGTGCGCACTTTATGGTCACCATAACTGCATTGACTCAACCCACAAATCCTCCACCCAAGCAGCCTAGATCCACAACCTGATTTCCAGCCAAGGACCCAAGAGGGCATCTAGTCCACCTGCACCACAACACAAAGTAAATGGGCACATGTCAATGCTCCATGGCTAAAATGTTGGGAGGAGGTTTCAGGCAAAACAGAGATGTGCTGTGTGGAACGGGGCGTGACACACCCTACTATGATGTTGGGCCAGGTTGCCTATGGCATTTCTTAAGCACAGAGCTGTTTGTAAGCAAAAAGATGAAGGACAATTCGAGGCAGCTGCAGGGCATAACTGTGAAGCTTTAAATGGTGTTGATGATCAAGACAGCCCCCCCCCCCCCCCCCCATGTTGCGTGCCCTCTAGCGGGCACAATTCATGAAGCGCCTGTCCCTTACGCTCAGTGAGCACGTAGCCTTGCTACCCCCACCCCCCCTGTATAAGCTACACCCTTGTCCAAGCTACAGTAGCGTAGGGACCGTATTAATTTGGTACCTAATTTGATTCAGTACAACTGTAGTGCGGCCACATAAGACATGGGTTTGGTGACACATTTGCCAGCTACATGGAGTCATGGACACATTTGTTGTGAGTCTTTGCCCATTTGAACCCACATAGCTCTGATTTTGGGGATATTTGTGCATTATGTTCCCCTTTCTTGCACCAGCTCGCCATGCAATCTTCTCTTTTTGAATTTGGGCATCTACAGCCTTGTCCAAGCTACAGTAGGCGTAATGACCGTATTGATTTTGGGACTTTTGCGTAGCTTATACAAGGGGGGGTACAAGAGTGGATACTTCCACTGCTGATTTACTGAGCATGTGCTTATTTTCATTGAATGTCAGCAACCTTACCCTACCCATTCTGTAGCTGCCCAAAACCCAAGGGGGAGAATCCCTTCCCCAGCCGCATGTGTTTCTACTGTGGCAACATGCCACGCCTTTTTCCCAAGAGACTGCAGAGATCCTCAAAGTTGCACCTTTAATCAGTCACCATGAAATCAGGATCTCCTCTTGTCACTGATTTCAGAGATAGTATTTGCAATATTTCTGATTTTTTTTTCGGGTTCGTGGCGCCTCTGGGTTGTCTTTAGGGTGCAATCCATCGGGCTCCCCGATGGAACTCAGAAGCATCGATCAACAGAAACGGAATCAGGAGGCGAGGATTTGCTCTGGCAGCTGAAAGTGTAGGACTGCAGACAGCCCATATAAGATGTCACAAACGTAATGTTGGGATCGGCATCACATGCTGCACTGCGCATATGCACTGTCTCTGACACGCTCATGCAGCTGTGTTGTGCGTGGGCACTGACCCTGACACCCTCATACAACTGCACTGTGCGTGAGTGCTATGCCTGTGGTATGGGTGTTTACATCAATTTCCCCATGTTATTAATTTTGGTCATGTCGATTAGAGTACGTGTCAACGTTTTGGGCCCTAGTCATCTGCGGAGCTGTGACCTGTGGAGCTGTGACCTGCTGTGATGGCACCAATTGCACCTGCTGAATTTCATGACTGTCTCTCTTCAGGTTTTGTGAGACTATGTATGGACCCCACCGCACCAGAGAAGCATAGGACTGGGATTGCTCGTTTGCTGTGCAGCATCTGTGGCCATGACTTTGGTGCTGGGGTGACCACACAGCAAGGCTTGGTGCAGGCTGCGCAGCAGTTGGCCATCCACATAGCCAAGTGCAATGGGAGGTATGCTTGCTGGACGAGGGGTGTGCCTGCTCTGTGCATATCCCTTGGGGGTGTTGCGTGCGATGCGTGCGCAAATTCACCCGTTTTGGACCCCCCCCCCCACCGCCCGCACCATGTGGCACGCCTCATGGAGGACCAAGGGTACATCCAGACTGCAAAGGACGTGCCCCACCGCACCACGGGGTGTGCAGCTTTATCTCATCTAGTGGCAGCTTTTGGCCTATGCATGTGGGGGTTGTGGTGAGGTTGGTTCCGGTAAAGGCACCCCAATAATGGACGCTGTGCCTGCGCTGCTCGCAAATTCCCCCTAGAACCCTGACCCTGACCCCATCTACAACTGCAACAGTGGTGGTTTCTGTCGGGGAGCTAAAAAGTTGCTCCATCATCCGAGAGGCATCAGAGAGGAGAGTCATGGGGCCTGACAACGAGGCCTTTGTGTCGAGGAAAGTTCGAGCAAGCACTGTTTTCTTCCAAAGAGTGCATACGAGGAGCACGGGCCTGCCATGAAGCAGGAATCGATGCAACACAGTCCAATCCAACAACACCCGACACTTGCTGTGGGGCTGCCCGACAGCCCAATATGGCTGTGTCTCCTCCTCTCCCCTCTCCTTGCGCCTGCAAGTGCCCACGTGTGTCTGCTGCATGTGCCTGTTTGTGGCTGCATGTGGGCCTGTGTGTGTCTGAGCATGCCTTCAGGGTCCACAGGATCCAAGAAATGGAAGAGCTGCAGCAGTACCATGAGCAGCAAGTCTGTGACCTGCAGCGCCAAGGGCAGCGTTTAAAGGCAATGCAGGGCAGAATCCGCCCGCACAGCCGACCGAGCGACGAGCGGCCACCCAGCTACAGGAGCCAACCTCCGGCGTCCACCAATATGCACAAGAGGTGAGAATCTGCGTGTGGGCTGGGGCATCCAAACGCATGAGGAGAGATTTGTTTTGGTCAACTCCCGTTGTGTTGCGCATCCTATGTGTCTTTGGCAATGGTGTCCCTTGGGAGGGTCTACAATGAGACACGGGGCAGTGGCCTGCCTGCATCCTCCTCTTTGCCCTCCATCACTGCTATGCATGTGCCCTGCCCTGTTCTACTCCCTGCTATCATGTCTTTGCACCATATTTTCCGAAAGTGATCTTACACCTTTTGGAGTGGTTACATGCTATTTTCAGTCTATTTTGCGCCTTTGCAGGCACAAAAAAGTTGCAAAAGACCTTGGAAATGGCCCAGTTGGGTATCAAAACTTAATGTGCAGAGCGCACAGGGTGCAGTCTACCTCTGTCCGTCTTCCTTCGCTCCTGGAGGGGCTTTGGGTCCAGGGGATTCAGGTGTCCAGGCCACTGCCGAGAAAAGCCCAACTCCCCATCCTCTGCCCTCAGCATCGCAGCAGCCGAAAGTGCAGGGCAGCCAGCTCAACAGGAGAACTACTGGGCGTTACAGAGATCCGGAGAAAAGGAAGAGCGGCATGAGCGACAGGATTGGGCCAACAGATATGATTTGCTGCTTTTTGGGGCCATGCAAATCAATAAGTAGATGAAAGGCTGTTGTGGAACAAAACAGCAGCCCCAACAATTCATGCAAAACGACACCAAATATACTGCTGAAGGGCACAACCAAGAGCCAAACTCCATGTTTCCAAAAGTTGAAGAAACATTCCCCTTGCGTTGTCTAAACAAAGCGTTGGTTGCACCCACCAATTGTATCGGATGTTCAATTCAGCAGGCGCATGGTCGGGACAAGCCAGGTCTGCCTGCTGATTCAGGTCTGCCTGCTGATTCGCAGTTTCTGCGGTGGTACCTCTTTGCCCGCCCTGTGAAGTACCACCTTGTGGTCGTCATAGTGACTCCCTTCTGCAAAGTGACGATTCTCCCATCCTTGTGAGCGCGCACACACACATGCATGCCATGGGGGGACTGTTGAGGTGGCGTGCGCTTGGCAAGATGGGAGTATTTTCAGGCTGTGTGCTGTGCTTTTTGGTCTGAGGAACGCTGCACTGTGAACAGAGATGTGGAGGTACTGCCGCTGGACTGAGCCTGGTCTGGATTCCAGCACGTGATACATATACTGTGAGGTACCAGCAGTAGGAGAGAAACGTAAGTGCGGTGGGCACGGAGTGCGTACGTTTCTCACATGGGCAGCCAACCGTTAATTTGGACATTGTGCTTTTTTCCGCACCTCACCACCATTCCCCCCCCCCTCCCCTCCCTTGTGGTGAGCCTGTGTGCCGTGGCTACAGTTTCTTGCGCGCGCGTTTGGAGCATGTGCTTACACAATTGTACAATTGGGGTGTATGCCGTGCCATGTACGTCAAGCATGGTTGTGCCCTTCCAGACCGCATCCAGAAGTTGCACTTGATGGTGCAAGCAATTGTGCACATCCAGCAATTTTTGCATGTGCACAATGTGCGCTATGAGCCCCATGGACCGTGGGACCACTTCCCAAGCGGCATTTATGGGCAGCCAAAGGCCACAAGGCATTGTGGTTCAGATTCCTGTGGGGCAATAGGCTCTTCGGTATGAGCGGAGAGTTCTAGTTCTTCTTCTTCCTCTTACCATGGCCCTCCCCTGGTAGGGGGTCTGGGCGGCTATAACCACCATTAGTGAGGAGGTAGAGTGGAGGCCTCCATTGTTGTATGCTTACCCCTTAGACCACCGCGTCCCTGCCACCTTGAAAATACGTGAAAAATCCACGGAAGGGTTAGTAGAAACGTAAGTGCGGTGCGCCACACGGTGCGCGCAGTGCGTACATTTCTCTCCAGGAAAAGCGGTTCGGAGGCCATTTGTGGCGGCTGCAAACCGGTTGGCAGGCCATTGGGGCGGACAGAAGCCGTTGGCACCCCCCCCCCAAAGGCATAAGCATTGGTCGGGTCGGTCCATCAACCCCTTCAGAAGGTAAGTGGAAAAAGACAGATGGTCATATTGAGAGTTGCAGAGAGTTTGAATGTGTTCTGTTGATTGGCAATGAATTGCATCGAGGTTCATTACAGGCACGGGCACCCTGCGCTGTGTGAGCCTTCTTCGGCCTTGGTACAGGTGGTTTAGATGCCAGTCTACTGCAATCGTCCGCCTTGCTGCTCATCTCCGGTCTGCGTGCGCACACATTTGTATTTAGATATGACCACCCGCAGCCGGATTCACGTCACCTTCAGCATTCCACACGAGCTCTTAGTCCGAGTCCCAGCGCAAGGGCACAGGTCCCAGAGCCACGGTACCCCAGCCAGGCCCCCGGAACCTCAAAGCCCCGTGCGGTGCGGCATTCCAGGGCCGATGAGCAGTACCGAGCCAAGGTGCCTTCCGATTCTCGCCCGTTTTGGCAAAGGCTTGCTCGAGAGGTGACCTTTGTGCAGTGTGATATCTGCGGTCGGAATTTCTCCGAGGACCGGATTGAGGTTCACAAAGGCGCTTGCCAGAAGAATCGCTGGGCCAAGCAGGACCGGGCCTGTGGGTTGGCACAGGCCGGATTGCCAAGGCTCGATCCGACTGCTCGGCCTTCACCTTGAGGAGGTGTCCAGTGGACCGGCCCCTCTGTAGTGCACTGATGCTCCCGCCCCCACCCCTGTGCGCACACCTGCGCATGTGTGCGCACATGGGGGCTGCGGAGGCGATGAGGAATTTCTTTCCTCAAACTGTGCGCTGTGCTTTCGTGGTCTGAGGAACCTTTGAGGTTGGTGCACCGTGGACAGCGATGTGGAGGTGAGGTGTGTGTTCAAAGTACGTAGGAGGTGTTGGAGGTCTGGACTGGACGTGCAGTGGTTTGGAGGAGTTTTCTGCCGTCGGTAGTGGAGGTCAGCTTTGTTTGTCTTCGTCTGCTGGCAAAATGGGCGAGTGCGGGCTGCAGTGTGCTGTTTCCTGCAAATTGGTGACGGAATGCCTGGTGTTAAGTCATCTTTACTCAACAGTCACTCCTTACGCTGACAGCGGCCAGCAACCCAATCATCTCCCTCTCCTTCACCATGGGCCTGCCACCGGCCCTGTAACCCCCGCCGCCCCCTGGGCTTGGGTTTTTGGGGCCTTTGTAGCTGATACATTGTCCGTAGATGGAAACATGAATTATGCCGCACAGGACAGACAGCACTTTCCCCAAGCCTTGCTAATATGGTATGCAGTGTCCTCGATGACACTGCAGGCTAGTGCTGGGGCAAAACGGACTGAGCATGAAAGGTGTGCCAATAGGGATCCATGTTGTTCACAAGGGGTAAGATTGTTGTTTCGCATCGGCATCTTCTAATGCGATACATTCGGATCGTCGGCTCACCGCCATGTGATTCTGGTATTACTCGATGGAGTGGGCTGGCCTTTTGGACAGTTCACTGGATAACCTGAAACCTTCCATTCCATTCACTCTCCGTGGTGCTTTGTGAACCCTGGGTCGGAAATGCACCTCCTACCCTGTGTGCCTGTCATGTGGAAGGTGTATCTGTGTATCTGCGTATATGTGTATGTTTATGTGTGCGAGCACGTGCCTGTTTGTGTATGAAAGCTCATATGTAGTGTAAGGCACAGCCCAATTCAGAAGTATGTTGCGTGCTTCCAGTCTGGAATGTATTAGTGTGCAGGTGTCTTTGTCTTTATGCACAACCTGTGCACACCACTGGCATGTCAGTCGTGGATAGCACAAAGCATAGTGGTGGCGCATGGCATAGTGGTAGCAAGTAGCATGTCGGTGGGCAGATAGCATAGTGGGGTTGCGGCGGCTGCGATTCAGGTGGGCTGGTGCAGGCGGGCTGACGATGCCAGCCCCCCCCCCCCCGCCCCCGCGGGTACAAGCACCAAAGTCCCACACGGAATGCCCTCCTGTTATCTGTCCGTTCCTTCATCCGCACATTAACATGATCCGTTTGTAGAAAGTCATTTGTAGACAGATGCATTTTGCATCAGTCAGCAAAGCCTGTGGGCGTTCAGCGAGATTGCATGGAAAAGGTTTCAAGGTTTCGAGGCAGGTGTTGTGGTATTGAAGGCAGAAATTTGTATGGGTTTGTCGGTGGTGATTTGGTACAATTCCCAGGGAGTTTCCCATGGAGATCCGGCAACAGTGCCCACAGAAACCCGGCTGCGTTGGATAGCAAAGGTACTCGCACGTTGCTGGCAAGACCCCTGCATATTGGCCAATGTTCAACCCCAGAAGTTCCAGAAGTTCCTGCATATGAAAGCCGCATGTTGCCGGTGTTGGCGCAAGGACTAAGACTAGGTGATTGTATATATCTGCCTGCTTCCCACTACTCTGCCACATGCCAGGGGCTGAGAGCAATGCATTTGCACGGACCCCACCAAGGACCCTGACCTCTGACCCTGGCCTCTGACCCCTGACCTCTCACCGTGACGAAATTCTCAGTTGGACTGGTCTTGAGGACTGAAAGAGACGTGTCTGCTTCGGGCTGGGGCATGCATGCAATCGCCTCACGCTCCATGGAGCACCATTGTATTCATACACACTGCACGCACCATGCTTGCAGTGTATACATATCAGCTGGATGAATAAGCCAGCGGCAAATGATGGTTTTCCATTTTTATCGGAACCTCCAATGCCGTGAGGAACCGATCCATTTTGCCTTGCCTCGATGAAGTGCTGGGATGGGTGTGGCGCTTACAGCAATGTCTCACAAGCCCCGTGCTATATACACCATCCCCTTTGTGTCAGCGCATGATAGGACGTAGTGCAAGCTAATTGGTCTGCGAGGTCAGACATCAACGCATGGATGTCCACAATTCTGCGGTTGTGCACACGGCTGTGGTGATGATTGTTGACCGTTAGGTATGACTGCAGTAGAACCTGTCTACCCAGTGTTGTATGAAGTCATATGTTTTGGTTAGGATTTTATTCCGCCTCTTTTTGTCCAGGCACCATCTTGCGCAACACTAGCTGTTGTTGCTGCAAGTTTTTGCGACCGTTGCTCAGGGCGGATGTGTCATAGCCAAAAACATCGAAGCGTCCTACACAGCAAGTGACTTATAACTTTCTATGACTGGCGCAACTGCCCACACTAAAATCATTACAATTAAGAAATACCGAGCACAAGACATCCATACAAAAGTGGCAACCTCTCAGCCATATCTCTCGGGGACATCCAGTTTATGCCAACACGGAGCGAATTCGCAATTTTCTGGGGTTTTTTCAAGTTTTGGTCCAATGCACCAAAATTCCGTTCCGTAGGGGGGGGTATGTGTATGCTTTTTGAAATCTGTGAGAAAAGGCCGTTTCAGAAATGTATGGGTTGGGGGGGGATAGGTGACCATATTTTTGTGTACTGAGGCCGAACTTTTTGGCGTTTCAGGGTTTTCGGGCCGCAGGCTGCTCCGCTCACGCGTGGGGGACACCAACTCACGGGTTTTCCCCTGGGTGCTCCGACATATTGTGGACTTGGAGCAAAGTGAAAGGAGGTAAATGGATGCATTTTCACGTGCTGAATCCAAATATTGTGGTCTCATGTCCCAACTTGACAGCCTGTTTGAGAAATTCTGCCATCCTTGATTTCTTGCACTCTGGTGAGCTTGATGCTGCAAGTTGCACCAGGCATCACCCGGGTGTCCAGGGTAGTTATTGGTCAAAGTCTTCAACATATTGGGGTCTTGAGGGGACCCATGTTGCACATGTCTTCTACACATCAAATGCAACAAATCCACGCGAATGACTTGACCCTCATATGCCCATATGTTGGAGTAATGGGGATAGGGGTGCGGTGCAGTCTGTCTGAAACCGGACTAGAACAGGCAAAAAAACCCAACCTGTCAACGGTAACGGCCAATTTTTGAAAAAATATGGATCCAGACCCCCCCCTAACCCATACATCTCCGAAAAGCCCTTTTCAAGGGCTTTCCATATACCCCACATACCCACCCCTTTGGGACACTCAGCGGGCACAAACGAGGCAACAATGACGGCGACCCTGGAAAACGCTCCGTGTTGGCATGAAATTACGCGTCCCCGAAAGATATCCACCATATATATCAATGCAATTGGATTCACAAGTGGCTCCACTGCAGTCATTCCAACGCAGAAATACTCAAAATGAGATATCTATACCAAAGAGGTGACCAACATCCACCGTGTGGTATTTGGGGGGGGGGGGGGGGCTTTATGGGTCCAATGACGCCCATCCCTGGCCTCCAGCCACACTCAGTTACCAAAGGTCACAGGGCTCAGCCAAGCTCAGGACTGACATGACCATCAGCGCGAAGGATATGTGTGCAGGTATTATCACATTATCATTGAGTTATGTCGCCCATCGTGATGCTTACTCCAGGCCACTGTGCTGGTTCAAAACAACCTTTTGTCATGTGCTAGGGCTAGGGTCACAGAGCTGGGTTTCCCAGAACCGGTTTACAAACCTTTTTGTGCCCCAGTCTTGGCTGTGGTTTGTAGCAGCAAGCAGCAAGCAAAAATGGGTCAAGAACCAAAAACATTTTATGGGTGTGTCATTGGTGCCAGAGAGCATTGTGTTGTCCCTCATCCAGGAGACTGCTAATTATCAGGACTCAACTGGCACACATGAATGCTGCTTTTGGGAGCAAGATGTAGTGGTGTTCAGTTTGCCAACCCATCAAGTGTGTGCAAATGCACCATCAATGAGCAATTTAGAGGGAGGTAGTGGGTCCAGAGGATTTTGCATGGCCTCCATCAAGGTACCCAACGCAGGGAGGATCAAAAGGGCTATACCCAACAACGTTCGGGCTGCCAAGGTGGGGAGGACCCACATGGCTGTGAAACTGCTGCCAAATTGGGCTCCCTAGAGGCAGGGAAGCTTTGGATGGCACTTGGGATAGCACTGGTTGAGGGCATTAAGGCGCGCGCTGCGGGGGGTGCGTGCCTAGTGTGCCCATAGTGCACTCATGTTGCCTCTAAAATTTCGCAGCATGCAATGCAAGATGGGGTCAAATCAGTGCAACATTGCTTCCTAATGATGTGACACCACCTTCACAACTTACAACTCACAACATACAACTTGGTGATGGCAGTACAATTTCATGTCGGTGCTATTGGATTTTGATTGTTGTAGGCCGTTAATTATGTGCTTCAAGAAAATTTCCTCGCAGCATAGAAAAAACAATTGGTCCTCACTTTTGCAACAAAAACTATTTACTAGCAACACCCCTTTTTGTAACTCAATTTTAATAAAACCTAGGGCAGGGGTTATGCAGCCACTTTGATGTCCATATTTGGTATGGCATTTTGAATGAGTCAAACTTGCTGCACTTCACACAATTTTGCATTTGGAGGCAGGTTTGTTGCCCCCTTTTGTGGATGTTGGGAATATGTTGCCCCTCATCCTCATTGTGTGGATTGCTGCTGATGCAACCAACACGACTGCCATGCAAGATGATGGTTGGGATGAGGTTGATGTGTGTGCTTTGTGCTGTCAAAAAGCACACCACCACACGTCGTGAAAATTGTTGTGTTGAATGTATTCATGTATGATTGTTTTGGCATGCCATTTCTGGCTGGTTGTGGCCCTCTGATATACAAGTGGAAGAAGCAGTGGCCAGGGATCATGTTATTGGAGGCCTTATTAGAACACATTAGGACGCAGACGGCCGCCACGATTTGGTCATCATGGGGCAGTGGGTTATACATGGAATGACCAGTGTTGGCGCGAGCGTGTCACAATCATGGCGGCAAAATATCACACCCAATTGATGACAAATGGATTGGACATGAAGGGTGTGGAAGTTGTGCTTCTTTGGGTTGCTGATCAATACGAAGCACCAAGGGCTCTCTTTCACCCCGCCCTGTATGAGCTGTTCGTTTTGATGTCACGGAGGCGACGTGGCGACCGATGACTGAGCCTAATAAAATGGGAGAAGAAGAACATGATCGTGAACATGTTGATCCCGAAGCCATCAAGCAAGAAATAGACGCTTTGGAGCAACGTATTGCAGAATTGCGTGGACCACATGCGCCCCCATTTCACATTGGCTGCGTTGCAAAAAGTGAATGCCGCCCCTCTCCCGTGGGTATGGCAGCGCGACATGAATGCTGCTCTTCTGCACTATGGCAAAACGGATGTGGCAAACACTCCTAAAGCAAGCCGAGTGTTGGCCTAGGGGGTGTGGCAAAGTTTGTCCCGATCTGTGGAGATGCATCAGCCGGGACACACAGGTCGACCACGGCGGGATTTGCACCGCATCCTGCCGGAGGTCCGCTGGGTGCTTGTTTTAGGTGTGGAATGTACGGCCATTGGGCCAGATCATGCGTCACTCGGCCATCTAATCAGCAGCAGCCCCTAGCGATGTCCCACCTTGTGCCTATCCCCCCTTCTGCCCCTATGGCTCCAACTTCTTTGCTTCATCTACAAGCTCAAACAGGTGCAGTGTTGCCTCCTGGTGTTCAAGGTGGTTTTATGCAAGTGGGAGGGCACACATTGTATACAGCATTCAGTACGGGCGGTACGTACAATGCTGCTGGGCCGCCACCCTATCCGTGCGTGAAGTGCAATAAAATGCATTGGAATTGGCAGTGATGTCCCTCATATATATTTCCTCGTGATCCTCAAGCGCAAGAGTCGGTGCAAGCATCAATCCCAGTATCCGTGAGCTCCAATGGCGAGGCACATCCTGTGTCTCGCCTGTGTGGGTGTTGAGCATGTTGAGTCTTTGGGGTGGCTGGAGAAGCCATCCCCCTTGAAGAACTGCGGGGCCTCGCCACACACATTTACGGTGTGTGGAAAGCCGATCCAGCACTCAATGACGTCGCGCGGGCTATGTACAAATGGGCCCCATGCACACTCCAATGCTGGGTACGGCATCTTCGACACTTGTCCAAATACGCCATCAAATTCCCTTAGTTGTCGTAAGAGCAGGTCCTTGCAGTTTACCTTCGACGACTAGCCCTGGAGGGGAAAAGCGTCGGCTAACAGGTCAACTGCTTTATGGGTTGTACTCTGCACCAGAGAAGGAGAGGAATCAACAAACAGAAGGTCATCTAAATATTGAATAATGAGCGTGGTGCCAGGATCCAATGCAGATAGTATGTGTGCCATAAGATGGTGGACTAGGCCTGGGGTTTGGTGCCAACCAAACGGTATGCGCACAAATTGTGTATTTAGAGGAGCTTGTAGCGATCCTGATCACCTCCTGCATGTTTGGCGGTAGAAAAACGCACCAATAAGAGAAATGGGGGCCAGCCTTATTGGCATTTGCGGGAGCGCTCCTGTCCATCATTGTGCGTTGGGGACGATAAATCGGCTAGCTACAGGCCCACATCTACTCAACCCCTCCACTCACCTGGAATGTGTCATTCCCAATTCCCCTGCCGTGGCCGTGCAATGACGGATTTGAGTACCGACCCACCATGCCCAACCAAATCTGGCCACCAGCCCTCCTCCAATTGGAAATTCATCCAAGCATGCAAGCGAACCCCATACCAGTCTACAAGGATGACTCCGACGCCTCCCAAAATATGGACTCCTCCGACCCTGAGTACAGGGACGTATTGGGGCCCCCTAGAGCACCTGGTAGAGCACCCCGTCATAGGCGTGCCCCTCCAAAGTGCAGGCCCGGACGTGGTTCCTCTGCGCGTCACAACAGACCCACGCGCCAAACACGCAGTTTGCGTACCAGTTCGGTTACGGCCCCGATGTGGACTGCGAGCAGCATTGCGGCATCCATGGCCATTGTGCGCACCCAGCACTTTACTGAGCGCAGACTTGCAGCAGCAACCCGCTCTAGAGGACGAGCAGGAGCGCACCCTCCATTCCCAGTGCGGGCAATGCGGCGCCGCCTGGCATGAACACTTGCTGGATGCCGCACTTCATATGTCTGCATTATGGAGAGTACCACATGCACATGTGCTGGATCTGTTAAAGCATTGGTGGAACACGGCATTACATTGGTCACTTGACCGGCCACGTCGATTTTGCGCACAGATGCAACGTGACCTTCACCTAGTGGAGGAAGCACTTCATGTTCTTGCGGTTGTGGGCCCCCAGACCCAGCTAGTTCACCTGTGCTAGATTCTACTGATTGAGTCACTGTTGAGTTGGCGGCACGTGGAGTGGGGCCTGCAGGGCAAGTTCACGTGCCACGGGACCTTGGGTTCACGTGCCACCGGACCTTGGGTCCTTATGGACTGATCCAGAATTCCTACACGCAGGTGAACAGGCGCCCCCACAACCACCAACAAACTGTCGTAAAACTGCAGCCATGTTACGGACCCTTTGTTGAGATGGTCTTCTTGTGCCTACTGAAAAAGAGGCGAATGCACAGGTGTTTGTAAAGTTCAAAAGTGCACACAAGCGTGCACTAATTTTACATATGCAAGCGTTCAATCATGATTGCGCGTTCAAATCTAGACCATTTCGACTTCCAATATTAGAAGGTTTAGTGATCGCGCTCCGACGGTACTTCACTGCCCCTTGGGCTTGTAAGATAGATTTGAAGCCAATGTCGTGCTAGCCGGTGCCGGAGAGGAGCGCGCGCATGGCTTGTTGAAGGGCGTTGGGATACCCCGATGGGGACATACTCTGGTCTGGACTATACAATAGGGAGTTGGAGAAAGGCCGATCGCCAAGCTTTTGCCCCTTGTCCCAGCTCTGTCTGGACCCAGGTTCCTGCGCGTTTACGATGGAAGAACCGGAGGCGCTTGGGTATGAGAATGTCGCCTTTGCAGATGCTAGCCGCCTCACCGACTTGCAATAGGTGGCCAATGCTGATGGACGCCAATGCGGCTGTGACAATTTCCATGGGCTGCACTGCTTTTCGGGCCATGCAGTCCAGGAGGCACGGTGTTGCCCATATACGCTTTGGTGGGGCATGTTGGTATGCCCGTGTGACCCCAATAGCCATCGCGTCGTAGATTGGCTAGACGGTGGCTAAGAGCAGGCCAAGTTTTCCACATAGTCTGACCACACTGATGGTTACACCATCAGCCCTAAAAGCATTTTGGAACATGTCCGTTCTCTTTCCTAGATGGAGAAGTCACTAGATCTCATAGGCCCTAGAATTGCTCCTTCCCCAGTGTCATTGTCGATTTGGTAGCCCGATGGTTAAAACTTTCCATGAAGCCATACCATTATAAAAGTTTGCGGAGACCGTTGGGGCAGACTAGGCAATTGTTGTGGACCTTTTTTAGCGGGTGCTCGATCTTGGTTAGATAATGCCCCATATTGGGCACACCGCACGCCGCCCGCTGTATCTTTTGCTTTTCTTGAGGCAATAGCGGGGGGGGCCTTTTCGGCCATGACCCGACCCTATACGTATCTTTTCTGATGCTGCGCCAGATCTCCACCAGCAAGGTTTGTACATAATTGGTCTATGGACCCCTCACGGGGCCAAAAAAAAGTGAGGAGGGCGCCCTTCTGGGTCCAGTCACAGCAATCTGCCGAGCTGTATGGGGCGGTATGTGCGTTGGATGAAATGCGTAAATATCCCAATTAAGATATGCACCTTGTGCTTGACAATATGGGTGTGTTGGCTCAATTTTGCTGGGGCAGAGCCACCTCGTACCTTACGTCTCAACACAGGGTGCTTTGTAGGGTGGCACACCAGCTGCACTGGTCCAGTGTTTGTATTAGCCTCTTCTTTGTAGAATCTACCCTAAAACCAGCTGATCCAGTCAGCCGGTGTTTCCGCAATACTCCGCGTAACTCTGTTTTGGAGGCACATGCACGCATGCGCATATTTGATGATTCACTGGGCCGGCACATTGCTTGGGGTACCATGGCTGACCGCGATCACCATGTACAGGATTGACATAAATTTTTTTTTCAGAATGGAGAATGTATTTGATTGGATTTATGGAGTTCTGAAGGGTTCAGGGGCTTGCTGTCAGGAGGTGAGGGTCAGAACAGACCGGGGGGGGGGGGCGGAAGGGTCAGACCAGCAAAACGGGTGAGGCACACCTGAATGCAACTTTGGAGCGGTTGGGGCAGACCTGACAGTCATACCCAACCGGTGACGTGTGGGGTGCAACACCTCCTTCAAGCGCAGGCCCACCCACGGCGCAGACATGGAGCTCACCATGTTCCTGCTGAGAATAGGTCCACAGTGCACGCCATGAGGCTCAGGGCCTTGTCAAAAACATGTGGGCACCAGAGCGCACATGGGATTGCTATGGCATGGGCGGCCCCCACCCATGCGCATGGGCGTGCTGGCCCAGTGCTTCGTTGGGGTGTAGACCTCATGAGATTAGTTTTGGCCATGCTGGTGCCTGCCTTACCCCAGCAGTCAGTCATTGGATGCTGAATGCCGAACACATGAATTGCGAGGCATGGTGCCGATGGGCGCAGTTGTGGTGACATTTTGTGGATGTGGCAGGGCTCTCCCTTGTTCCTCTTTATAGTTCTGTTTACGTGAGCTCTTTTTTTCGAACCGAAGGCACAGGCTCACGGGACCGTCCTATACGCCTCATCTTCTAGCAACCTTCCTCAATGGGACACCAGCTGCAAGAGGTCCTGCCCAAGGCAGGTCTGGTGTATTCCGAGAAAAGTTCTCTCAGTGAAATCCTCAGCAAACCCAAGATCTTGCCCTTGAAGTCCATCACCTTGGAACGCATCGAGGAGATGGAGCTGCGCGCAAAGAAGATTTTTGAGGATGCTCGAGGGCCCCCGGAAAGCAGTCAGGTGCAGCACATGTCGCTCCCAGCCCCTGTTCTGCACCCTGTGTTACCATCATTTCTGGGACCACTATTTTTGTGTCCCGGAATATGACACGTGAATGTGAGTCCACTGTATGTTGGAAGACAAGGAAACGGGTGCTGGTGCATGCATGTAAGACTTGTTTCTGCCCATGGGGGCATGTTTGCGTGGTGTGCTACTTTTGGGTAAGTGCCGAAGCCTCTGTACCCTTGTAAAGATGTGCTGCATACTTGGGGTACTTGGGGTTCAGCAGTCCAGACCCCTCCAATGGAAATGATGGCCATGGAATTTATGACTGCATCATGAGGAAAGGAAAGTGTGGGAAATGATGTCATAATCCCTGCCGTATTGGTGTGCCCAGAGCGGGGAAGACTGAAATGGTTGCATAACCCCTGCTGTGTCAGGTCCCCCAGGTGGGGAGGCTTGGGATAGTGCTTGGGATAGTGCATGGATGGGATGGGATAGGGATGGGGCAGTGACGTACTCAGGGCATTGTCTGAAATTTCTCAAAGAATGTTTTTTACACAACGATTAGGCAACTCTGGTTCGCCACCTTGTTTTACAAAAATCTCAAAAATCTGTTCTAAACAGTTTGAAAAAATGAGGAGCCCCACCCATCTAAAGCCCCCCCCCCCCCTCTTTAAAAGCACACAGCTGAAATAAAGCACCCACACCAGCGTTTATCAAATGCATCAAAATAGAAGCACGCAGCACCATCCCAAGCCCTCTTCCCAGGATCAAATTTTTTTCGAACTTGCTGAAATTGTTTCTCCATCTCCCCCTCAAATAATGCCACTGCAACACTGTCAGGGTCATCAGGAACATCAGGAACATCAGGAACATCAGTATCAGAAATAGGGGCATCTGCCGCAACACCATCAGGAACATCAGGGACATCACGAACATAAGGAACACCTGCATCAGCAGCAACAACATCACCAATCTCAGCAGCAGCATCACCACAATTACCATCTTTGGAAGTATAAGGGTTGTCATCCTCACCTTCATCGGATTCCCCTGGATCAGTTTCTGCAACCCACGCATCATCAACAATGCAATCATCATATTCTCGAGCCTCAGCAACAGTTGCAAGAGTAGCATCCATACTAAGCATCTTCAGCACATAGCAAAATCATAGATGGTAAAAAGAAAAGCCAGCAAAGAATGAAAGCATGCCACAAAATAGGAGCACGTGCCAGCTGTCAAAGGGGGGCGGGTTAATTCACACTGGGCACAAGCATGTATTGCAGTGGGGCTGAGGTGGGGGGTTTAGGGGGGGGGCTTCTTAAGCCTAAGTAGAAGGCGGGGGGCCAGGTGCAGAGTTCCTGTGCCCACCCACCCCAATCGATTGGGCCAAGTTTTTCTTTGGCGCCTACCAAATTTGCACACCTCATTGCTCTATGGGTGGTACTCATTAAGACTATTTGCTCTGGGCCTTGGCAGCAGGATTTGGGGAGTCTTATGCTGAGGCCCTTTGGGCCTCCAAAGGGAACATACAACTACAGTGGATGATGCACGGTGTCTTCTTGTTTGTTCCCCGGACGGGCACAAGGGTACACCTGTGGCCTGAAGCTTTCGGGGTGAAGGGGCACTCCTTGACTGTGTGTGGAGTGCTGTCCCCTCATCTCCCTGCTCCCGACGAAGGCGGGCGCAACTGGAGCCTTGGTGGACTCACGTGACAAATTTGATGCCCTATTAAGTGATTGGGCCAATTTTTTCTTCGGCGCCTAGAGTGCCCGTTGTCAGTTGTGACAGTCGTTTCTTATCCTCGGGCTTTCCCCACCACGCCAAACGCCCCTTGAAGATTCGCCCCCACCCCCCGCAAGGAGGGGGACCAGTACCAGCACGACTAGTACCCACGCGGGGGGGGTTCAATCCTAAGCACCTGTAACATAGCCATGGCTGGAGGCAGCGGCCAGCTCGGTTGACCACAAACCCTCCCCTCACCCGTGAGCCCAATCATGGCCTGGCAACGGCTAGGTATAAGGTGTATGGCCAAGTGGTGAGTGGGGCCAGTGTTTTGCAAATATACCCCAAATGAAGCACAATCCACCATGGAACATGGTACCCCCCCCCCCTTGTCCCTAACCTGTAGCACGGAAGGATCACACTGCCAAACCCCCTGAATGTCGTGTGACCTACATGCACTAACCTTAGTCAGGCCAAAGCCCACTGGTTTCTACACCTACGGCCCCACACGAAACCCCACCCCGGGAACGCCCCCCACCAAGTGCCAGAGCCGGGTAAATGGCGAGAGACATAGACGGCCCAATAGTGAGAGCGGTAGTCTTCAGTCGTCCAGTGCGGGGGTTTGGTCCCCTGCACGTAGAGCTCTCTAGTGGGCATCGTTGGAACCACCCACCCCTACAACAGCCTGCGCCACCGCCGGTACCGGCGGATCGGGTGGAGGTCTCGTCTTTTTTTTACGCCTAGGAACCCCCTCGCCCCAAAAAGAAAACACGTCGTGGCACCACACACCTGTAGCAGCGCGCGCCGCCACCGGTACTCGAAGGGATCGATCGGAGGTCGCATCCGTCGATGGACGGCAGCGGGGCTCGAACCGGCGCCACCACGGCCGGCGCCAAGTGCGCCACCACTTGGACAGCAGCCGCCAAAGATGACATATGTGCCCCCCAGTGAACGGCATGTGGTACCCCCCCCTCCCTGAATGTTGTGTGTTGTGTGTGCGCTAACTTTAACCAGACCTGTACCCACTGGGTTTTTCAACCTAAGGCCCCCACAAGGCCCGACCAAGTGTGGCCAGATGGGGCCAGCTACTATAGCAGCACTGGGAGGGAGTGACCCCTGACCAGCATGTACGCCTAACCCAGTAGAGCCCGGACAGCTAAAGTGGCCAGCGGAGGTAGGGTCGAGGGCTGAACGCCAGTTCGCTCGGACACTGAACGCACGCGCCACGAGTTGGCAACATGGACAGAAGGCGATGACAGTCGCGGGGCAGGCGCGGCCAGGGCCTAATGCGGACACTGCAACTTGACCATATTGAGGCCCTTGTCCAGCTCCCCCCCCCCCCCCCCTTGTTCATCCCCCCCCCCGGGGGGGGTAACCGTCATTTTGCCCATGAATAGTAAGAAATTGATAGAAAATCACAGGCGCCAAAGGCGCCGAAGAACAATTTTAGTTGGGTATACTAGCATTCAGGTTACTGTTGTGTGGTGCCCCCCCCCCCCGGGGGGGTGGGGGGAACCGTCATTCTTTGACAGTCCCCACCCGGGATGCACCCGGGATGGGGGGGGGTATGGACATGGGGGGGCGGGGGGGGAGGGGTATGTGCGCCGCGACCAGAAGTCAGGCCACAGTGCAGCGTTACCCTGGCGATAAAGCCCTGACCACAGAGACCCAGGCAATGCCCTTACCCTATTCAGGGAGGACAGGGAGCAGAACATTGGAACGCTACAGCAATGAACTGTCCATCGAACGCGCAAGGACCTGAGATGGCTATGAAGGCCTTGTGAAGGCAGGCGCGGCTGGAGCATAGTGGCGGGTCCACACCTGACCTTTTGAGGCCAAGGAGGGGGTGTGCTGAAGATTTTGGTGTGCTCGTGTTGCACCTTTTCTTGACGCTCACCCCACACCAGCGTCTGCACGGGAGGCTTTCCCCCTGAAGCTCCCTCCTCTGCCTTCCTCAAAAGGAACTCGAGGGGGTTCACTCCAGGGAAACAGGCTCAAAGCCCCCCCCTCCCCTCCCCGGAGTTGCAATGGACGGCGGGCCTTCCTCTTCGTGCATGGTGCCCCGTCGCACCCCCTGACGCCGATCCACAACTGCACAGGGACGTGTCAATACCGCCGGCGACCGCCCAGTCTCTAGCGCTGGCCGCAGTGAGCCCCAGCAACAGGCACCCCCACGCCCCACGTCCAGCGCTGGACGCCCCTCCTCCAGCGCAGGCAGGGCCTCCAACAACGCCAGCCTCGGCCAAAGCCGTGGGTCTTCGGACATGGCCTCTTCTCAACGCAGCAACGCGTCGTCCATGTCCGAGAGGACCAGCAGCCATGGCAGTATGGGGGGCTCCCGCAAAGCTGCTGATCCGCCCCCTGCGCCCCCGAGCACCAGTAACTTTGGGCATTCGGGTTCCCCAAAGCAAAGCGAAGCGGCGGCACGGCCGAGCAGCTCCTCGGGGCGTCCTGCATCTGCAGGAGGTATGTGCTTGCATTGCAGTTGAAGGGGGGGGGGTCAATAAATTGACCTGGCTTGTGTTCTGTGTTTTGCGCAGTGCTGCGCTTAAGGGGGAGGGAGGCTGAGGGGTGTTCAAGCGCAGCGCAAGAACGGTTTCAGGAGCAATGCTGGCGGTTGCAAAACAGTTGGAGGACGATAGGGGGCGGATAGATGCGGTTGGGGCGGAACTGACAGTCAACACCGAAGGGGTGGGTTGGACAACATCCCCTTCATGCGCAAGATTGGTCGTGCGGCATTGCCCGGAACAGACAAGAACTGTGCAGGGCTGCCCTTGGGGGGCCGCATCTAGCACTGTTGCACTATCCAGTCCCCCACTCCTCCCCCACTGTAGGGTGGGCTTTTGAGGGCAACACTGTGACCCCCTACCCCCCATTTTGGGGCTGGGAAGTTAAAAAAACATGTTTTGAACGATTTTGGAGGTGTGGGTGGGTATCAGGTCCCACCGAGGCTTAGGAACGGCTGACAATGGGGTATGACATCACTGTTGTTAGGATCCTAACCAGAGTACTAGAAACGACCATTTTTGGCTTAAAAAGTAGTAACACTAACCCTATATACCCTCAGAGATAAGTAATGGGGAGAATTTACCTCACCCTTTATCAGTCCTATGGTGTACCAGCCCATCTTAGGAGTAGATAACACTGTTTTAATTTCCACTGTTTTTTTTTATGCTGTGCTTAGGATCCTGCGACTGATGATGTCATACCCTATTGTTAACCCTTCCTACCGCTTCATGGCGTTCAATATCCACCCCATCCACTCAAATGTCCTCGGTGAGTTCCACACCCTCAAAATAGGGCTGCTTGCCCCCAAAGCCCAACAACAATATTGCCGTTTCTCTTTCTTTCGAAGCACAGCCCCCCCCAGGCCGGCGGTTACCGACCAGCCACCATCCGGTGGCCACCAGCTGTGCTGCTGGCCCTGTTCGCCATTCCAAATTCTGTTGCGCTGTTCTTGCGTTCCCCTACCCATGCCCCTTCTGCAGCATACCCAGTGTTATATGTCTGTGTAACAACGCCCTCCCCCACCCCCTTCATTGCAGATGTGTCAGAAAATGTCGTTGTTATTTTGGGCAGGTCTTTCCTTGGTGGTGGTGGTGTGACCCTCCCGTCCCGCCCCAACTGTTTCCGTTCCTCCCCAACCGCTCTTCACCCGGTTTGTACCTGCCGGTTGTTTTGTCCCAACCGCTTTTGCCACCGCACCAGACCCCCCCCCCCCCCCGAGTCTTCGTCTTCCTCAAGCACAGGCCTTGGGTTGGGATGCTTTCTACCTTCACCCGCAGTCGGTGTAGAACGAATAGATATTGGGCCATTACCAGCGGTTTGGCGACGGACCGGTGACCACAGGGCTGTCATTTGTGAAAACAAGCACAAAAAAACCTTCTTGTTAAAGTACGCTCCTAGTTTGGCCCCTTCTGAATCCTGCAAGTGCCAGAATATGGTCGCCCGGGGGCGGCGAGGGGGCTGGCTGTGTTTCTGACTGAGAAATTCACCCGGAAACATCCCGTGGCCAGAAAGAGGCATGTTTCCGGGGCAATTCGCATGTCCAACTGCACCCGTGGTACGCCGCCCAAACGGCCCTCACCACAAGACGCCACGCACCGCCCGGGCCTCGCCCGGGCATGGCACAGCATCGCGGATGTATCTCATGCCAAGGCGGTGCACCGCACCGCCTTGGCATTGCGCACCGCCTTGGCATTGCAAAGGGCACCCACAGACAGGCACACAAGAGAAGAGAGTCGCGAGGAAGAGAGTCGCGGCTGCATACCGCACATGGTGCCGATTGCATGGGGCGAACCGCGTACCAGACCGGCAAACGCACTGGCAAACCCAAAGGGGGAGCACGAGACTCGCGGTGACAAATGCATCAGCTCTGCACACCGGAGTGCACAGGAGGGCCCGGGTTGCAGGCTTGGCAAAGCCTCGAGGATAGCTCCAGTTCAGCGTTGACCGTGTCCCACGTCTCCCCATTTGTGGGAGACTGGCAGCCCCCAGCACACCATGCATTGGGTCACAGAGCCAGTGCGGTGTCGGTGACGTGCATGCCATGCCGCCGACCGTGACTCCCGCAGTATCCTGATCAAATGCACACAACCGATTGGGCGGTGTAACCTGCAGCCCTGTCAAATCCTTCAAAACTTGTGGAAGATGGTCCAAAGCGGACCGCTCGTGCTGCTGGTTGTGGGCGTGACAGCAGCCTTTGTCTTGTCCTCGCCGTCGTTGATGCGACAATTATGTGGCCTCGTTGTTCTGCAGGGAGACGTCTGTCAGACCCCACAATACGGAAGGAGGCCAGTCAGTTTGCATCGGGTGCTAGTGTCGTTCGTTCTGCTACAACGCGTCCTATGTCATCGTCGGGTAATGCTCCAACACGGGACCAAGCCTAAAGTTCGATGTATGTGGTATCCTCTATCCTCACAGTCTTCGTTGTACTTCATGGTGCAAGGGCATACCAGTTAGGTTTTGGAGAATTCGCAGCCTACCGTCAATACACCTCGGCAATACCTTCAATCCTTTCTTGTCTTGTCTTGTCTGCTTCCAGCCCAACCCTTGTCTCCCTGGACTACTCCAAAGTTTCCACAGGAACTATAGTTTTGCCCCCTGCTGTCATACAGTCAGATTCATTTGTATTGTTCTGAGGGTGTGCAGGCGCCGGCGGTGACCAACCAATGCCCCCCCCCCCCCCCACCACAAACCCCCCCCCCCATATTTGGTGTGTGGCCTTGAGTGGGCAGGGGCAGGGACAGGGGCGGCGGCAGCCACAATAGGGGGCACAGGGCCCCCAGCAGAACCTCTTATATACTATCACCACTCTACCTGCTGTGAACCTCCACGCAACGTCTGGTTTATGTGCACCCTGCCTTTCGTGCACATCCAGTCTCCCTCAAGTCGTGCTCCACTCTTGCCTCCGTCCAATCAACCTCCAGTCACGTGCCTGCCTGCGGTATCCATCCGCCTATCCCTTGCTTTCTGTCTGAGTACCAAGGCCCCTACTCCTTCACTGTGGTCCTTGTGGTCAAGGATGTAAATGACATGCATACTAGCCACTGCTAAGAATTGTTTGCGCTGGAAACAAGTTGTGATTGAGCCCTGCAACCCACTTCTGTCTGTTTAAATATTATTTTCAGACTTAAGTGCTGTTGCTATACCTAGCAGGGCCGTCACGTACATCTGGTACACCTAGTGCATAACTGATCAGTTTTCAAGCTATTCGGGAAGTGGTGCAAAGAAGTCGACCACATGTCTGAGGATCAAGGTGCACATTTTCTAATGTTGGTGGGGACATCAAGCAGCAAAAGGTGCAGAGCTTGGCAGGGACCGCAAATAGGGGTGGATGTGAATGTGGTACTGGCGTAAATATCCCCACGGGTGACAAGAAAGACGTCACCAGAAGAGCTACTCTATCTTCATGTGCTGATTCGTCAACGGTGAATGTGGAGCAACCTGGGAGGTCCTCGGCCCGCTGTAGTTCCATGTTGGACCACCCAGTCCCAGCAGAAGGTTTTTCTTTGGCGAAGGGTGATCAGAGTGCTTTTCTCCTTTAGCTTTATTGCTCTGTAGCTGGTAACAGGCTTTGCAAGTCACATGAATTTGTTTGGCAAAGTTTCTTGCAGGGTTGATACCTCAAAATGACTAGCATGTCATGGGGATCATTGGGAGGTATTTATTGCAACCCCAGGGGGTTACCGGAGAGGCTTGCCATGCCCACTAGGTCTGGACGCCATGTGGTGGATGGGCCCCTGGATGTTTGCTGCATTTGTGCAGCGTGCATGGATCTGACCGCCCCCTGTCGGTCAAGTCAAAGGTGTGCAGCAATATGAGCCTCATACCAGATTCAAAATCCAGGACACCTTTTCTTTCTGCTGCGATGAACACAAAGCATCTCTAATGATGTACATAAGCCCAGTGTGCAACGGGAAATGTTTGCATCTGGCAGCCACGTAAAACTCAACTGATGGTGAGAATATGTGCAACTGCAGCTTCCTACGCTGCAAGGTCCATGAGCATCTGCCACAATTATTCTATTCTATTGTCTGCTGCACGGTGGCTGCAGTTGTTTGTCGTCATATTTGTCCTTGGTTTCTTGCATGCTCACCAGGTTCATCAACACCAAATGATCAATTGTGGATCAGATCAAAAGAATGTTGTGACACCTTGGGGCAACATGATGCAGAGTATAAAGTTCAATAGCGGTCATTCATTCGTTGTGTGAACGTGAACATGAATGTAGGCTTTCTTATGCATGTGTACGATCATGACAGGAAGGAGGAATGTAAGAATGATATTTGACCGCACATTTTGTTTTTGCTCAGGCTTGTGGGACCCAGGACGAAGCAAGAGTGATATCTTTGAGCACACACTGACAGACACAGGGGGTGTAAGATCATGTTGTCCGTCGCAGGTGCAGTGGTGTGTTCCTGTGTGGTGTGTGTGTGTGTGTGTGTGTGTGTGTCCACGGTTTTCTGTGGCTCTTCTTGTGGTCTCTCTTAATGTCTCTCTCCTCGTTCCCTTTGGGAGAACATTTGAGCGCAGGGCGCGCGCAGGGCAAAGTTGTTGATACATGATAGTTTTGGCGCTGCATGTTTTCTATTTTGATATATGTTTCCCAATCTGCAGGGGAGATATAGCTAATTGTCTACACCCATTTTGGGTTGGGGCTTCGTAGCCACGTCACTCCTCTCCGCTTGTGGATTTGGTGGGGGACCCAAGTCGGCCACTATGTGAAAGCCTAGGAATGCATGGTGTTGCTACCCTTTTCGAGGAAATGGTCGCATTCCCTGGGTAAATGCATTGAAAGTAGCGTGCAGGGTACGTGCAGGGCAACTGTTCTCTCCTTGTGTGTGTGTTTGTGTGTGTCTGTTTGTGTGATCCTGGGCTCTCTGATGTGCGGCCACAGGGAGCAGCAGCGATCGAGGAGGCAACATGAAGCAGACGATGTCTGTGCGCGCGCATGTGTGTGCAAGGTTACCAGGGCTCTTGACTCCTCCAGTTTCTGATGTTGAGAGATGCCCTCCACCTGAGCTGACCATACACTCTCTTCCCCCCCCTTTCCTGTGTCAATGTGTACGTGTGTGTGCGTGCGTGTGTGTGTGTATGGTGGTCCTGGTCTGTGCTGCTGTTTGCGCTGCAGGATCTGAAGATTGCTCTGGCAAATACTCCACGTGTGCACCCACTGTTTGTATTGTACTGTATTGTATACTACAAGAGTGTGTATGATGCCACATCCCTTTTGTTTTTATTGGCTGAGAGATAGAGAGAGAGAGAGAGAGAGAGAGAGAGAGAGAGAGAGAGAGAGAGAGAGAGTTGGTGTGAGGTTTTGGCTCAGTTGTAACGTTGTTGATTGTTTCAGTTCCCAACCATGCGTGTTGATGTGATGCATGTGCATGCATCCTGTGTGCAGACGAGTATCCTTGGATAGTTGTTGGATCTCTCTGTTGCTCTGTTTGTGTGTCTGTGTCTGTGTAAAGGGGCGTGGTGTGCTTGTCGTAAGGCTATGGGCGCAGGCTTGTTGCAGAAACATGGGTCAGCACACATGCAGTGTGTTTGTTTGTGTGCTAAAGGCTTCTTGGCCCTCCAGGAAACCAGGAAACAGTGTTATGGCAGGCCCTGTGGGGCCCTCTAACAACGATATCGAACAACGACCCAGTTTAATTACCCATCAAGGAGATACAACATAATTGGCTGTGTCTCAATTTCTTTGGGCAATGCTTGCAACAAACTTAACCTCTCTGTTCTGACAGCTGCAAACTACATCCCTTCCGTGACCAGGCGAAAATTGTCCCACTGTTTTGATGCATGTTTGTAAACACAACACCTCTTCTGTTTGGGGATGCTTGCTGTGTGTGTGTGTGTGTGTGTGTCTGTCTGTCTGTCTGTCTGTCTGTCTGTCTGTCTGTCTGTCTGTCTGTCTATCTGTCTGTCTGTCTGTCTGTCTGTCTGTCTGTCTGTCTGTCTGTCTGTCTGTCTGTCTGTCTGTCTGTCTGTCTGTCTGTCTGTCTGTGTGGGGTGAGTGGATGGGTGTGGGATTTCATTATTTTGGGTGTCTGGGTGTGCATGTGGCTGGCTGGCTGGCTTGCTGCATGATGTCTATGGCACGGTGATTTAGGGAATGATGTTTTGTGTGTTATGTATGCATTCCACCTGCACACACATTCCTGCCTGTATTCTTATGGCTGTAACACAAATTTGTGGACGGTTTTGTGGGATGTACTTTGGCATCAAAATAATTTCATAAGAAATTTGATTGGAAATCTGGATGGGCAGGAAGACAAAGAGTGCCGCAAGCAGTAGATATCCATCAGTGATCAGCTGCTTGGCTGTAATTGACCCAGCTGGGTCCTTTGGTGCATGTGTGTGTGTGTGTGTGTGTCTGTGTGTGTGTGTGTGTGTGTGCAGGAAGTGTTTCGGATCATTCAGGGATCAGTGCACAAATTTCGCTATTCTCACGTGCTTTTACCATTCCATGGCACACCATTTCATTTGTTTTGAATCAGTGCTTGTTTCAATCATGGTAATTGCTTCTTGCTTCTACAAAGCAAGGCAGTCAGTGCTCTGACATAACATGTTATCAGCCTATGCTGACAAGCAATATGTGGGAGCAAAAAATCAAGTGCTTTAGAGAGCAGGCCGCTGCCACCCTAGTTTGTAGCATGTGCATGCGGCACTTCTGTAATTGGTGTTATCTGGCGCTTTGCTATGTACAACAGAAAAACAAATGCAAGAGCTTCCCCCGCCATGGCCTATTTTTTGACCGCAGCCAAAAGGTCTGTTAGGTATGGTTGCGGACGTTCCACAGGACAATGGATGAGTATTTTCAGAGCTTTGTGTTTTATTTGTGAATTTCTCTTGTTGTGCATGTGTTGTTTGCCCAACCGCATGGGCAGAACGTTTCAGCAAAATGTGAAAGCCGGTCCACATCAGAGGGGCATCGTACATCAAGATGGCTTGTTGTGATTTACGAAACCGCTCTTGATCTTGGTGTGCGTAGCTCCAATGAACATAGTTCCCAGTTTTAGGCAGTGTGTTCCTTCGAGATCTAGTTGCTTTCCCTTGGGACCCAAAATGACCGGGTAAGGTAGCACACGGTTGCACCGTGCAACCGCGGCGCTGCAAAGGTTGTAAGCACCACAGCCACTTATCAAGGTGGTCGCCGGTACCTCCGGACACACTCAATTAAGGACCACAAACACATCGTTACACTTGTTTTGTAACATATTCGTACAATGGCCTATCTTTTCCCACCGCTTTGTAGTCTTTTTCCTTGACTTCTGATACCGTTCGCAACGTAAGCAATAGCGCAAGCACAAGCCACAAACACACTGTGAACGTACTTGTATTTGATGTCCTTCAGCTCCGCAGC
The DNA here is from genome assembly GCA_964036045.1 of Eutreptiella sp. 'Long Island Sound 2002'. NCBI lineage: Eukaryota > Euglenozoa > Euglenophyceae > Eutreptiales > Eutreptiaceae > Eutreptiella > Eutreptiella sp. 'Long Island Sound 2002'. The sequence goes on from OZ038391.1 coordinate 58,774,195, forward strand.
ATTTAGCACACATATGCTATATAAACAAGTGTACCTGTACACACAGTGGTAGTACACATAAGGATATATTTTCTTTGAATAGGCCGACAATAATTCAAATCATGATAAACATCAATGGATTTGATGGAAGCAGGTGCGCCGGGCAATTTAAATGCGCGATTTCTGCGCAACTTTCCAGAACCTTAATTCACGACACTAGTTTGCATCCCGTATTAACAATGGCTGTGAATGTACCAAGCCAAGTAGTTTCGATTACACTTTGTAATGAAACAACATGCTTTAACGTTATTTTGGAGTCCGCATGCTGCCAAAAATACAAGTGTAGCTTTATTTGGCAACATGTAAAAGTGTTGCAACATTAGCAAAAAGCGTTTTCTTAAGAAAGGTTTCTTGGTAACTAGCTTTGCCAATTTTTTGCATATCTTTGCCTAAGATATTGATCTCGTTGTGTGCAAGTCCCGTATAAGAGTTTTGGAGGTGATCGTAAGCTGTTTTACACGGCTAGGGCATAGAGAAAGGATACATGGAGAAGAAAACAACGAATTGAGGTCATTGTAGACAACAATGTTAGCCTTTTTCACTTTTTTTTTTTGCTACAAAGTAGCACACAAAGCTCGACATCAAACATGGCTCTCTTCTTGACTTCCGCTCTTGACTTTCGAGGCCACAATGGGTTTCTAACCAAGTAGCTTGTGCAACTTGGACCCAAAGGCATAATTGAAAAACATTTCATTGCTTCGAACAGTGTTATTTTCTAGTTTCAAGCTTTCACAAATTTGCATTTTAGCAGAAAACGGTAAGCCTAACTTTGATCTCATGCCATGGAGTAAATGTAGTGCTGGCACATATGGGTGAGTTGTAAAGTGAGACTCAACTTATCTTCAATCACAACAGGTTGTATAAAACAGAATGTAAAGGCCAATTGGGCGGTTTCAAATATGTCCTTAGCAAAAGGTAGACCATTAGTGCATGTTTTGTTGAAAATCAGAAGTGCTTTCCTGGCTAACTACGAGAGCACACACGTAGATCTTCACGTATGTTTGTGACGCAAAACCTTTGTGAGGTAGCAAGCAAACACATTCATGTCGATAAAGCAAACAAGGCCGGTTGTGGGGGCTGCAATTTCGCTTTCGTACAGTCCGGAATCTAAACATCGTGTTGACACATGGTATTGCTAAACCGGCAAAAAGAGCCAATTTAACCGATCAAGCCACTGCTTTTAGATCTTTAATCTTGTGGTTTACAAAGGGCCAGTTTTCATTTCATATCGGTTTCTACTATTTAAGCCTTTAGCCTTACATAAACCATTCTTTTTCATCAGAGATGAAATGATGAAAAAATATGCTAGGCTTGGCAGTGCAGGGGGATGCGAAGCGCCCATGCAGCCATACCTAGCCATGGAAAAAATTTCAAACTTGGTTTTTTTCCGCATAATTGTGTACAAATTGCTTAATATTTTCAAAACAACATTGCTACACGAGTGAAAAGGGGTCCAGTGCTTCAATGTTATCTTTTCCTTGCCTCGTGTCCGGATACATTCTTTCATCCTTAGAGGTCACTCTTATGCTTTAAACAATCTTGCGGTTCTTTTGAGCTACATACTTGACTTTGAAATCTTTTCTTACTCATAAAGGTTGGTTGTCGCGGGCTGTCTTTGTCAAGGGCTACCTTTCTGAAGTATGTTTCCTTCATAGGACTCAACTTTACTATATTTACAAAATTGCTCCACCCTACCTATGCTGTTGGTAGGGTGTAATTCATTCCTTTGGGCCCGCGGCCCGCTGCAATTTCCGGCTGTGGGTTGGGTCCCGGCAGCCGGACAGGAGACGATCACCATATTGGTCCCCCGAGTGATCATCGAGCGATTTCTGTGGTCCCATCGAGTATTCTTTGCATATTTCGAAATGCGACATTCTCAGTGATATGAATCAGAAGCGTCTGTGTCGCAAACCTTTTTGGTTGAAAATACCTTTTTCCCAGGAGAGCATTTTGCGCGGGCGTCAAATGCTTGATTGCGCACGTGCAAGTTTGGGAACCTGCCCAGTGGATGCAGTTTGTTCAGCAGTGTGTACTGCAACAACTGTCCTCTGTGTCACTTCTGGTGTGTAGGGTCCAATTTAAAGGCCTGAGTTGTTACTAGTTAAAATGACTGGCGCCGCCAAAACATCAATCAAGCACGTTTTGTGCGTCACTGGTGGTGCAATTTCCTTGATTTCAGATCGCTTTAAGCGTTTTTCAATCTTCCGGCCACAAGCAACTGACAATTGAGTACATTCCTTGAAGAGGTGGAATTGAAGTCTTGGCTCTCTTTCACCAAACAACAGAGGCTGCTTGGCGCGCTTAGAGCGGGGCATGCCCCGCTTCCAAGTGCGCCAAGTGGCTTCACAGGCCTCCTTTTTGGTTTTTGGTGCCTTTTTGAGTGTCTTTCGTCACGAATTGTCTGTTATAAAACTATATCTACAGACCTTAAGCATACCCTCTACGTGCTATACCTACACCTGTGTCTAGTGCAACTTCACCATTGCTTGTTGCAATCATGCTGTATGCCGTGCAAAGCATCGGCTTTGTCTGCTGAACTGTATCCATAGGCTAACCAACATTACCAAAGCCCTGTCGGGTTCCGTTTCATTCTGTTCTGTTCGAAAAGGATTTGCGCCGGCTCCCTTGTTTGCGGGCATGCGTATCTCCTACTTACCGCTTGACGCAACGCGAGAAATTTTGGTGAAGAAATTTTAATGTTGTTGCTGAAAGATGATGCGACCGCACCTAAAGAAGAACCGTGGTACAATTTCAGCATGAAAGTCCTCTTCCTCTCACTCATTCCTCGCCTGACACCGGTTCCAAGGAGCTGTTACATACATTTTCTGTTGAGTCTGGTACTCGCCGAATTTTCGAGCTTACAAGCTTGCTTTCAGTTTTCATATTGATAACTTTCTTCCTCCCGTTTTTTCCGGAGAAGCAAAATACTGCACGTGTCCAATCGATCCCTCGTCGAATATGCTTGTTTCCTCATGCTTTTCCGCAACACATGGCCGAGGTTTTGTACGTTGCGTTGGGCAGTTGCCGCAGTGAATCATACGGGCCCAATATTGCGTCTGCTACAGCCCAAGCGCACTGGCAATATAACCCTTAAGGCATGCGGCATCGTGCAGAGCGACGCTTGCCATAATCCCTGACATTCTTGGTTGAAGTACGAAGGGGTGCGCGCTGCCAGGGGTTACAGGGGCATTCGGGTGCACCAGTGGTGAATGAATTCCACTTGATTGAACTTCCCATATTGTACAGTTCCCCAAGACCCAAATGAGAACCCTGCCTGGATAGCTTGCCGGGCACAATGAGTGCGCAGGAAACCCCTGCTGACTCGGTGCGTCCAGGTGGGGCGACTCCTGTCGAAGAGCACATCACGTGCGCGGACAAGGAGACGATGAAACCGAAGAAGGTGAATGCCTGTCAGCCCACTCTCTATTAGTAAATCGCAGCGATGTGACTGTAAATGAACTCGCCGTTCTCCCCTTGGTTAGCAATGTTCACAATCTGTCGCACCGACGTTCTACTGCAACCGCAGGTGGCTACTTCGCCGGTGTCGCCCACACGCTCTCCACGAAAACGCGTCATTGGTGTCCCCATGTTCGCCAACACGCTGAGCATGTTGCCAAGTGACCCTGTGCTTTTTGAGCAAAGACCAGCCAAGTATGCTTGGTGGATCGATCTGCTCGTTCGTCGATGCAGCTTCAGGGCTCATCTGCTTGGTTCGTGTTCCGCGACAGGAAGGTCACTGGACCATCAGAACGCTTATACAACCCCAACCGCAAGCCACCTCCCGCCCTTGCGGCATTACCTCCGCAGACGCCTTCCAAGTATGTTTTGCGTTAAAGTGACAGTGTTTGTCTTACCTGGAGGAACACAGGACTTTTTGCAGTGTGATGTGGCCCGCGGCAGCGAGCCCTACTGCCGTCGGTGTGTTGCGTCACAGGAAAGTGAGTGGTGCATCGCCGCGGTTATATCAACCCCCCGATTCTGATCGTGAAAGGAAGCGCGAGGAGCAGGCACAGGCGCGGCGTGAGAAGGAAGACAGGAAGGCGAAGTTGAGCAGCACACCGTCTGAAAGAGAGGAAGCAATAAACCAGCGGATTTACTATGGTCCAGTGAAACATTCCAAGGATATCGGTGTGTTTGACTTCTCTGTTATCAGTGCTAAGCGGAGGCAGGGACCATGTCGAAGGTTGCAGGGCTGGGTGCATCCGTGCCGTCTGTCCAGGGGCGAATTTGGAAGCCAAGTACAATCCCAAGCCTCCTCCTCCTGTGAAGTTGCGTGCAGACCAGCAGGCAGAGTATTGTTCCCGTATGTACACGGATCGAGTGGAGAGGCTGGCAAACAATCACGAGAGGTTGAAAAGCAAGTACTTGCGTTCCGGCTCAAGCAAGCGGCTCACACAAGAGGAGGTGTGCAATAGATCCCCTATCATCAGCTGCTACCCAAGCGCTATCAAGACTCTGCGGGGTGAGACTGCTAGTTTCATTTCTCGAAACACCCACATCGACCAAAAAGACACCTCTCTTCGACGGAGATGAATTTGCGCAGTAGTGTTGATGAGCGGAGTCTGGCCCTGCGGCTGCCTATTTGTGCTCGAACAGCACGCCCATCCCATGTTGTAGGTCGCAGAATCCGTGGTCCGATTGTATGAGAAGCCGCGTGAACAGCAACGGGAGACGATTGCTCGTTTGGTGGAGGAGCATGTTGGCCCAGAAGCCAGACAGCAGTTGCGATTCTCCGCTGAGTGAGAGGACCCGGCCCCCGCTTTCCAAGGTTTTGGCTTGGTCCCCCCCCCCCCCAGGTCTGGCATGGAGAGGGTGCACATATGCCTTACTGTGGAGTGCATTACCTCAGGTTTGCAATTTTTTAAGCACTGTCTGTCTGTTTTTCTATCAATTCTTCTCAATCTTAATTGGGTCTCACCCCCCCAGTTTCGTTTCCAATCATCCAAATTAGGTCCCCGCCGGGTTTTGGCAGTGCGCAACGCTTGTGCAGTGCATTGGGAGTGTGGGGGCCGAACATCTGAGGACACACGAAACAGCCCAAGTGGGTTGCATGGGGGTGGGTCTGCTTTGGTCTGTGCAGCGCTGACCGTTTGCGTGCCGGCTGTTGATTGTATGATAGGGGTCTAAGTCTCAAGAGTTTCTTCTGCACAGTCCCCCCTTCTTTCACGGCATGGGTTGTCCCTCTGCCATGCATGGGGTTCAGCTGAGCCGAAGCAGAAGGGCTCAGATGTAAATTCTGGCTGCTGCAGCAGTTCACAATTCTTGCTGCATGAGTGCATGCGTTTGTGTGTTGCCAGAGCGTGCCAAGTGCAGTGTCTTTGGCTCTTCCCTGGTATAATTATCAATTGTGCACAGATTTAGGTGGGCTTTCCATCCCAGGCAACACGGGCTCCGCAGGCGGATGGGCTGTACGTGGTTTCTCTGCATGCAAGATGAGGTAACAGAAGCTGTTGCGGGACACGTACACCATCTTGCAACTACGGCCAAAGTTGCGTTGCACATGCCTGCGTGAATCTCTGCAAATGGTCAGAAAAGCCGTCGGAGCAACCAAGACCGATGAGCTCGAAGGGAGGCGGTCGCGAAAATCCTCAGATTTGGCGGCAACGAATCCCACCTATACATCAAACAATCAGGCAGTCATTTGGTGGCATGAATGTCAGGCTTCCCAAATGAGAGCGTAATTGTGCCCTGGGGATACAGTGTGACGAGCCGTGACCCCCCCTACGGTTTCCCCTTCTTCCTTTCTGTGCCAGGGACACCACATCGTGAGAGACGCAGGAGTGCAGTATTTTGCCCTTATCCCTCACATGAATGTGTCTCTGCCAGTGAGAGGGGTTGAAGTGACATGTTGACACATCTTGTGGGCATCCATGGAGTGCTATTTTTCACACTCGTGATACCGCGGCTCACCTGCTCTGCAGTGGTTTTGACGGAAAACCCCTGCCTGGTTGGAAGAATTTGTTTGCCACTGCATTTTGACTCCCGCAATTTCGGTTCCACATTCTAAATCCGTTTGTCACTATCTTTTAACCTTTCTTTTGGCTTGACCCAAATTCCCTTTCCGTCTCCGCCATTTTACAATCTCTGGACCCTCTGACCTCCTGTCCCCAATGATACCGAAAATCTATGTTGACTCTCTTGTCTAACCTGGCTGCACATCACCACGCAAAAACTGTCCAAAATTCCTGACTTCCTTTTCACCGTTCCAACGGTAATGTTCTTCACCCGCTGACCTTCTGATTTCCAGCTCTGATTTTGCACCGTGGTGAGCCCCCACTCCAGGGTCCTACCCAAGGTAGTGGTTTTTCGGAAGGCAGCGAGTGGTCTTGCACTGCACTTTTCGACGGAAGCCATGGTGAGACAGCAGCTGGAATCAGAAGGAAGGAACATACCAGCGGCTAGAGCTCACGTTCGTAAAATGCCAATTTGAGGCTGCGGGAGTGATTGGGTACGGCGCCACTGGGGGTCTACATGTCGTCGCAGGATTCAGCATTGTCCTGATATTAGCAATTTGATGGGGCCCGAGGTATGGTATGGCTCCGGACCGGGAAGGGGCTGGCTTCGCCGTGGACCACACAGAGGCGGATAGGCGAGCTCATTGTCCGTTGGAGGGCGCAGGGCCAGGAGAATCCGGAAAGCGACAAGGAAGAGGAGGTGGTGCCCAGCCGAGTGAGTGACGCTCTGATTTGGGTGCTGCAAAATGATGCGCAGAGGGCTGGTTTGTGTTGGCACTCAAGTGCGACAATGATTCAGATGATGAGGTCCCAGCCCAAGAAAAAGAAAGACGTGCGTGTCTGGCGCTGCACGCTGAAGAAGTTTGGAGGCTCCAAGTTTGATCCCATTGCTTTTTCTGAAGCCACAGTGCCTTCCCCAGCCAGTTTGTGTGGTTGCATCAGAGCCGGATTGGTTGGCTGAGTGCCACTGTGTCTGACACTTCGCAGTATGTTTGATTTGTTGTAGGCAGTTATTGGGTTGGTGCGCAGTGGTCTGTTATTGAGTGTTGTCCCCCAAAAGTGGGGTGCAGCGTTCCGCCTCTCTGACTGCCGCATCCGAGGGACGGCATGCCGAACCCTCAAGCTCAACAGTGTGTTTTTGAGGAACACTGCTCTCCATGTTCTGTCCTCTCCCGTGGGTGGTATCAAATGGCTAATCCAGGCCCATCTCTTTTGTGCATTCACATTTGTTGCACGATGCAGTATCCGATGGAGATACATTCTTGTTGTCCAACATGCCGCTGTTTAGCGAGTTTCGTGCTTAATGTTGGGTAATTTAGCACTCTTCTTCCAGCGTCATTTTTGACGCATGATGGGGTGGCATTGTCTGGTGTCTTTTCTCACTCCAGCACAATATGCGGTCACTCTGATATTTTTTCCTGCCATGGTTTAGCGCCGGCTTTTGTGTTCTTGTTGCATGGTCTCAACGGATCAGAACCATATCAGTCGTTGATAACTGCATTTTGACATGTCCTCTCAAACCCACAGATTCTTACACAGCAGGGCTTTTGAGAAATCCAATTTTTGGTTTTTTCAAACAGCATTGAACTGAAGAGGCAATTTTTGAGGTCAAGTTCTGTATGTTGCGAATGGCATTCACTTTGCGCCATTGAGTTCTTTTGTCTACTGAAGCAAAAGGACGTTTCGACGTTCTGCCTTGTACATGTCAACACGGATTTGTGCTGTGCAACGTTCTTCGTTTGAGTTGTCACCCCTGCTTGAGTCATGGGGGGGGGGGGGGGCATGCACCTTTTGTATTTAGATAATCTGCTTGACACCATTGTTCTCTTTATTGTTGCCCCGTGAGGTGCCAGGTTGCTGAGCTGGTACCCCACTTTACCTACATGCCCTGAGGACTGCATTGTACATGCTGTTCCCTGGTTTTCCCTGGGCCAAAGCTCAGCAACACATTTGTCTTGGGTTTGCGCTGGTACCCGTGTCTTCTACAACTGCAGCAGTGCAAATGAGTGGGTGCCAAAGTTGCTGTCCAGTGCCTTTCTGTGAGGGTCCATTTGGGGGGATGTAATTCCCCAAAACAGTGTGCACCTCCGCGCACCGTGCACCCGCGCCCACATACCGGGGCAACGGTGTTGCATATCATGTGGTGGTCTGTCCTGCCCGGAGGGAACAGAATGACACCACAAATCTCCAATTCACCGCAAACTGGATCACGTGCAATAAACATGTGTGCACCCCTCTTTTGGCGTAGACTCAACTGAGTTTCTCAACTCCTACTGCTCCCCACCAATATGGAAGTTGACCCAGTACAGGTACCGGTGAGCGCGGCAATGGATCGTGAGGAGAACGACCTGCAGGGGGGCAGAAGTGCAGGCTGGAACCGTCGCCAACCCAGAATTGAATGATTTCAATCTACCCCCCCCCCCCCCCCTCTAGACTACGGCCTTGTCTAACTTACAGCGGGCCGTATTAATTCCGTATCTAATTTAATTCGGTACGAAATGTAGTGCAACCGCATAAGACATGGTTTTGGTGACACATCTGCCAGTGACATGGAGTGATGGACACGTTTGTTGTGATTCCTTGCCCAGTTGCCCAGTTGAACCCATCGAGCTCTGATTTTGGGGGTATGTGCATTATCTTCCCCTTTCTTCCACCAGCACGTGCGTGCCGTTAGTTGTATGTGTCGCGCACAAGCTACGGCCTTGTCTAAGCTACAGTAGGTGGAGGGACATTGCTGGTTCCTGGGCAGGGGGGGGGGTACACACAGGTCCAGTCCTCATGGTCACATGTAGGAGGTTGTGGGCATGTGATAATTGCAGGCAATTCTGCGCAAACCTTGGTGTTGCTGCTGTAGCAGCTGTTTCGCCAAATCACCTCGAAGAGGGTTGTTAGATCAAGCGCAGGTGCGTACGCCATATACCCCCCTTTTTTGGGGTCATTCGCGTACGATACCCCAAGGTATGGTACCAGATGTCCAACCCCTTGTAAAATCATCATTTTAGGAGAGAAAATGATCCCCCAATGCGCCCTCTCTGTGAGGGTAGCGGGTAGGCGAAAGGTGCGGTAATGTACTGTCTCAGACAATGAGTCTGAAGAGCCGGATCGTCCAAGCACAATGTCGAACAATTGTCAATGGCACCGGACAGTATGAAAGAAAAAAGAGTGGCAAAGGGGGTGCACCTTGCTGTGCGTGCACGGTGCACTGATTTGGGGATTCAAGCGCAGGCCAACAAGGCAGCTCCAGCATCAGCTGGATTGCAGAACGGCTCCAACGTTCTCAATATGCGGCACTTTCAGTCCCAGTAGAATCAATTTCTCAAGCTGCAGGGCCCCGTCAGGTATCTAACAAAGTACCCCCCCCCCCCTTTGTCGTTCCCCGGGGGTGGGGGACCGTCACTTGGTCAACCCAAAATTTTTCGTTGCGGCTCATTGTGTTGTTGTGTGGGTGACTGTGTTGTGGGGCACTGCCATTTGTATCCCTTGCACTCATGGCAGGATGTTTTGCTCACTTTTGCTGAAATGGAACTTGACCGCACAACCATGTTTCCCCCTGGGACAAATGTGATTTTCATCCGCTCCATGGCGGAACCTGTTTTGGCGCAGGTTGTTGGACATTCGGAGCACGGTGATGCAAATCGCCGCATCACTTTTGACTGTGATGGCAAGACCGTCTTACACGACCGTGCGTCTGTTCGGCGCTTCTTGAATGTGCGTGTACGGTGGTGGTGCGGTCCCCCAGGGGGGGGATGGGGGACCGTCACTTGGCAACCGTCCCCCAGGGGGTAGTGGGGGGTCGTCTTCCCTGGGGTGGGGAACGACAAGGGGGGGGGGGTACGCAATGTCGCACAGGGGGGGCAGACGCAGATGAGCTGGCATAGCCTGCTCACCGTATGGTATTCAGTTTGCTTTTTCTCCTCTTGTTCCACATCGGCTGCAGTGCCCCTCTCTTTGCACCATGTCTGGCTACACCCCCATTGATGCTGAGACCAGCAACCGTCGCCTGGCAGCTGCAGCTCTTCTGGCTGTCTCTGCTGGTGCGTGTCTTGGAGTTGCCCTCAGTCATTCCACTATGACTTCTACCCTCTACGCCGCCCCAACCGCTGTGCGCACACAGCCAACCACTGCCCAGATCCGAATGCAGCCAGCTCCAGTGCATGCCCGACACTTTGCTGCTGACATGACCCCAGAGCAGCAGACTGTCGCTGCTGCCCAGGCTGTCCCATTTACCATGGAGACTGCTGTGGCCCAGCCAAGCGTATGCCTCAGCCGTGCCTAAACGTGTTGTGCATTTGTACTTGCGTAAGTTGTTTGTTCTGCAAGCCCCCGAGTCGGCAGTGGCACAGATTTGATTCAGGTTGATTCTGTCTTCTTTCAGCATCTCTGCCGATGCGGTGGAAACAGGGGCAGCGGCGCCTGAGCGGAATGTCTGTCGCCAGTGTAACATGTTTGTTTGCGGCACCACGGAGTATTTGCGGCCCCTGAATGCTCGTGTGACACTGTGATTGTTCTGCAGTCTGGCTCGAAGTTGTGGACTCTGCTGGCCTTGCCTCTCATTGGTGCTGTTGCTGGTTTCTTCTACAACATGGGAAGGAGCGAGAAGAAGGTGGCAGAGGCCGTCCCATTGCAGGCGATGGATCCGTTGGGTGTTTCCTCTTCTGATTATTACACCCGCCTGACCATGGCGGCCGCAACTGCCGGTGTGTTTGGCCTGCGGATTGAGCTGCTGTTCGTGTTCTCGTCGGATCGGCATCGACGTGTGATGCAGACGATTTGGCGACACATGGACGGCTGCTGAAGGATGGCGGGGGGCATGAGGAGAGTGCGAGAGAGCAGTAGGGGTGAGCAGTTGCGTCGAAACGTGCCGTAAGCGCCAATCGACAGCGTGGCAAGTGTTGAAGACGAGATGAAATCGAAACCTCAGGCTGATGTCGTTGGGCGGCCAAAAGCGTCGTACCAGGGCGAAACCACCGATTTCTCTTTTGCTTGATCAGAGTACACCAACGTCAAGTCCAACGAAATCTTCGAGGAGGCCAAGACCATCATGCCTGGTGGCGTGTCTTCGCCTGTGCGCGCGTTCAAGAGTGTGGGAGGCAACCCTGTTGTGTTCGACCGTGTCAAGGGTGCCTATGCCTGGGATGTGGATGGCAACCAGTACATTGACTACGTCGGCACTTGGGGACCTGCCATCTGTGGCCATGCCCACGACGAGGTGTTTCACCTTCACCCCAGCACATTCTTGTTGGATTCTACGACCTGCTTTTTCTATTCTTGCGTTCCTAAGGCGAGTTTCTCGTTGATTTCCAGTCAGTGTTGTTTTCCCACCGGATTCATCGTGCTTTGTCAGGTTCTTGACTCCGTTCGTGAAACCATGGTGAAGGGTACCTCGTTCGGGGCCCCATGCGAGCTTGAGAACGTCCTGGCCAAGAAAGTGATTGAGGCAGTTCCGAGTGTTGAGATGGTGCGTTTCACCAACAGTGGTACGGAGGCATGCATGGGAATGCTGCGTATGGTCCGTGCATACACCAAGAAGGAGAAGGTGTGCTGGAACCCTCGCATTTTGCTCACAGTCTATGTCAATTTGTGTCAATGCTTCTGTGCCTGATTCGTTTGCAGTTTTTAGCCTGAACAGTGCAAAGTCGAAGTTTCAAAAACCAAAAATGGTAACCAGCCACAACAATGAAATACCATTTTGAAAGAATAATTCGCACCCTCTTAATGTGTTTTTGCCGTATTTGGCTCAGTCAGCTCACAGCTTGCAGCTCACTAATCGAAATTGCCCAAATTGGTTTTTTTTCCGATATTTTGACCACCCACAATGGTCAAATGGACAGATCCGTGGGGAAAATTCGATGCTTGAAACAGGTGCGGGATTTTCCCCACAGTTTTTACGTGTATGTGCAGAAGATTCTCCGTGCGGACACACAACCCCACATCTATCACCTCTTGAGCGCATTTCACAATTAGGTCTTACAAAAATTGGCAGCTGATGCGACGTCGTCTGTTGTCAGTCAGAAAGTTAGGGGTCGATGATGGGTGTCAGTAGTCAATTTAGCAGGTTTTTTTTGGTATTAAATCACGCACCATATGTTTTGCACTGTGATGTTTTAGGGTACACACCATGGACTGCTTTCTGGTGCGCAAAGGAGGCACCGAAAATACTGCAGTGCCCAATTTGATGCACCAATTGCAGGTTCTCTCTGCCCCAAAAAAGGACACCTGTAGGAGGGCTGCAAAAGCAACGTTGTCGCCGAACACATATGGTGAAGTTCAGTTCTTCAACATTTTCAGACATCTCAGGAATTATTGCTGGCTGCTTTGTTGTATTGGGAATGCCATGCACACAGTGCACAGTTTTGGATGTTGGCAAATACTTGCACCCTAGCTACCTTTTGGTGGTAAAACATTGATCCTGTGCCCTTGGTTTCCTATAAAGGAAAAGTGCTTCCATGAATAGTCAAATATTTTTGGATTGTTCATTTTTCTGAAATGGATTCCGAGGAAATAATACGGTCACCACCAACCGTATTACTTGGGTGAGTGACCCAGCCTCTGCGTGCGCAGTGCGCATGCAGTGCGCACGCATGCGTGCAAGAACTTCCCCATTGTGTGCCTCATGGGGATCGGGATCCCAGGACCTTTCTACTTGCACTCAGGAGGTGCAGAATTTCCCCCTTGATTTTTGGGATGGGTGCTGAATGTTCCCCATGCAGAATTTTCCCCTGCGGAAAAATCTCCATACAGAAAATCCCCCCGTTTATCACATGCAGGGCATAAACCCTCTTTGTGTGTTTCTCGCCTATGGGGTGCTCCGGAGTGGGGGTTCCTTTGGGATATTATGACCACTCACAATGACCAATTCTCACTTAGCGTGCGTAATGCATTTCTGGTGCAGTTCTTGTTCTAGGATGTTAAGCACGGAGGGTTGCACAAATTACCTCTGGAATATTGGTTTCTGGAGGGGCCGCAAGCAACCAAGATTTGTCGTTGCAGGCAGGTGTTTTGGTTCTCTAACAAGACACAGAGGGCAAGGGGCACACTACAGCACGTGCAGTCACGCCGCCTGAAGAGCAAGGTGAAAGGAGAGGAGGCATGATGGCCGAAGAGTGCATGCAAAGGCATCAGTGTTGCCAATTTCCGATGGGTGAGTCTTTTGATGTTACATTACCAATACAAAGCATATGTAGCACATTTTGCCCATTTCTGGTGCAGTTCTTGTTCTAGGATGTTAAGCACGGAGGGTTGCACAAATTACCTCTGGAATATTGGTTTCTGGAGGGGCCGCAAGCAACCAAGATTTGTCGTTGCAGGCAGGTGTTTTGGTTCTCTAACAAGACACAGAGGGTGCAGTCACGCCGCCTGAAGAGCAAGGTGAAAGGAGAGGAGGCATGATGGCCGAAGAGTGCACGCAGCATCAGTGTTGCCAATTTCCAGTGGCTGAGTCTTACCAATACAAAGCATATGTAGCACATTTTGCCCATTTCTGGTGCAGTTCTTGTTCTAGGATGTTAAGCACGGAGGGTTGCACAAATTACCTCTGGAATATTGGTTTCTGGAGGGGCCGCAAGCAACCAAGATTTGTCGTTGCAGGCAGGTGTTTTGGTTCTCTAACAAGACACAGAGGGCAAGGGGCACACTACAGCACGTGCAGTCACGCCGCCTGAAGAGCAAGGTGAAAGGAGAGGAGGCATGATGGCCGAAGAGTGCATGCAAAGGCATCAGTGTTGCCAATTTCCAGTGGCTGAGTCTTACCAATACAAAGCATATGTAGCACATTTTGCCCATTTCTGGTGCAGTTCTTGTTCTAGGATGTTAAGCACGGAGGGTTGCACAAATTACCTCTGGAATATTGGTTTCTGGAGGGGCCGCAAGCAACCAAGATTTGTCGTTGCAGGCAGGTGTTTTGGTTCTCTAACAAGACACAGAGGGCAAGGGGCACACTACAGCACGTGCAGTCACGCCGCCTGAAGAGCAAGGTGAAAGGAGAGGAGGCATGATGGCCGAAGAGTGCACGCAAAGGCATCAGTGTTGCCAATTTCCGATGGGTGAGTCTTTTGATGTTACATACCAATACAAAGCATATGTAGCACATTTTGCCCATTTCTGGTGCAGTTCTTGTTCTAGGATGTTAAGCACGGAGGGTTGCACAAATTACCTCTGGAATATTGGTTTCTGGAGGGGCCGCAAGCAACCAAGAACCGCCTGTGCAGGGGTGCTGTGGTTCTCATGCTCGATGTCTCCATTTTGTGATGGGTTTAGGTGCCAATATGAAGCACCCTCCACTCTCTGAGGTGCTTTGACAGAGGCAATCGACCTTGAGGGTTTTCCAACGGCCAGGAGGCAGCAAAGATTGATGTACCAAAATCTTGCTCCTGCCAGCATTTTCAAGGATGCAGGTTGTTCATATTACCTCTAGAACCATTTTTTCTGGAGGGGAGGCTACACAACCAAGATTTGTTGCTTTTGTGGTCATTGTTTGTGTTTTGTCAAGTTTGAAAACAATTGCTTTTCTAGTGCCTACTACTCGTTTGCCTATTTGCCTATTTATGTCGATCAGACCCTGTGGTTCTTGACGGCGCTGTCAGCATTTTCAAGGATGCAGGTTGTTCATATCACCTCTGGAAACCTGTTTTCTGGAGGGGAGGCTACACAACCAAGATTTGTTGCTTTTGTGGTCATTTTTTGTGTTTTGTCAAGTTTGAAAACAATTGCTTTTCTAGTGCCCTAATCGTTTACCTATTTGCCTATTTATGTCGATCAGACCCTGTGGTTCTTGACGGCGCTGTCAGCATTTTCAAGGATGCAGGTTGTTCATATCACCTCTGGAAACCTGTTTTCTGGAGGGGAGGCTACACAACCAAGATTTGTTGCTTTTGTGGTCATTTTTTGTGTTTTGTCAAGTTTGAAAACAATTGCTTTTCTAGTGCCTACTACTCGTTTGCCTATTTGCCTATTTATGTCGATCAGACCCTGTGGTTCTTGACGGCGCTGTCAGCATTTTCAAGGATCCAGGTTGTTCATATCACCTCTGGAAACCTGTTTTCTGGAGGGGAGGCTACACAACCAAGATTTGTTGCTTTTGTGGTCATTTTTTGTGTTTTGTCAAGTTTCAAGTTTTCTTTGCTTTTCCAGTGCCTCCTCATCGTTTGTCTGATTGCTTATGATGTTGATCAGACGCTGTGGTTATGGCGCTGTCAGCATTTTCAAGGATCCAGGTTGTACATACTACCTCTTGAAACGTGTTTTCTGGAGGGGAGGCATGCAACCAAGATTTGCTGATTTTCTGCTCTCCTTTCCATGTTGTGTTAACATATTCGCACGTCCCCCGTTTCAGCATCAGGGGGCTGGGAAGTATGCATTGCATGATTTTGCATCATTCAGCAACCATGAATGTGATTTTGGTTCCATGGCACTCCGTTTGCTGTTGTGTATGTTCCCATTTCTCTCGGGATCATTCAGAATGCGCCAACACGGTGGGTTTTGGCTCTTTCCCTGGGTTTAATGACCTTTTGGTCCAATGCGCCAAAAGTTCGTCCTGTTGGGGGGGGGGGGGGTAGATGATCACATTTTTGAGCAAATGGGGCTGCAAAGTGGACGGTGCACAAGACAGGGCAATGCTCAAGGGACCACAGATTATTCTCAATCCGAATTGTCGTCATTGTGCCCCTTTCACTGTGCATGCTTGACATCTTTCTCCAAATCAACGTCAATGCATGTGGCCAGAAACTTGTGCTGCAAAACGTTCTTGGGGTGAACTTTACAATCCCAAAATTGATTTGCAAAAGAAGCGGCCTCGCCGGTGGTCAAAATCTGGTGTTCCTGGTCGGTGCACGTTGGTTGCTGTGATCCGGCTATACGCGGCCTTTTTGCATTGCTAGGGGAGGTGCGATAAGTGACACACACCCAGTTTGCCCCGCCAGAGTGTGCCCGTTTCCGAACCAAGGGTTGCTGTGGTGCATCTGGGGATGCAACAGCGCGGGTTTGAATTTGTATGCGGCCATGGTAGCTGCCTGTTGGCAAAACGAGGTGGTGAGCAACACAGGCATCGTCCAAAACGGACGAAAATCTCAGACATATCGCCAGTACAGCATGCAAACCTGGGGTGTTCCGAATAGCCCTTTTCAAGGGCTTTCCGAATATACCCCACATACCCCCCCCCCCCTCTCTCCGGAACACTCAGCAGGCACAAAGGAGGCAACAATGGCACCAACCCCCGAAAACCCACCGAGTTGGCGCAACGGTCGATGATGCCGAGAGATTTGTTGCAGCTGTTTGCCTTTTTCATCAATGGATATTTTTGTGAAGCCACAGGTTGTCACCCAGTCACCATCAGATGGGCATGTTCAATGGTAACTTGGAGGGGAGGTTCCATGCCCCTTGAGGCCATATGTGTTGGTAGGTAAGAAGCCCTGGGTAGCGGTACACTATTGGACCAAAGCCACTGTGTTCAAACGAGCCCAGGGTGTTGTGCATTGCTCTGCATGTTTTTTTTTCCTTCCCCTTAATTTCGATTGTGGTGTGCATTGCCTCAATGAGCATTTCTTTCCAAAGTTGTGTTTTTTCCCCCCACAAAATCCCCCCCCCCCGTTTGCCAAAAAAGCAGAAATGCAGTAGGTTCTCTTTCTGACAGTGCGGTTCGTTTCTCACACCAATTTGCATTGTTTTCCTTTCCTGCTCCCTTTTGAAGTTATGGGCCTTGGTGTGGTTGCAATCCAGTAGCTCTTGGTAGGTGGCTGTGTTAAACAAGGTCAGTGTACAAAACGTTCCACCTACATTTTCACTCAGCACACCTCAATCAGCCCCAGCAGCCCCCCTGTCCCCTCCTCTGGTTTGCATTTGTCTGTTTTTTAATTAGGTCTCAGCCCCCCCCCCCCCCTGTCAGTTTTTCAGAGCCCCTCTGTACTTCTCTGTCTTGTGCCATTTCCCATTATTTGCAGACCCCCCCCCCACTTGAAACCCACTTTTTAGGGGTCGGGGGGGGGTCAAAAATGTCGAAAAAATGACCCCCCCTTTTTTTGGGTCGAAAATCATGAATCTTTTGGTTTTTTTGGATTTTGAGCCGAAAAAGTGTTTCCGGGTCCCGACTCCATAGGGTTTGTATGGGGCGGAGTGGGACGAGCGCTAACGCAGTTTATGCACTTTTCAGCCATTTTTGCTATGTTGGCGGTTTTGGCAACCTCAGTGACCCCGTGGTACCCACCCTGAGGGGTGCGAGTGGGGATGTTGTGACAGTATATGCCTCCCAGGATACGAAAGGACGTTTTTTGCAGTGTCTAGTCTTGCTTATGGCCGTTCACAACCCGTGCCAAAGACGCGAAATGACTGTTTCCACCAATAATGGCCTAGTGAATGGGGAGGTACACAACCTGCTTATGCAGTTTTTCACCCCAGGCAGCTCAAAAATCGAAGTTTTCGAAACTTGTTTTTTTGATATTGTGACCACCCAAAATGACATTTCAAACTATGCAAAGCATGTTTAAGGCCGTATTTACGTGTTTTTCACCCTATTTGGGTGTTAGGTCCGGGGGGGGGGGGGCTCCCAAGGGACGGGTGCACAACCTGCTGATGCAGTTTTTCACCCCGGACAGCTCAAAAATCGAAGTTTTCGAAACATATTTTTTTGATATTGTGACCACCCAAAATGACCATCCAAGCTATGGAAAGCATGTTTTAGGCCGTATTTACGTGTTTTTCACCCTATTTGGGTATCAGGTCGGGGGGGGGGGGGGGGGGGCTCCCAAGGGACGGGTGCACAACCTGCTTATGCAGTTTTTCACCCCGGACAGCTCAAAAATGGAAGTTTTTGAAACTTGTTTTTGTGATATTGTGATCACCGAAAATGACCATCCAAGGTATGTAAAGCATGTTTTAGGCCGTATTTACGTGTTTTTCACCCGATTTGGGTATTAGGTCCAAGGGGGGGGGGTCTCCCAAGGGATTGGTACACAACCTGCTTATGCAGTTTGTCACCCTGGGGAGCTCAAAAATCGAAGTTTTCGAAACTTGTTTTTTTGATACCGTGATCACCTAAAATGATCATCCAAAGTATGTAAAGCATGTTTTAGCCGGTATTTATGTAGTTTCCACCCTATTTTGGGTGTGTGTTGCTCGCGGTAGATTCTCTGCGAGGTGGACTTGCCGAAGGCAATAGAATTGGACTTTTTCGGAAACCCTTCTGTCGCCCCTGGGATGGGTTCAGGTGATGATTTAGTGACAATACGGGTACTTGAGCACCCATGGGGACCCTCATAGTGGCTGCCAAGCTCATATAGCCCTAGCCATGGCCCCCCCAAAAGCCCTGAAATTGCCGTTGTGTAGGCTGTTTAGTGACACCTGCAAGATTTCTGAAATTTGCCTTTTTCCGAAACCCTTCTGTTGCCCCTGGGATGGGTTTGGGTGATGATTTAGTGACAGTACGGGTACTTGAGCACCCATGGGGACCCACGTAGTGGCCACTGGGCCCGTCTAGCCCGAGCCATGGGCCCCCCGAAAGCTTCAAAATTGCCGTTTGTAGGTGGTTCAATGGCCTTTGGTGTGTGCACAAACTGCAGGTTTCCACCCTCTACAGGTCAAAAATGGAAAATTTTTGCAAAACATTTTTTTGATATTGTGACCACTTACAATAATGAAATATATTATGTAAAGCATGTTCTAGCCCCCTTTTATGTGTTTTTCACCCTATTTGGGTGTGGGGGGGGGGGGGGGGGGGCTCCCAAGGGGTCTAGGGCACAGTTTTCCAGCCTCGGCAGCTCAAAATGGGAATTTTCTGAAACTGATTTTTCTGATACTTTGACCATCCAAAATGATCAAATATCCTATGTAAAGCATGTTTTAGCCCCACTTTATGTATTTTTCACCCTATTTGGGTGTTTGGGGGGGGGGGGGGGCTCCCAAGGGGTCTAAGGCACAACCTGCTTATGCAGCTTTCCAGCCTCGGCAGCTCAAAAATGGAAATTTCCGAAACTGATTTTTTTTATATTTCGACCATCCAAAATGATCAAATATGCTATGTAAAGCATGTTTTAGCCCCTCTTTATGTGTTTTTCACCCTATTTGGGTGTTGTTGTTGGGGGGGTGGCACCCAAGGGGTCTAGAGCACAACCTGCTTATGCAGTTTTCCAACCTCGGCAGCTCAAGAATGGTTGTCCCTCTCCCCTCTTCGAGGTGCCTTGCCGAAGGCATTAGAATTTTGCTTGCTCGTCCCACTGTTTCAGCCAAGTTCTCTTGGTCAAGCACTGTGGTGTTGAGTGCGTGGACTGCACTGTGGTCATTTTTTTTGCGTGTCACGTCAATATTATGACGAGCTGCTGAGATGGTGAGGAGGTGGGGGATTGCATCAATGAGATAACGGAGATACCCACCACTGATGATCACCATTCCTCTTTTACTCTGGCATTGCGTCACCACAATGCCCCGTGTCAATTTCAGGTCATCAAGTTCGAGGGCTGCTACCATGGCCATGCTGATGGTTTCCTGGTTCAAGCTGGTTCTGGCGTTGCCACCTTGGGTCTGCCTGATTCCCCTGGTGTCCCTGCAGGCTCCACTGCTGGCACTCTTGTTGCCCAGTACAACGATTTGGATTCTGTGGAGCAGCTTTTGAAGAACAAGGATGTCGCAGCAGTTATCTTGGAGCCTGTTGTGGGTAACTCTGGTTTCATTCCACCCACCAAAGAGTTCCTTGAGGGCCTTCGAGAGCTGACCACTAAGTACGAAGCGCTTTTGGTCTTCGATGAGGTTTGTGATCCGGTTGAGGGCAATGTTGTCGAGGCAAACAAAATGTTTTTGGCCAGGCAGATCGTGAGCTTGCTCAGGGTCAAGGTCAAGGGGGAAGCGTTAGTGCGCCGGGCGCGCGACAGGCATGTTTTTTGACCCGTGCCCCACCGGTGACCTTTTAGGGGGTGCACTAAGTGCAGTGCGCGCGCGGTGCAACTGTTTGAACGTCTAGCCGTCCTAAAACCTCATACTTTGTGATACTATGGGCATAATTGTTGTTTGAAAATGGGTATTTTGATGCATTCTCACCCAGTTTCACCCATTTTCATCCATTTTTTGCTCGTTTCCACCATATCCCCTCCTTACTAGGTTGATTTCTCCCCCCCATGGGAGCCCCAAGAAGGCATGAGTGATGTAGCCATATTGATGTCTCCCCACCATGGGGACCCCGAGAAGGCAGGGGTGATGTAGCCATATCGATGACTCCCCCATGCGGACCACCCGTCACCCCCCCTATGGACCATGGGTGCATGTCCCGCCTCATGTTTGGACTAACAAAAGCAACTCGGCCACCACGCAAGATGAGGCAGAGGATGAGGCAGAAGTGTGTGTGTTGTGTTGTCAGAAGCGTTCCACCATCACAGTTTGTGGTGAGTGTGAAGAGCACTGTTGTGCTGAATGTATTGACACCCAGACTTGTGGGACCAATGTTGTTTGTAAAGTACAATACAAATGACATTTGGAGTTGTTGAATTCACAGCTATTGCCTTATTATGCAGCGTGTTCTGTAGGGAAGGTGTGCAGTCCAACGTGGTCTAATTGGGGGCCTTCTCCATGAGAGGGTAAATCTAGGGCTGAAGTTGGGATAGTTAATAGAAAAGTAGTGCGCCGGGTGCATGCCAGGCATGCGCCGGGCACACGTTCCCCCAAAGAGGGGAATTCGGAAAGATGTGAGATTGAACAGCATCTGATCGCAGGCCTGTTGCCACCGTTCTCTAGGTCATGACCGGGTTCCGTATTGCTTACGGTGGTGCCCAGGAGTACTTCGGTGTCACTCCTGATGTTACCACGATGGGTAAGGTGATCGGAGGTGGGCTTCCAGTCGGTGCGTATGGTGGCCGCAAGGATATTATGGAGGTTGTGGCTCCTGCTGGCCCCATGTACCAAGCTGGCACTTTGTCTGGAAACCCTCTCGCCATGGCAGCTGGTATCAAGACCATGGAAATCCTGCAGCGCGAAGGTATGCAAGCGGTGCACAACAGAACCTGGCCCGGGTCAGAGAACCACTGTCACACAGCAGTCAGCAGGGAGCGCTGTGGTGGGTTGTGGGCTGGAAAACATTTAAGACAAGGCACAGGTGGAGGGGAACCTAAGGATTGCATTCATTTACCGATACTGCTCAACGAAGATGATTCTTGAAGAGCGCTCTTATTGTCTCATTGGATTGTTATTGTAGGCAGCTACGAGCATTTGGACAAGATCACAAAGAAGCTGATCAACGGTATCCTTGAAGCTGGGCGCGACGCTGGGCATGAAGTTTGCGGTGGCAGCATCTCTGGCATGTTCGGTTTCTTCTTCTGCAAGGTTTGTCTGCAGGCTTTTTGTCGATTTCGCAGTGTAACACGCCTGAGCTGTGGCGTCGTGCATGGTTACGTGATTTTTGGGGTTGTTTGTACTGTGACCCCCTCCCCCGAGATATGTATGCATGCGTTGTTCACCCAAACCAACTTCTTACAGCCGGCTCCAGTGGATTTTCCTGGGTCTGTGGGATTGGAGGCGTGTTGAGGGGTTGGCACCTTCTGTTACAGCAGTGTTGTTTTGTATGCTTGTCTCTGCTCATGAAGCCGCAGCTACTCCCACAGTCATGCAATGGTTGAGTTCATCCTGCAGGTCCAATTCCTAATCGCCTTGAAGAGGGTTGTTGGATCAAGTTGAGTTCATCCTGCAGGGCCAATTCCTAATCACCTCAAAGAGGGCTGTTCGATCAAGTGCAGGAGTGGACGCCATATCCCCCCCCCCCCCCCTTTTTTGGGTCCCAATCCACACTTAAGTAGGTCTTACCCTTCGCGTAGGATACCCCAAGGTATGGTACCGGATGTTTAACCCCCTTGTAAAATCATCATTTTTGGAGAGAAAATTTTTTTCCGATATTGACCCCCTTACCCCTTACCCTGTATCCAGGTTCCGCTTTTTTGGGGGGTGGGTGGGGGGGGGGGGGGCTTTGCTTATTTATTTGCTTATGACCAAATATCTCATGTAAAGTATGTTTTAGACTGATTGACTGACTGTGCTCCCTCCCTCGAAGAGGCAATACACCTCTGGCGTGAATGTTGTTTTATCCAGGGTGGCACCTGTGTAGTGAAAAGCATGTGCAGAGTTTTGGATGTGTGCATTTTGGTGGTAGACACACCCACTCACCCCATCCAGCCACATTTTGCCATGTGTCACAGGGCCCTGTGAACCGCTATGCTGATGCTACTGCTTCTGACACTGAGAAGTTTGCAAAGTGGCATCGTATGATGTTGGAGCGTGGTGTGTATTTGGCCCCTTCGCAGTATGAAGCTGGGTTCACATCGTTGGCCCACACTGACGCAGATATTGACCGTACCATTGCCATCGCACGGGAGGTGATGAAGGAGCTTTAAGCAGGTATGAGCGTGGGGATATCTGTGCTTCACAGGTTTTTATGGTCGCTCCTGGTGGATGTTGGATGTTTTTGGTTGAGTGCTATTCCATAGTGGTTGGTTTTGAGGTGGGGGATATGTTTTTGGGCAACCTGTGTGTTTGCAACCATGTTTATTTTCCTGATCGCTAATTTTTGGTGAGTAGATCGCATTTGTCCCTTCACATGAAGTCAGCCAAGTGTCAATTGTCATCTACCATTTTATCAGGGATTGTAGTTTTGGTGGCCATGTTCATGGATGCAAAGATTTTCGGTGCAGCACAAGCAGAATTGTTTGAAGATCCTCTGCAATGTGTGCCCAGCTTATCTCTAGCAGAAGGGTGATGCCTTTTGCCATGTGTACATTTTGTGAGTGACAGATGGCCTGCAACAAAGGCCTACAAATACAACAGGAGATAAGCTGCAGTAATTGTGCTGGGCCGAGTCCCACACAGCAATTATATATGCCAGTCTCAGGGTACGTCTGTTTTTCGTGGTTCGAGGAACAGTTTTTTGACGTTTATCGGTGCAATGTATTTTTGTTTGTTGTGGCCAGGGGTGTCCATGGTAAGGTCACCAAGCAAAATAGTTGCTGTGCTAGGAAAATTTTTTTGTAAGGAAGTACTGTCCCATTCACTACTTTTGTTATCAGGATTGCATTTTTTGTGCGATTCGGCACAAGTGTTTCGCGGAAAGAAAGAGTGTAATGGACACGTGAGGAATCCGCGAAAAGAAAATGTGTGCCAAAACGTGCCCCTGCCAAGGCAAAAGAT
This sequence comes from Eutreptiella sp. 'Long Island Sound 2002', assembly GCA_964036045.1. NCBI lineage: Eukaryota > Euglenozoa > Euglenophyceae > Eutreptiales > Eutreptiaceae > Eutreptiella > Eutreptiella sp. 'Long Island Sound 2002'. Next base: position 58,797,333 of record OZ038391.1, read on the forward strand.
GATTTCCGGCTGAGTTTATTGCATCAAAAAGTATTTGTACGTTTGTCAGCTGTGTAATTTTGGAAATGTGCTGCAGATGCTGCAATAGCCACAAAAATTGGCAACATCATAAACAGCGTGTAGCGTGTGTATTTGCCTCTTCCATCCCAGCAGTTGCCCTTTTCGTTGATTAGCATCTGTTATAGGATTACAATGCACTGCTCTCAACCACAGTTTTGGTCAGTAAACCACAATCTCCTGGGGTGGGTTAACCCCCCTACCCCTGAAACCAGATTTCATAATACAATTTACAAAAGGAATTATTGCTTACTGCTATTTTTATTATGAAACAATATTTTGGATTTTGAGCTCCAGACTCCCTCCCGCCACCAGGCAACCCCCCGACTCCCAAAGATGTTTTTCAAGGAAGGAAGAAAGATCTGGTTTTTTTTTAGCGTAAATTCTGAATTCAGGCAACAAGTCAAATGCCAAAAAGAAAACACCTATTTTTGCTATGGAATGTGTCATATTTGGTGGTGGTTGTTTTAGGAAAATCAAAATTGCATAATGGTCCAAAGTACATTTCCTATATAGAGATTTGCTGTTGTCTCCCAAGGTGATGCAAAAACATTTTTCAAATTTGATTTATTGTACGCAATTTTATGCTGGAGCCCCAACCAGCATATTCATGCTATTCTAGTGGTTTTTGAGTTACGAAAGCATGGGGCAATGGCGTTTTGGTGGTTTTTTTGTATTGTTGCCATAGGAATTCTGGTGCAGTTTCTTGGCTTAGTTTGGAAAAGTAAAACTGATTATTTGTTTGAATTGTTTTAGCTAGACAGGTGCCAATTATTAGCATTTTCAAACGAAAGGTTTCTACTTGACGTTTGGTGTAATCAACAACAAAGTTTTCACGTACCCACTTCGTTCAGTGATCCAAACACAACGGCTCATGGAGTGGGTGTTGTCGACCGCGCTAACAATGGCGAGAGGGGACCCGTTGTCCATGGTGGGTTGGTTGTCCGCCGCAGGCCCACAATTGGTATCCTATCAATGTTTGTGCGAGCGGATGGAGCAGAGAGAATGGGACACATGAATTTGCCAGTCAATTCCAAGTCTATTTTTCGAGTCCAGTATTCGGCTGGATGCAAAAACATGAAAAGTGCAACTGATGTTTTATCACAAAACTGAACCAAATGCTATTTTCAACGAATGACATTGAACAGGTACTGGTTATTGGCAATACCCCGAAAGCAGCTTCTTAGTGTTTTTTACAGCACGAGCGCCATTTGTATGCACCCGCTAAATGGACACTAAACTTTCCAAGCCAGGTGGCTCAGATTTTTTGGCATGATTGAGGATCAAACACCGCAGTTTGTGGGCACAAAAAACATTCGATTTGCAAAAAAAAAACCACACTTGGTTGTGTAATGAAAATAATACAAATACGCCAATAGCAAATGTGCCTTTGGTGTGCCATTTCGGAGCACTAGCTGGTCGCAAATTAGCGAAGTTTTCGATCGTTCATTGTGCGATCCGGAGGGGGGAACTTTGACAATGGCACATGGGCCATGTTAGTGAAACTATGGACCACTAGTCAGCACGTAGAAATTGCTTTTCCGATCAAGATCCAACTGTTGAGACTAAAAGAATCACATCGTTGAACAAACATGCCCATTTATGTGGGCAATACAACAAAATATTGGGAACACAAAGGCCATTGGCGTGCATTCATTGATAACTAAATAGTGAATGGATGCCATTGTTTCTCTGTTTTTGCGACTCAGGGTACAAAACAACGCTTTCAGGCCTAATAATATATTTCCATCACAAGTACTCGTAATTTTGTACAATGAAAGGAAAACAACAACCTGAAAACATGATACGCATGTGAAAGGTTTGCTGCAGCGCGCACACACCACCGCAATTATTAATCGTAAAACAGCCGTGAAGCAATGTGCTGACCCAAGTGGCCCATTGACGACCCAAAATGAGTTCGTTGCAAATATAAAACTTGTCTTTCGTAGTCTTGTTTGTGTTTGCCAAAAGATCCGTACTTTCCTCGAAGCCCCTCGATGGGTGCAGTTGCTACGAACCTTGGTTGTCTCTGGATGGTTGTTGTCATTTCTTGTAACCTTTTGAATGGTTGTTGAAGTTTCTTAGAGACTTTAGGATAGTTGTTGCGGTGTATTGCAGCCTTCTAAATGGTTGCCATTGTATGCTGCAGCCTTTTGGACTATGATAGGTACCTGCAATGTAATGTGCAGCAGCTTGTTGTTGCACAAGGTCGTCGCTTAGATTTTCGCACCTAACAATAGTGATTCAGAGAATCAAAATTTCCCATTTTTATGCTTATTTTGTATTAAACTTTCAACGTGATATACTTGAAATATGGCGCACTAATAGGCCGGACACAGATTTCGCGATCTTTGTGCGCATCTTCTTGGTGCCCGTTTCTACATCATCCATCAACTCTTTCATTTTAAACCATTTAAATTTCGCATTTGACCCAAAGTTAGACCAATTTGAAAGCATTAGGCGTCATGGGACCTAAGAGCCCCGGTGCGATAGATTTCATACCATAACTTATTGTTTTACCTTACATAAACGATCTCAAATGACGTCGGTGCCATGAGATACCTAAGAAAAAGACATGTTCTTTCAAAGGTCTAGGGTCACCAGAACTCAATACCCAGGTCACCTCATGTTGAAACAACATAGCTGCAGCATATGCACATTACAAGAGATGTATAATGTCTTCTATGGGGGTGTTGCAGGTTCCCGTGGATTTGCGGACTTTGTCAAAGTTTACATACCATGTACCGCCCATGCAGTATGGAAGAACAACCCTTTTAGCTGTAGCCATGGGCTACTCCGATCCCCGCCTTTCAAGCCGCAAACCGATTGTGACAGTACCCTCAAAAGGTTTTCTACACTGTTGCTTACAACAGAGATTCCCACTAACCTTGATCTTTGGTCCCAATCTCCAAACATTCCCTTTTTTTTATGTTTGCACAGGTATGGTACCATCGAAACCCAAATTCTCTCATTTTTACAAAAACGTTGCCCCCCCTCCGGCCCGTCGAACGGACCTAGGTACCGACCGTGCCTACAGCATGCTTGACCCGTGTCGATCAACAACTTTGATCGACGCTCATCAAACACATTCGAGCGACATTTTTGCAAGTCTCCACCCCTCTAGCCTTTAAGAACCTTGTGGAATGTAAGAGTGTATGGGCAGTGTGCCCCCGATGGTGAAATGCAGCCACGAAGTATATCAGCTTTGCTGCCTTGGGACTTCGGTAGGACGGTATTAAAAGAACTAAAACGCCGTGACAGATTTTCTTGGCATCATCCCATGGCGGCGATCTCAAAGTAGGCATTTGCTGGCCAGTTATGCACGTAGCACATTGCAACGGAGACTGAGTGGGAGGAACCGAGAAGTACCAGCTACAGTTTCACCTGGCAGTGCACCCGTACCCTTGAGCAATGTCTTAGCGCAGCCTAACAAGTAGAGGTCCCGGAGGAGTGTAAGCTAAACCAGAAAAGTTTATAGTGTTTTCAGCACTGTGTTTTGCCTCTCCTGCTGCTTGCTGTTGGTGTAGGGTTTCCTGCTGCTTGTTTTTGGAGATGAAAAGCTTTGGTTTTGATGAAAGACAGTCACTCCAAGTCACTCCAGGATAGCCCAAGCCAATAGTATGCAAAGAGAAGAGGATTCAGGATCAAAGCATGAAGGGCTGCAGTGTAAACAGTGAAAGATGATTGGATATTCACAGAAACTGCAACTCAGGTCACAAATGAATGCATATTCACAAAGATAGCTGACATTTTTTTGGAAAAGAGTTAGAAAACTGCCTCAGGATCACTCTCTCTCCATAGTGCCATCTTAGGAGATGTGCACTCTTTGTTTTGGGTCCCATATGTGCTGAGGTGGCATGGTATGTGGCGATGAGGTCACTGCCATGTCACATGGGATCTTCCTACTTAGCTAGGCTGACCAGGAATTGAACCCAGGACCTCTCAAAAAGAGGTGCCCAGCCCCCTAGGGTGCATACCACTAGGATAGCTAAGAATTCATGGTAAAACATAGATAAATTCATAGGCTCTACTTTAGGTATGTCAGTGCTCAGTCAACTCAGGAAAAGATGTTTTACTTCACATTGAAAGGGGATTAAGGGGTCCACTCCATATCCTGATTGGGTGTTTGGTTCCATAGGTCAAAATGTGTTATCACCACTTTTGGTAGGACCAATACTAAGATAAAAATGCATGGATGCTCAGTGCATCTCTAATACAACTAGAGTATGCCTCAAAGCAATGGAAAAGCACTTTTTCTTACTCCCCCCTTGTGCTGTGGTGGCCACCACTGTCGCATCTTAGGAAAAAGGGAATTTTTCTTGGCCTTTCCTTGGTTTCCACACCTACTTTAAAATACCTACAGTTTCCCTCACACTGAAAAATGGGCGCTCACCATGGCTGGCGCTCTTTTGCTGCTTTGTATGTAACATATCCTACAGAAGACTCAGCGCTCATGGCGCTGCCGGGGCTCCTGTGGCTTGGTTGGGTTAATATGGGAGCATGCCAAACATGTGCATATGCATCCCTCCCTCCAAGACGCAGCGTCGACACAACCCAAACGCAAGACACATTATACACACTCGCATAGGTTCTCGTAAACCTGCTGGCGACCTGTGACCTGTCTTAGGGCGAAGGGAGTCGAAAGAAAATTAAATTTGCCCCTTGGTGGGGTCTTGGTTCTGCTCAGTCTCTCCAGGCACCTGCGTTTCGGCCCGAACACGGCCTACTCAGCGAGGCTGCGCGTGGGTATCTGCAGAGGCAGGAATGGGAGAATTATGGACGAATCCACGCAAAAACGAAGCGACGACACCAAAATCCGTCAAATGACGGCGTAAAATTTTTCTGAAACGACACACCTGAGCAGAATCCAATTGTGCATCTGAAGCACATTTTTATAGAAATTATAGTCATCTCTGGATTTTTGATATCCAGAAATTCATACGCATAAAATGGCGGCACGCAGGAGCGGCTCCTAGCGAAGCGCCGGAAAATGGAGAAATAATGGAATTATAAACGTATGTCTCACGTAGTCTTGAAAATGACGAGACACACATTAATAAATAAACATACAGATTCCACCCACACTAATGGAAGGTTCAAAAATTCAAGAATTCGAAAATCAATCGAAAAGACTTCAATGAATCAGGTATAAACTACAGGTATGCTCGTCTTGCATGCCGCATACACATTGCTCGTCTCGTGTCTCCGTGAACGAGTCTTGTAGCAGCGCCAACAACGATAACAACGATAGGACGTGATAGAGGGATTGATTAGAAAGATTGCAGATGATTAGCGGTCAGATCAGGGTGATTAGACATACACACAAGTGCATAGCAACGTTCTTCGCGTGCGCCCCTCACTTGCTCTCACCTTGCTTCACTTCCCAGCGGTAGGTAAGGTAGGTACGCCTAGGCGGGGCCACCCCCTGGTGGAGTCAAGATTGCGACTGAGATGGGCAGGTTTGCCCAAGTGGAACGTGCATGCTCGTGCATTCACACACGCATTAAAGGGTAGGCCACGCGAAGTGCGCACGGTAAACCTTGTTTAGGCTACCCAGGGGCTCCTCGGTACGTTCTTTAAGAGAACCTGAGGAGTCCCTTAAAGCTTGCTTGCTTGACAAGGGTATCTGCTCCTGCAGCCTGTTTGTGAACAGTGTATTATAGGTCACACTGAGAAGGGTATAATACCTAGAGTGTGGCTTGGTTCCTCCGTCGCAAACGCCCTTCCATTTGCCTTTGTTTTACAGGTGGGCAGGTAGGGTGATTGGTGCAGCAGCCTTTTTTTATGCCCTGCTAAACAAGGGCGCAGTTCACACAAACAAGTAACTCCGCTCCGCCTGTGGCAGAGCAGGGAGTCCGACTTCATCGACATCTGCGCCTTGCACGCGAGAGCACTCCTTCCCTCCAAGCCCTAGCAGGGGAAACGCGTTGTGGCGTCCCCTGTTAGGCCACAGTTGCTTAGCAGCGCTGTGTTCTCTTGTCATTTCACAGGAGGGTCGCTAGGACCCATGAGACCTTCACCTTCGCAACGCCCAGTAGAGGGTGCGTGTAGGAGTGGTAGTCCTGAGTGGGGGCTAGAGCCAGTTGCCCAGTGCTCGCCCACCAGGATGGTGCCACTGTAGGGTGTGTAGGACCTGTAGGGGGTGTGTCACTGTCCCACCCTTTTCCTGCAATTTTAGCAGGGTTGGTGGGCTGTGACAGTGGTTAGGTCAGTGTTTTGGCCACATAGCAAAACGGCGTTTTCATGCCTTCATAGCTTTTGGCCACCCCTCCCTGTAGTAGACAGATAGGTAGGGAAAACAATACCTGGATTAGTACGCTGGGTATTCCCCCAAGGTTTTGCGCCAGCACAGAAATTGGGCGCATAGGGGAGGGGAGACCCGGGGCGTACCCCGTGGCATCAATAAGCCAACCCTCCAGGTTCAGCAAGGGCGCAGACTTGGGTATAATTAGGACACCACTTCTGCGGCTTGCTCTCAGGACCTTAGGACTAGCACACTCACACATACGCTTTGGCAGGTAAGGGTAAGGTTCAGTCCCTAGCTTTAGTCTTGGAGGCAAGCGTCTCAGCGAGCCTCAGCAACTCACCAAGGTTGTTCTGGGACAAGTAGTCAACCAGAACTGAGTTTAGGCGTCCCTCAGGTAGAACAAATGCAGAGAAGGGCTCCCAGGTGGCCTCTTCGACTCCAAACCCTTCCCAGAGGGTGAGGAAGCGCCAACCCTGGCGATAGCGGTGGCGTAGGACAGACTTCACCAGGTAGAAGCCCTCCTTAGCCATCTCCTCGGCGTTCATGTCGGGGAGTTCACCTTCAACTTACATAGGGCTGGCAGCCCCTTGTAGGTCCAGAGCGGCGATTTCCTCGTCGTTCAGCTCCCACTCCTCCCCACAGAGGTCTTCAGGATCATGGTAGCGCTTCAGGTGTTGAGCAGCGCACACCAGGGTCCCCCCTAGACGGGGAGAACACCGCACGGTGATACGGTGTCCATCCACAGATAGGATCTTGTACGGCCCGAAGTATGGGTCATCGCCGGTAGAGCGTGGCCAGGCGGGTAGTCGACTGTGGTGCACCAGCACCCAGTCCCCCTCTTGGTAGGTGGCCGGTACACGGTGCTTGTTCTTCTTGTTCCACTGACGCTCCCTCACTCTCTGGAGCATAGCCTTGGCCTTGTCCACCTTCGCTTGTTGCTCTTGGACCCATTCACCCACAGAAGAATGGGTGTCCTCTGGATAGGGGGCATGTAGGAACCACGCCGGGCGCCCCATGAATAGCTCATGTGGCGAGTAGCCAGTAGCTGAACTCTCTTGGGAGTTCATCATCAAGGATATGACGGGGAGTAGTCTCACCCAGTCTCTGGTGCGTTCAGTTTTGCACCATATCCTGACGTTCTCCTTCAGGACACGAATCTGTCCCTCACATAGGGGGTTGCTCGTGTGAGAGTAGGGAATCCCCGTAGACACCTGGACATTGAGGGATCTCAGGACCCTCTTGTACCAGCCAGTATCTGAGCGTACTCGTACGTCCTCATCGGAGTTGATCTCCTTGGGCGCCCCATAGACACAAAACCACTCCTCCAGGAGTATCTTGATAGTCTCCTCTCCGGTAATGTGCTTGGTACATGGGAACACCCTGGTAAACCTGGTCAACCCACAGGTTACCACGAGGGCGAAGTCATAGCCCCCGAACTTCGGCATCTCCGTGTAGTCCACGTATAGAACACTGTTAGCACAGTGAGGGATGGGCAGGGTCGAGTAGAGAACTCTGTCCCTGATATCCCCTGGTTTACAGGACCTGCACGGGCACTTGTCCACGATAGGCTGGAGTGTCTTCCGCAGTTGGTCGTCAGTCCACGTAGTGTGGAACCACTGCTTGAACAGCCTCAGGGTACGGTCAGCACCCACATGACCGCTGGACTCATGGGTCCACATCAGCAGCGCTGGGACTCGGTCACTAGGCACCACGATGCGGTCCTCGTGCCAGAGGTAGCTCTTGTCCCGCTTCCACTGGTCTTGGTTGACCAGGAGGGGTTCAAGGCGTTTCTCCAGGCGCCGGTAGATATCCCCAAACTCCTGTAGGTACTCCGATTGTTGGAGTCCATCCAGGGGGCGTATCATGGTCATGTTCAGGTCCAGGTGTACGTCCATACGGCTGAAAGCCTCCTTAGCCAGCGCTTCAGACCGGGCACCAATCAGGGCGTCGAAGTTGTTGCGGCTGATGTAGTCGGCACACTCGTTCTTCACTCCCTGGATATGGTGTACCGTCAGCCGTAGTTGACTGAGGTAGGTCCACCAGCGTCGTAGCTTGGCCTTCTCAGGTGGGGGACCCTTCTGGAAACTGCGGACCGGTTCTTGGTCGCACAGCCAGACCACAGGGTTACTCCCCAACAGTCGTGCTTGTGAGGATAGCACCAGCATACCCGCGAGCAATTCCTGCTCATAGGTGGAGTAGTTCCCCCTGGCCTGGTTCCACTTCCAGTTCCAGTGGCCCAGAGGTACTAGGACCCACTTGTCGTCAGGGTAGCTGTGCTTGAGGGTTCCATCTCGGTTGAGACCTTCCGTCCCCCATTGGGAAATGGCCGAGCCGAACTCCTCCTTCTCTAGTGCTTGCCATTGGAACAACGTTCCACCACCGCCCACATTGCTGGCGTCGGTCACCAGGATAATCTCCCCTTGTGCCCTAGGCACGCCCAAGCACTTAGCGTTGGCTACCTTGTCTTTGAGCTCGTCAAACGCTTGTTGCTCTTGTGGGCCCCAGCGCCAAGTAGTACTCTTCTTGATCAAGTCCGTCAGAACGGCGCTGGTATAGGTGAAGTTCTTGATGTGGTGGCGATAGAAGTTGCACGCCCCAATGAAACTGCGTACATCATGAAGTCCTTTCTTGGGGTCTTCGTGTCGTACCTTGGCATCCATCAGGGGTTTGGCCTTAGAGGCCGCTGGGGTCCACCACCCATAGCCAACGTCAAACCCCAGGTACTGCATGGTCTCCTGCATGAACTCACACTTCTCCAGCTTGAGTCGTGTGTGGTTCTCCTGGCAGACCGCAAAGAACTCACCCAAGAGGATTAGGTGATCCTCCTGGGTATTGGTCCCGAGGCATACATCGTCGATGTGAGCCTCCATCTGGGCCCCACGGGATATGAGCTCCTGCACCTTAGGTCTCCTTCGTAGGATGGACAAGATCTTGTTCATCAGCTCTTGGAACAGAGCGGGTGCGTTAGCCACGCCGAATGGCATGACCTTCCACTTGAATACCCTCCCCTGAGGGGTGATGAAGGCCAGTAGTTCCTGCGCGTTGGGCGTCAGGTCCACTTGCCAGAATCCACTTCGCTTGTCCATCTTGGTCTTGTAGCGACAGGAGGCTATCTTCTCCAGGGTAGACTCCCTATTGGGAATGGACCCTGAGTGGTTCAGGGTCTTCTTGTTCAGCTCTCCATAGTCCACTACCAGCCGTTTGGCTGTAGACCCAGGTTTAGCCACCAGGAAACAGGGGCTGCAGTGTAGGGGGTAGTCCCCGTCCTTGTACTCCAGGACTAGGCCAGCGTCGATACACTCCTGTATCTGTAGCTCAATCTCGTCGGCCTGCTCTTTAGGAGCGGGATAGGGTCTCCTCCGTATCTTGTGACCCACGAACTCGGGTTTCAGCTTGAGGTCCATCTGTACCAGCTTGTCACATGACGCTGGAGGGGGTAGTTCTCCGAACACCTCCAGATAGGTCCTTATCAGCTTCTGTACCCGCGGGTCCAATATCTTGATCTTGTCCTCCAAGTCCTCGTCGGAGTGTAAGTTGCTTGCCCCTTGAATAGACGTCGGGAGGTGGCCTCCACCGACTCTTCGCCCGAGGTAGTATCCTTCAGCCCTTGGTAGGCATACAGAAGGTCTTGCTCAACCATCTCCGATGGACGATGGCAACATAAGCACGCTCGAGGGGGTTCACATACACATTCCTCCGAGAGGTCGTCCTCCTCTGGGGTCCTCACATGGGCACCCCATACGCTCTTCATGAGCTTGAGATCTACCTCCCTTTGCCAGGTGGTGATCTTCTGTTCGAGGTCCTCCTTCAGTTGGGATAGGTCTCCCATACGTCCTTGCTTCAGTGGCCATGAGCTGCGGGTAGGCTTCGCGTAGCATAGCTTTTTCGCCACCAACTTCCTCTTGGAATCCACATACTCCCTGAGCCTGGATCGAGGGTCCAGCTCCTCATGCACGGGGTCTTCCACCCTCATGGAGAGTAGGGGTTTTAGTGGGGCGACATACTCGGCGTTCTCCACTTCCTCCACCGCGGTCTGCACGAAGAAGGCGTCGTGCTCAGTTTCGTCGTCTGAGTGGATAGAGCTAGGTAGCTCAGATAGTCCACACTCAGAGACTCCATCAGGTACAGGTACATGACAAGGAGAGTTGGGGGCGTTGGTGTCAGTCACGATGTGCTCATCTCCTCCGGGTGTAGTTTCAACAGCATCTTGAGGTCGTAGGCGATCCTTTAAGTCACCCAAGGCGAGTCCATCGCTTTCTCGTTGTATAGCCTGGACCAGAGTCGGGTCCAGATCTTCCCAGGGAATGGTGGTAAGACTTCCGTCCACCACGCTGAGCATACTCCCCCATCCGGGTTTGCCAATAGGCGTCTTGCGTCCCAGAGGCACGTAGATGGCCTCATCAGGCAAACGAACAGAGCTGATAGTCAGCCTGTCCAGGAGGTTTCGCCAGTACTCGTTGCCCCCATGGGCTCCCCAATCGGGGGAACACAGGACCATACGGGAAAGTTCCAAGGCCACCTTGGTTAGCACCTTCCCCAGTTCACTGAATCTGGGGTTCCCGTAGGCCATCCCGAAAGAGGGCCAGTAAAATTTGTAGCTGCAGTTCTTCCCCTTGCTGCAGTATAGGTCCAGTACATGTTGCTTGTCGCTGGCGAACAACTCCACACTCAGGTCTTCTCGAGAGTAACCCAACTCCTTCAGACCTTGGTCTAGGACTTCCCCCAATAGTTGATAGTCCTCAGTTTTGGAGGCCGCCATCATGTTAGAGGGCTCCTCCTTCGATAGCCTCAGGTAACTCGAGGTATGTTCCGACTGCTCCAGTGGCACAGACTCTCTGCCGCTGCCGTGGTCCACGTAGAGGAGGTAGGGCGCTTGCAGCGTCAGGGATTGTATCTGGGAGTGCTGCACGAAGAAGTCAGTACCCAGTACAAAGTCGAAGGCATCAGTGTTCATCACATAGAAACGATGGGCGATAGTCCTGGAGCCCATAGGTACCTCCACTTCACAGTCCCCGCAGCTGTGCACCACATGTCCATCCCCCATGCGTATAGCGGCGGTGGTCATGGTGTTCTTCAGGCTCCCACAAGGTAAAATTTTCTTGGCCACTATCGATATTGTGGCGCCAGTATCCAGTACCCCAAGGTATTCACGTCCCCCTAGTCGGATACGTACCCAAAGCACCAGGTCTTGGGTACCACCAGAGCGTCCCCGTCAGAACTCCGCGGGACAGGTCACCTCGAACCCCTTGTTCCGCAACTTGCGGGCCATCCTCATGAAACGGCTCCTCTTCTTAGCGTTGCCGTCGTCAGAAAAGTTTATAGTGTTTTCAGCACTGTGTTTTTGCTTCTCCTGCTGCTTGTTGTTGCTGTAGGGTGTCCTGCTGCTTGTTTTGGATGATGAAAAGCTTTTGTTTGTTGAAATACAGTAAAGCCAAGTCAATCCAGGATAGCCCAAGCCAATAGTATGCAAGGAGAAGGTAATTCAGGATCAAAGCATGAAGGGCTGCAGTGTAAACAGTGAAAGATGATTGGATATTCACAGAAACTGCAACTCAGGTCACAAATGAATGCATATTCACAACGATAGCTGAAATGTTTTTGGAAAAGAGTTAGAAAACTGCCTCAGGATCACTCTCTCTCCATAGTGCCATCTTAGGAGATGTGCACTCTTTGTTTTGGGTCCCATATGTGCTGAGGTGGCATGGTATGTGGCGATGAGGTCACTGCCATGTCACATGGGATCTTCCTACTTAGCTAGGCTGACCAGGAATTGAACCCAGGACCTCTCAAAAAGAGGTGCCCAGCCCCCTAGGGTGCATACCACTAGGATAGCTAAGAATTCATGGAAAAACATAGATAAATTCATAGGCTCTACTTTAGTTATGTCAGTGCTCAGTCAACTCAGGAAATGATGTTTTACTTCACAATGAAAGGGGATTAAGGGGTCCACTCCATATCCTGATTAGGTGTTTGGTTCCATAGGTCAAAATGTGTTATCACCAGTTTTGGTTGGACCAATACTAAGATTAAAATGCATGGATGCTCAGTGCATCTCTAATACAACTAGAGTATGCCTCAAAGCAATGGAAAAGCACTTTTTCTTACTCCCCCCTTGTGCTGTGGTGGCCACCACTGTCGCATTTTAGGAAAAAGGGAATTTTTCTTGGCCTTTCCTTGGTCTCCACATCTACTTTAAAATACCTACAGCTTCCCTCACACTGAAAAATGGGCGCTCACCATGGCTGGCGCTCTTTTGCTGCTTTGTATGTAACATATCCTACAGAAGACTCAGCGCTCATGGCGCTGCCGGGGCTCCTGTGGCTTGGTTGGGTTAGTATGGGAGCATGCCAAACATGTGCATATGCATCCCTCCCTCCAAGACGCAGCGTCGACACAACCCAAACGCAAGACACATTATACACACTCGCATGGGTTCTCGTAAACCTGCTGGCGACCTGTGACCTGTCTTAGGGCGAAGGGAGTCGAAAGAAAATTAAATTTGCCCCTTGGTGGGGTCTTGGTTCTGCTCAGTCTCTCCAGGCACCTGCGTTTCGGCCCGAACACGGCCTACTCAGCGAGGCTGCGCGTGGGTATCTGCAGAGGCAGGAATGGGAGAATTATGGACGAATCCACGCAAAAACGAAGCGACGACACCAAAATCCGTCAAATGACGGCGTAAAATTTTTCTGAAACGACACACCTGAGCAGAATCCAATTGTGCATCAGAAGCACATTTTTATAGAAATTATAGTCATCTCTGGATTTTTTAAATCCAGAAATTCATACACATAAAATGGCGGCGCGCAGGAGCGGCTCCTAGCGAAGCGCCGGAAAATGGAGAAATAATGGAATTATAAACGTATGTCTCACGTAGTCTTGAAAATGACGAGACACACATTAATAAATAAACATACAGATTCCACCCACACTAATAGAAGCTTCAAAAATTCAAGAATTCGAAAATGAACGAAAAGACTTCAATGAATCAGGTATAACCTACAGGTATGCTCGTCTTGCATGCCGCATACACATTGCTCGTCTCGTGTCTCCGTGAACGAGTCTTGTAGCAGCGCCAACAACGATAACAACGATAGGACGCGATAGAGGGATTGATTAGAAAGATTGCAGATGATTAGCGGTCAGATCAGGGTGATTAGACATACACACAAGTGCATAGCAACGTTCTTCGCGTGCGCCCCTTTTGTCCTCTCACCTTGCTTCACTTCCCAGCGGTAGGTAAGGTAGGTACGCCCAGGCGGGGCCACCCCCTGGTGGAGTTAAGATTGACGCGCAGATGGGCAGGTTTGCCCACGATCTTGTCGCATATTCGTGCATGCACACGGGCATTACAGGGTAGGCCACGCGAAGTGCGCACGGTAAACCTTGTTTAGGCTACCCAGGGGCTCCTCGGTACGTTCTTTAAGAGAACCTGAGGAGTCCCTTAACGCTTGCTTGCTTGACAAGGGTAGCTGGACTTCCAGCGTGTTTGCGGACAGTGTATTATAGGTCACACTGAGAAGGGTATAATACCTAGAGTGTGGCTTGGTTCCTCCGCCGCAAACGCCCTTTCATTGCCTTTGTTTTACAGGTTGGCAGGTAGGGTGATTGGTGCAGCAGTATTTTTTATGCCCTGCTAAACAAGGGCGTAGATCACACAAACAAGTAACTCCGCTCCGCCTGTGGCAGAGCAGGGAGTCGGACTTCATCGACATCTGCGCCTTGCACGCGAGAGCACTCCTTCCCTCCAAGCCCTAGCAGGGGAAACGCGTTGTGGCGTCCCCTGTTAGGCCACAGTTGCTTAGTAGCGCTGTGTTCTCTTGTCTTTTCACAGGAGGGTCGCTAGGACCCATGAGACCTTCACCTTCGCAACGCCCAGTAGAGGGTGCGTGTAGGAGTGGTAGTCCTGCGTGGGGGCTAGAGCCAGTTGCCCAGTGCTCGCCCACCAGGATGGTGCCACTGTAGGGTGTGTAGGACCTGTAGGGGGTGTGTCACTGTCCCACCCTTTTCCTGCAATTTTAGCGGGGTTGGTGGGCTGTGGCAGTGGTTAGGTCAGTGTTTTGGCCACATAGCAAACGGCGTTTTCATGCCTTCATAGCTTTTGGCCACCCCTCCCTGTAGTAGACAGATAGGTAGGGAAAACAATACCTGGATTAGCACGCTGGGTATTCCCCCAAGGTTTTGCGCCAGCACAGAAATTGGGCGCATAGGGGAGGGGAGACCCGGGGCGTACCCCGTGGCATCAATAAGCCAACCCTCCAGGTTTAGCAAGGGCGCAGACTTGGGTATAATTAGGACACCACTTCTGCGGCTTGCTCTCAGGACCTTAGGAATAGCACACTCACACATTTTGGCAGGTAAGGGTAAGGTTCAGTCCCTAGCTTTAGTCTTGGAGGCAAGCGTCTCAGCGAGCCTCAGCAACTCACCAAGGTTGTTCTGGGACAAGTAGTCAACCAGAACTGAGTTTAGGCGTCCCTCAGGTAGAACAAATGCAGAGAAGGGCTCCCAGGTGGCCTCTTCGACTCCAAACCCTTCCCAGAGGGTGAAGAAGCGCCAACCCTGGCGATAGCGGTGGCGTAGGACAGACTTCACCAGGTAGAAGCCCTCCTTAGCCATCTCCTCGGCGTTCATGTCGGGGAGTTCACCTTCAACTTCCATAGGGCTGGCAGCCCCTTGTAGGTCCAGAGCGGCGATTTCCTCGTCGTTCAGCTCCCACTCCTCCCCACAGAGGTCTTCAGGGTCATGGTAGCGCTTCAGGTGTTGAGCAGCGCACACCAGGGTCCCCCCTAGACGGGGAGAACACCGCACGGTGATACGGTGTCCATCCACAGATAGGATCTTGTACGGCCCGAAGTATGGGTCATCGCTGGTAGAGCGTGGCCAGGCGGGTAGTCGACTGTGGTGCACCAGCACCCAGTCCCCCTCTTGGTAGGTGGCCGGTACACGGTGCTTGTTCTTCTTGTTCCACTGACGCTCCCTCACTCTCTGGAGCATAGCCTTGGCCTTGTCCACCTTCTCTTGTTGCTCTTGGACCCATTCACCCACAGAAGAATGGGTGTCCTCTGGATAGGGGGCATGTAGGAACCACGCCGGGCGCCCCATGAATAGCTCATGTGGCGAGTAGCCAGTAGCTGAACTCTCTTGGGAGTTCATCATCAAGGATATGACGGGGAGTAGTCTCACCCAGTCTCTGGTGCGTTCAGTTTTGCACCATATCCTGACGTTCTCCTTCAGGACACGAATCTGTCGCTCACATAGGGGGTTGCTCGTGTGAGAGTAGGGAATCCCCGTAGACACCTGGACATTGAGGGATCTCAGGACCCTCTTGTACCAGCCAGTATCTGAGCGTACTCGTACGTCCTCATCGGAGTTGATCTCCTTGGGCGCCCCATAGACACAAAACCACTCCTCCAGGAGTATCTTGATAGTCTCCTCTCCGGTAATGTGCTTGGTACATGGGAACACCCTGGTAAACCTGGTCAACCCACAGGTTACCACGAGGGCGAAGTCATAGCCCCCGAACTTCGGCATCTCCGTGTAGTCCACGTATAGAACACTGTTGGCACAGTGTGGGATGGGCAGGGTCGAGTAGAGAACTCTGTCCCTGATATCCCCTGGTTTACAGGACCTGCACGGGCACTTGTCCACGATAGGCTGGAGTGTCTTCCGCAGTTGGTCGTCAGTCCACGTAGTGTGGAACCACTGCTTGAACAGCCTCAGGGTACGGTCAGCACCCACATGACCACTGGACTCATGGGTCCACTTCAGCAGCGCTGGGACTCGGTCACTAGGCACCACGATGCGGTCCTCGTGCCAGAGGTAGCTCTTGTCCCGCTTCCACTGGTCTTGGTTGACCAGGAGGGGTTCAAGGCGTTTCTCCAGGCGCCGGTAGATATCCCCAAACTCCTGTAGGTACTCCGATTGTTGGAGTCCATCCAGGGGGCGTATCATGGTCATGTTCAGGTCCAGGTGTACGTCCATACGGCTGAACGCCTCCTTAGCCAGCGCTTCAGACCGGGCACCAATCAGGGCGTCGAAGTTGTTGCGGCTGATGTAGTCGGCACACTTGTTCTTCACTCCCTGGATATGGTGTACCGTCAGCCGTAGTTGACTGAGGTAGGTCCACCAGCGTCGTAGCTTGGCCTTCTCAGGTGGGGGACCCTTCTGGAAACTGCGGACCGGTTCTTGGTCGCACAGCCAGACCACAGGGTTACTCCCCAACAGTCGTGCTTGTGAGGATAGCACCAGCATACCCGCGAGCAATTCCTGCTCATAGGTGGAGTAGTTCCCCCTGGCCTGGTTCCACTTCCAGTTCCAGTGGCCCAGAGGTACTAGGACCCACTTGTCGTCAGGGTAGCTGTGCTTGAGGGTTCCATCTCGGTTGAGACCTTCCGTCCCCCATTGGGAAATGGCCGAGTCGAACTCCTCCTTCTCTAGTGCTTGCCATTGGAACAACGTTCCGCCACCGCCCACATTGCTGGCGTCGGTCACCAGGATAATCTCCCCTTGTGCCCTAGGCACGCCCAAGCACTTAGCGTTGGCTACCTTGTCTTTGAGCTCGTCAAACGCTTGTTGCTCTTGTGGGCCCCAGCGCCAAGTAGTACTCTTCTTGATCAAGTCCGTCAGAACGGCGCTGGTATAGGTGAAGTTCTTGATGTGGCGGCGATAGAAGTTGCACGCCCCAATGAAACTGCGTACATCATGAAGTCCTTTCTTGGGGTCTTCGTGTCGTACCTTGGCATCCATCAGGGGTTTGGCCTTAGAGGCCGCTGGGGTCCACCACCCATAGCCAACGTCAAACCCCAGGTACTGCATGGTCTCCTGCATGAACTCACACTTCTCCAGCTTGAGTCGTGTGTGGTTCTCCTGGCAGACCGCAAAGAACTCACCCAAGAGGATTAGGTGATCCTCCTGGGTATTGGTCCCGAGGCATACATCGTCGATGTGAGCCTCCATCTGGGCCCCACGGGATATGAGCTCCTGCACCTTAGGTCTCCTTCGTAGGATGGACAAGATCTTGTTCATCAGCTCTTGGAACAGAGCGGGTGCGTTAGCCACGCCGAATGGCATGACCTTCCACTTGAATACCCTCCCCTGAGGGGTGATGAAGGCCAGTAGTTCCTGCGCGTTGGGCGTCAGGTCCACTTGCCAGAATCCACTTCGCTTGTCCATCTTGGTCTTGTAGCGACAGGAGGCTATCTTCTCCAGGGTAGACTCCATATTGGGAATGGACCCTGAGTGGTTCAGCGTCTTCTTGTTCAGCTCTCCATAGTCCACTACCAGCCGTTTGGCTGTAGACCCAGGTTTAGCCACCAGGAAACAGGGGCTGCAGTGTAGGGGGTAGTCCCCGTCCTTGTACTCCAGGACTAGGCCAGCGTCAATACACTCTTGTATCTGTCGCTCAATCTCGTCGGCCTGCTCTTTAGGAGCTGGATAGGGTCTCCTCCGGATCTTGTGACCCACGAACTCGGGTTTCAGCTTGAGGTCCATCTGTACCAGCTTGTCGCATGAGGCTGGAGGGGGTAGTTCTCCGAACACCTCCAGATAGGTCCTTATCAGCTTCTGTACCCGCGGGTCCAATACCTTGATCTTGTCCTCCATGTCCTCGTCGGAGTGTAAGTTGCTTGCCCCTTGAATAGACGTCGGGAGGTGGTCCTCCACCGACTCTTCGCCCGAGGTAGTATCCTTCAGCCCTTGGTAGGCATACAGAAGGTCTTGCTCGACCATCTCCGGTGGACGATGGCAACATAGGCACGCTCGAGGGGGTTCACATACACATTCCTCCGAGAGGTCGTCCTCCTCTGGGGTCCTCACATGGGCGCCCCACACGCTCTTCATGAGCTTGAGATCTACCTCCCTTTGCCAGGTGGTGATCTTCTGTTCGAGGTCCTCCTTCAGTTGGGATAGGTCTCCCATACGTCCTTGCTTCAGTGGCCACGAGCTGCGGGTAGGCTTCGCGTAGCATAGCTTTTTCGCCACCAACTTCCTCTTGGAATCCACATACTCCCTGAGCCTGGATCGAGGGTCTAGCTCTTCATCCACGGGGTCTTCCACCCTCATGGAGAGTAGGGGTTTTAGTGGGGCGACGTACTCGGCGTTCTCCACTTCCTCCACCGCAGTCTGCACGAAGAAGGCGTCGTGCTCAGTTTCGTCGTCTGAGTGGATAGAGCTAGGTAGCTCAGATAGTCCACACTCAGAGACTCCATCAGGAACAGGTACATGACAGGGAGAGTTGGGGGCGTTGGTGTCAGTCACGACGTACTCATCTCCTCCGGGTGTAGTTTCAACAGCATCTTGAGGTCGTAGGCGATCCTTCAAGTCACCCAAGGCGAGTCCATCGCTTTCTCGTTGTATAGCCTGGACCAGAGTAGGGTCCAGGTCTTCCCAGGGGATGGTGGTAAGACTTCCGTCCACCACGCTGAGCATACTCCCCCATCCGGGCCTCCCAATGGACGTCTTGCGTCCCAGAGGCACGTAGATGGCCTCATCAGGTAATCGCACCGAGCTGATAGTCAGCTTGTCAAGGAGGGTTCGCCAGTACTCAATGCCCCCATGGGCTCCCCAATCGGGGGAACACAGGACCATATGGGAACGTTCCAAGGCCACCTTGGTCAGCACCTTCCCCAGTTCACTGAATCTGGGGTTCCCGTAGGCCATCCCGAAAGAGGGCCAGTAAAATTTGTAGCTGCAGTTCTTCCCCTTGCTGCAGTATAGGTCCAGTACATGCTGCTTGTCGCTGGCGAACAGCTCCACACTTAGGTCTTCTCGAGAGTAACCCAACTCCTTCAGACCTTGGTCTAGGACTTCCCCCAATAGTTGATAGTCCTCAGTTTTGGAGGCCGCCATCATGTTCGAGGGCTCCTCCTTCGATAGTCTCAGGTAACTCGAGGTATGTTCCGACTGCTCCAGTGGCACAGACTCTCTGCCACTGCCGTGGTCCACGTACAGGAGGTAGGGCGCTTGCAGCGTCAGGGATTGTATCTGGGAGTGCTGCACGAAGAAGTCAGTACCCAGTACAAAGTCGAAGGCCTCAGTGTCCATCACATAGAACCGATGGGCGATAGTTCGAGAGCCCATAGGTACCTCCACTTCACAGTCCCCGCAGCTGTGCACCACATGTCCATCCCCCATGCGTATAGCGGCGGTGGTCATGGTGTTCTTCAGGCTCCCACAAGGTAAAATTTTCTTGGCCACTATAGATATTGTGGCGCCAGTATCCAGTACCCCCAGGTATTCACGTCCCCCTAGTCGGATACGTACCCAAAACACCAGGTCTTGGGTGCCACCAGAGCGTCCCCGTCAGAATTCCGCGGGACAGGTCACCTCGATGTAAGTGCGGCTAACCCCCATCTGCTCAGATTTTCACAGATCTGCCCCAGATTGACTACATTTTGGTCATTTTCTCTGCTTCGGCGGAATCGCCGCTTCGCAGCTCAGTCTCAGGATCAGACCTATATATTTCTGATATGCCGGATCTGATTCCGCGGTCCATTCATCGTAAATCCGTCGCGTTCCGATCATTTACCTGGAATCGCCAATTGCCGCGGATGCGCGCCCGAAGCCAAATCAGCCAAATATTTTTTCACAATCGGATTTATATAAATCTTTTCAGACAGATATGGACACTCAGATGTACTTAGGAAAATCCGCATCAATTTTCTTCATAGACTGGGATTTTCTGCCGGATAACAATCAGCATGGATCTTGCTTCTGTTGTTGCCGCTCTCGCCTCCGTTGGTGTCCGTGTATCTGGTTCTGCCCCCAACAGCAACGTTCAGGTCGACTCCTCGCGTGCCTGCCCCACTGGTCTTGCCGGCCCCGAGCCCTCCGGCACCATCAACGACCCAGGGCAGCACTTTCATGGTAGCAGAGGCTACCTGAATGTTGCTTCAGTGGTCTCTGCTCCACAGCCCGCTCCCCAGTACGGCCCCGTAGACTCCGCCGCTTCTGGAGAAGTAACGATTACGCTGCCGTGGTGCTGCGCGAACGAGGCCTTGAGAGGAATGCCTTGCGCAAGCCCAAGCTGCCCAAGAAGGGCGCACATCAGCAGCTGTGGAGACCCAGATTATCATAATCCCAGTCGAAACTGGCCATTGAGCAGCTGGAATCAGCCGGCCTACGACGATGGCAACGCTCCGGTAGACCTTACGGAGCTGGCAGGTACCAACATTCCTTACCAATGTCCAACATTTGAGACCACGGACGCCGATGTGAACGACATTGAGATGGGTGGTCCAGGTGAGGTACCTAGCTATAATCGACCAGCCTCTTGGGCACAATGGGACGACCATTTGTCCCTAGAAGTGACCCGTAACCTTGAGGCCCTTGAGGCCCTTTGTCTCTTAGCCACGCCTAAGCTGATCGGACAAGAAAGAATCGCCTCTGATTTTTTAATGGAATATTTTTTCCTCCTTCAGGACGAAATTAATACCAGGATGTGGTGGCGTTCTCAAGAAGATGACTCTTTTGCCATTTTTTTGCAGATCTGGAAGGCAAGCCCCTTCCCGAAGGAGAAGGGCACGGCACCTGTTCCCGGGCCCTCCGCCCCTCATCCCCCTGTTTCCATCCGCGACGATCTAGCCGCCGCGGTTGAGGAGGGAATTTTAGAGGCGGCCAGGCAGGCAAGCCTGGAAATCAGGGCTGAAGAAGCTCCCCAAGTGGACTCCTGGCTGCGGACCACCGAGATCAGCGGCCCGACAGCCTGCTCAGGCCCTTCAGGACACGGTATGTACTGTCCTGCCGACTGTTCCTGCAGATTCCAGCGAGATGCGGAGCTCCAATTGCTCAAAGATCAAATGCACCTCATCATTCAAACGCTGGGAATAAAAGATCTTTTCAAGACGCACATGCGGTCTGAGGGCGCCTCATCGGTGGAACAAGCAACAGAGCCGTCGGAGGAGGCGACAGAAATTTTTTCAATTGCTCCTCCGGTGGACTCCAGGACCACCGATGCAAGGATCAGCAGGACCAAGTTAAAGGAAAGGGTTAAAATCTCTCGTTCTGAGAGTAGGACGGCGAAGGCTAGGACTGAGGCTCAGAATGCCAAGCGAACTGCCTCCCGTACTGCCCCTCCTGCTGCTGATTCCAATACCTTAGCCCAGCTGTTGCTCGCCCAGACCCTCGCCGGAGCTGGTGTGGCGAATGATGCCGCCAAGGTGTCTGCCATTACGGCCGGTGTTGGGCTGGATTCGCTTCTTAATCCTACTTCCTTGCGACTTCGTCAGGTTGCCAAGCAACCGAAGTATAATGGGAACCCCCGACGTTGGCCTCAGTTCCAACGGGAATTTAAACTGTGGGTTAAGACTCAAAAACTCCAAGATGATCAGTTCCTGATGGCCCTCTTGGATTGCCTTGAGGGAGCGCCGGCCAACACTTGGCTCAGGACTTGGAGTGATCGCGAGGATACAAGTCCCCCCCTTACCTTTGATGAGGTGTGGGAACAGTTGGAGGTACGTGGATCCAGGCTGCCAGAGGACCATTACCACCAAATGTTGAAGAATTTTCCTTCATTCTCGCGATTAATCTTGCACGAAGTGCAAGACAAAAAACAGCGCTTCTGGAATTTAGTGGAAGAAGCTGAACATTCAGGCGAAAAATTTTCTAGTGCCGAGCTGAAAAATCTGATTTTTGACAAGATCCCCTCAGAAACTGCCGCCACCCTTCGGAACAAACAGTCCGAAGAAAAGGTCAAGACCTGGTGGGCGGAGGTGGAAGGCTTCGATGCCTCTGCCAACAGGTTTTCAGTCAGGGAAGCACTTCAAAAGTGCTCCCCCACGTCCTTCTCCAAGGTGAAATTCACTGAGGAGACGTGGAAAATCAAGTTTAATGAACACGAGGATCGGGACTTGTTTGTCCAAGTCCTCAACAGGGGAGTAAGTTTCCATGGCCATCGCCTGAAGGCCAAGAACTGGGTGTTTTCGTTCACCCCGAAGGAACTCTGGGAAGAGGTTGAGCGGCTCGCCGACGCCGCCAATCAGAATTTCCATGAGGGTCTTGGGGGAAACAAGAATACCCAGCAAAACACCCAAAATGGGGCCCAAAAGGGCAACAAAAAGGTGAATGACACCCGGAATGTTCAGCAGCACTGTAGCATCTGCCTTCTTTTAGGTTCTACGAACCGAGCTAAGACGCATTCTACTGATAATCACCGATGGTCTCCTTACGATCACAAGGTGATTGGTGAAAATATCAGTAATCCGCAGAATTCAGACAGGAATGACAGACAGGTGCACGGTGGGAAGGCTGGAAAAGGGAATCCGACCCCCTCCGGTGGAAACAAAAATACTGGAGGCCCTGGCGGGTCCCAAGGCACAGGAAATCGGACTCCATCCGGCTCCGGTGGGCAGCCGAACGGCCAGAAAAATCCCAATAGCAACGCCGGAGGCGGAAATCGAAATCCAGGCCAAACCCCTCAATCCGGTACAAACAAGGGAAATGCTCCAGGATTCCAGGGTAAAGGTAAGGGAAATCCTTCTGGGACCCCTTTCTCTGGTAAGGGCAGAGGGCGTGGCGACGGTGGAGGTCCATCATCCGGCGGCCGTGGCCGTGGACGTGGAAAGGGCAACCATCGTGTGGATCAGGTCTCAGGTGCAGATCAGGTGTCCGATGCGGATCGAGATTACGTTGAAAATGCCTTGAATCCAGCAGATGATCCGCTCCAAGATGAGTGGGTCGACGAATCAGGGTGTGTCCACAATGTTAACGCAGCTACTGGAGGTCAGAACGCCTAGGGGAGCCACGAAAATCGCCCCTCCCCAGGCGATTTCAGGCATGATCCCCAGATTCCTTCTCGACCACTACTTGATGTAGGGTCGCTTGTCTCCTCTCCCCTGGATCCGGCAGCGGATCCTTCTGTTGTAGTGGACGAGGTTGGTGTACAGTCCAAGCACAGGGCCCGTCAGTTTGTCACAAAGATGTGGGTCTCTGATCGCAAGGGCAATTTCCACCTCGCCACTTGTTTGTGTGACAATGGATCGGAGGTAAATCTCCAATCCAATTCCTTTTTGCCTAACGACTGCGTGTTTGATTCGCCTCTTCCTGTTACCCTCGAGGGAGTTTCTGGACATTCTCTCGCAGGTGGGCAACGCGGTTGTTATATATCAACTCATTTGGTCGCCCAAGACCTTTGGGAAGAAGGTAATGTGGAGGAAGTAGTCCTTAAGGATGACTACTTCTACCGTGCCGACATAAAGTATGACCTTTACTTGGGCCATCCTTGGCTTCGCAAGAACAGGGTAGCGCCCGTAGGTCATCGGCGTTGTTTTTTGCTGGAGTCAGGTCCCTTGGAGCGTCCTGAATTTCGTTTTTTGCACGCAGGGTTTAAAAGTGCAGAAGAATTTTTGAAGCAAAAGGTTACACCAAAATTTGGCGAAGATGTCACCATTGCAGAGGTGAATGGGAGTGCCGATTACTCCCGAGAGTTAGAATGTCTTCGTAGGGACTCCCAGCCACGACGCCCTTCGCGCTGGCACTCTTCATCCTACAGAGTTGTCGACAAATGGCGCGATACAATTTGTGAATATTTTTATGAACACCATTCCTTTTGGCCACAGTATGATGCCTTTGCTAACCGCGAGAACAAGCGCTTTGACAAGCATTTTCGCGACGCTTGGACCCATAAATGGGACAAGAAGTTGTGGATAAATCCTCCGTTTCACTTAATCCAGCAGGTCATCCACAAAATCAAGCAAGATAAAACCCAGGCGATTTTAGTTGTGCCCTTGTGGGACGACAAGCCTTGGTTTCAGGAATTGCAAGACATTTGTGTAGATTACATCGAACTTCCCAGGAAGATTAAGCTGTATGCCAGGGATGACACAGGTCCCCTGCCACAGCGGCCCTGGAGTTCGCTTGCATTCCTGGTGGATGGAAAGCTTTCTGACTCTGATTCTGCTGATTCTAGTACTGATTCCTGTGTTGGGTCTGAATCTGAGGTTGAGCGTGGTACTGATGATGAATCTATTTTTTCTGATTTTTGTCCGTCAGATGCCCAAGGTGATCCAACGTCAAATGGATCCGCCTCGTCTCCCTCTTCCCCAATACGATCTACATCCAAAAGAATCTTCAGTGCACAGGCTAGGAAAAATTTTAAATCGCGCCGCAAACTCAGAGTTTTTGTAAGTGCGGCTAGCCCCATCTGCTCAGATTTTCAGACATTCGGCCCAGATTGGCTACATTTTGGTCATTTTCTTTGCTTCGGCGGAATCGCCGCCTCGCAGCTCAGTCTCAGGATATTTCCTATATATTTCTGATATGCCGGATTTGATTCCGCGGTCCATTCCCCGTAAA
Organism: Eutreptiella sp. 'Long Island Sound 2002'; assembly: GCA_964036045.1. Classification (NCBI taxonomy): domain Eukaryota; phylum Euglenozoa; class Euglenophyceae; order Eutreptiales; family Eutreptiaceae; genus Eutreptiella; species Eutreptiella sp. 'Long Island Sound 2002'. The sequence continues at coordinate 58,821,922 of OZ038391.1, forward strand.
TCCGCCGCGTTCCGCTATTTTAGCTGGAATCGCCATTTGCCGCTGACGCGCGCTCGCGGGCCAGATCGGCCAAACATTTTTACATAATTGGATTATTTAAATCTTTTCAGACAGTTTTGGACACTCAGATGTATTTAGAATAATCCGCATCAATTTTCTTCATAGACTGGGATTTTCTGCCGGATAACAATCAGCATGGACCTTGCTTCTGTTGTCGCTGCTCTCGCCTCCGTTGGTGTTCGAGTATCCGGTTCTACCCCCAATAACAACGTCCAGGGAGACTCCTCGCGTGCCTGCCCCACTGGTCTTGCCGGCCCCGAGCCCTCCGGCACCCTCAACGACCCAGGGCAGCACTTTCATGGTAGCAGAGGCTACCTGAATGTTGTTCCTTTGGTGTCCCAACCACAGCTAGCTCCCCAGTACGGCCCCGTAGACCCCGCCGCTCCTGGAGACGTAACAATTACGCTGCCGTGGTGCTGTGCGAACGAGGCCTTGAGAGGAATGCCTTGCGCAAGCCCAAGTTGCCGTAGAAGGGCACAAATCAGCAGCTGTGGAGGCCCAGATTACCATCAAGATCCCAGTCGAGATTGGCCATCAAGCAGCTGGAATCTCCCAGCCTACGCCGATGGCAACGCTCCGGTGGAGCTTACGGACCTGGCAGGTACCAATACTCCCTACCAATGTCCACATTTTGAGACCATCGACGCCGACATTGACGACATTGAGATGGGTGGTCCAGGTGAGGTACCTACCTATAATCGACCAGCCTCATGGGCACAATGGGACAACCATTTGTCTTCAGAAGTGACCCGGAACCTTGAGGCGCTTGAGGCCCTTTGTCTATTAGCCACGTCTAAGCTGATAGGACAAGAAAGAATCGCCTCTGATTTTTTAATGGAATATTTTTTCCTCCTTCAAGAAGAAATTAATACCAGGATGTGGTGGCGTTCTCAAGAAGATGACTCTTTTGCCATTTTTTTGCAGATCTGGGAGGCAAGCCCCTTCCCGAAGGAGAAGACCAAGGCACCTGTTGCCGGGCCCTCCGCCCCTCATCCCTCTGTTTCCATCCGCGACGATCTAGCCGCCGCGGTTGAGGAAGGAATTTTAGAGGCAGCCAGGCAGGCAAGCCTGGAAATTAGGGCTGAAGGAGCTCCCCAAGTGGACTCCTGGCTGCGAACCACTGAGATTAGCGGTCCGACAGCCTGCTCAGGCCCTTCAGGACACGGTATGTACTGTCCTGCCGACTGCTCTTGCAGATTCCAGCGAGACTCTGAGCTCCAATTGCTCAAAGATCAAATGCAACTCATCATTCAAACGCTGGGAATTAAAGATCTTTTCAAGACACACATGAGGTCTGAGGGCGCATCATCGGTGGAACAAACAACAGAACCGTCGGAGGAGGCGACAGAAATTTTTTCGATTGCTCCTTCGGTGGACTCTAAGACCACCGATGCAAGGATCAGCAGGACTAAGCTAAAGGAAAGGGTTACAATCTCTCGATCTCAGAGTAGGACGGCGAAGGCTAGGACTGAGGCTCAGAATGCCAAGCGAACTGCCTCCCGTACTGCCCTTCCTGCTGCTGATTCCAATACCTTAGCCCAGATGTTGCTCGCCCAGACCCTCGCCGAAGCTGGTGTGGCTAATGATGCCGCCAAGGTGTCTGCCATTACGGCCGGTGTTGGGCTGGATTCACTTCTAAATCCTACTTCATTGCGACTTCGTCAGGTTGCCAAGCAACCGAAGTATAATGGAAACCCCAGACGTTGGCCTCAGTTCCAACGGGAATTTAAACTGTGGGTTAAGACTCAAAAACTTCAAGATGATCAGTTCCTGATGGCCCTCTTGGACTGCCTTGAGGGAGCGCCGGCCAATACTTGGCTCAGGACTTGGAGTGATCGTGAGGATTCAAGTTCCCCCCTTACCTTTGATGAGGTGTGGGAACAGTTGGAGGTACGTGGATCCCGGCTGCCAGAGGACCATTACCACCAGATGTTGAAGAATTTTCCTTCATTCTCGCGATTAATCTTGCACGAAGTGCAAGACAAGAGACAGCGCTTCTGGAACTTAGTGGAAGAATCTGAACATTCAGGCGAAAAATTTTCTAGTGCCGAGCTGAAAAATCTGATCTTTGACAAGATCCCCTCCGAAACTGCCGCCACCCTTCGGAATAAACAGTCCGAAGAAAAGGTCAAGACCTGGTGGGCGGAGGTCGATGGCTTTGATGCCTCGGCCAACAGGTTTACGGTCAGGGAGGCACTTCAAAAGTGCTCCCCCACGTCGTTTTCCAAGGTGAAATTCACTGAAAACACGTGGAAAATCAAATTTAATGAACACGAGGATCGGGACTTGTTTGTCCAAGTCCTCAACAAGGGAGTAAGTTTCCATGGCCATCGCCTGAAGGCCAGGAACTGGGTGTTTTCGTTCACCCCGCAGGAACTGTGGGAAGAGGTTGAGCGGCTCGCTGACGCCGCCAATCAAAATTTCCATGAGGGTCTTGGGGGAAACAAGAATACCCAGCAAAACACCCAAAATGGGGCCCAAAAGGGCAACAAAAAGGTGAATGACACCCGGAATGTTCAGGATCATTGTAGCATCTGCCTTCTTTTAGGTTCTACGAACCGAGCTAAGTCGCATTCTACTGGTAATCACCGATGGTCTCCTTACGATCATAAGGTGATTGGTGAAAATATCAGTAATCCTCAGAATTCAGACAGGAATGACAGACAGGTGCATGGTGGAAAGGGGGGAAAGGCTAATCCGACCCCCTCCGGTGGAAACAAAAATACTGGAGGCCCTGGCGGGTCCCAAGGCAAAGGAAATCGGACTCCATCCGGCTCCGGTGGGCAGCCAAACGGCCAGACAAGTCCCAATGGCAACGCCGGAGGCGGAAATCGAGATCCAGGCCAAACCCCTCAATCCGGTACAAACAAAGGAAATGCTCCAGGATCACAGGGTAAAGGTAAGGGAAATCCTTCTGGGACCCCTTTCTCTGGTAAGGGCAGAGGGCGTGGCGACGGTGGAGGTCCATCATCCGGCGGCCGTGGCCGTGGACGTGGAAAGGGCAACCATCGTGTGGATCAGGTCTCAGGTGCAGATCAGGTGTCCGATGCGGATCGAGATTATGTCGAAAATGCCCTGAATCCAGCAGATGATCCGTTCCAAGACGAGTGGATCGACGAATCAGGCTGTGTTCACAATGTTAACGCAGCCACTGGAGGTCAGAACGCCTAGGGGAGCCACGAAAATCGCCCCTCCCCAGGCGATTTCAGGCATGATCCCCAGATTCCAGATCGACCATTACTTGATGTAGGGTCGCTTGTCTCCTCTCCCCTGGATCCGGCAGCGGATCCTTCTGTTGTAGTGGACGAGGTTGGTGTACAGTCCAAGCACAGGGCCCGTCAGTTTGTCACAAAGCTGTGGGTCTCTGATTGCAAGGGAAATTTCCATCTCGCCACTTGTTTGTGTGACAATGGATCAGAGGTAAATCTCCAATCCAATTCATTCTTACCCGACGACTGCGTGTTTGAGTCGCCTCATCCTGTTACCCTCGAGGGAGTTTCTGGACATTCTCTCGCAGGTGGGCAACGCGGTTGTTATATATCAACTCATTTGGTCGCTCAAGACCTTTGGGAAGAGCAAAATGTGGAAGAAGTTGTCCTTAAGGATGACTACTTCTATCGTGCCGACATAAAGTATGACCTTTATTTGGGCCACCCTTGGCTTCGCAAGAACAGGGTAGCGCCCGTAGGTCATCGTCGTTGTTTTTTGCTGGAGTCAGGTCCCTTGAAGCGTCCTGAATTTCGTTTTTTGCACGCAGGGTTTAAAAGTGCAGAAGAATTTTTGAAGCAAAAGGTGACACCAAAATTTGGTGAAGATGTCACCATTGCAGAGGTGAATGGGAGTGCCGATTACTCCCAAGAGTTAGAATGTCTTCGTAGGGACTCCCAGCCACGACGCCCTTCGCGCTGGCACTCTTCATCCTACAGAGTTGTCGACAAATGGCGCGATGCAATTTGTGAATATTTTCATGAACACCATTCCTTTTGGCCACAGTATGATGCCTTTGCTAACCGTAAGAACAAGCGCTTTGACAAGCACTTTAGCGACGCTTGGACCCATAAATGGGACAAGAAGTTGTGGATTAATCCTCCGTTTCACTTAATCCAGCAGGTCATCCACAAAATCAAGCAAGATAAAACCCAGGCGATTTTAGTTGTGCCCCTGTGGGACGACAAGCCTTGGTTTCAGGAATTACAAGACATTTGTGTAGATTACATCGAACTTCCCAGGAAGATTAAGCTGTATGCCAGGGACGACACAGGTCCCCTGCCACAGCGGTCCTGGAGTTCGCTTGCATTCCTGGTGGATGGAAAGCTTTCTGACTCTAATTCTGCTGATTCTGGTACTGATTCTTGTGTTGGGTCTGAATCTGAGGTTGAGCGTGGTACTGATGATGAATCTATTTTTTCTGATTTTTGTCCGTCAGATACCCAAGGTGATCCAACGTCCAATGGATCCGCCTCGTCTCCCTCTTCCCCAATACGATCAACATCGAAAAGAATCTTCAGTACACGGGCGAAGAAAAATATCAAATCACGCCGCAAATTCAGAGTTTTTTATGAAAAACCCCCTGTGGAAGCTTTCATAGATCCCTTCGAGGAGCTGGATCACGAAGATAATCTCTGGAATGTCGACACTCGACCCACCTATCTTCAAGAGGCAGTTGATACGCACCTCTTTAGGGACATCCGTAAGAAGATTCTTCCTGCCAAGGCCGAAGAAGTCGCCAAAGTTTTTTTCGACAGTAATTCCTGGCGATCAGGTGGACACTGAATTGTGTTCCAAGTCAAGAGAAAAGATTTTTGAGGAACGGAAGGACACAACCCTTTCGGGGAAGTTGATCAAAGACCCCCCTGTCCGTGGGCAGTTCGGTGAAGCTTTCATCGAGCTTCGTGAAGGCTACAAGGCGAAGAAACAGCGCCCTTATGAGAACCATGGACACAAACATGAGATTCTCAGAAACATCATCGAGAGAAATCTCAGGGAATTTGGTTGGCTTGAGGGTTGTATGACCAGCGAATGGTGCTGTGCACCCTTCACAGTCCCGAAGCCGCCGCCTGCAGACCAGAACACTATTGATGGTTGGCGAATGGTTGTTGATTTTCGCAATCTCAACGCCGAAACCAAGGCGGATTCGCACCCCTGCCCCTCATTGAGGAGGAAATCGCCAAGAGGGCAAGAGGTCGTTTGTTTTCTGTGCTGGATCTCCGTCACGGCTTTCACCAAATGCCGTTGAGGAAGGACAGCCGACCTCTCACCTGTATGTGCACGCCATGTGGCCCAGTCCAATGGACGGTCATGCCCATGGGCCTGAAGAACGCCCCTTCGTTTTTTCAAAGAATGATGGAGGATGTGCTTTTTTCAGCTCATCCTGAGCTTCGTGCCTTCGTGAGCGTGTACATAGATGACATAATCATCGCGACGGAAGGGGAGGGACTGACCGAAGCCGAGCTGGTGGCCCTACATGAAAAGCAGCTGAACCAAGTTTTGGACATTCTTGATGCTAATCAGCTAATTTGTGGGCCAAAGAAGGGAAAATTATTTTTAAAATCAGTCGAATTTTGTTGTTCTCTCCTTGAGAATGGTACCCGACGACCCAGTCCAGGGAAGCTCGTCGCTATTCAGAAGTGGAAGCGCCCTGAGACGATCACGGAGTTGAGAGGATTCCTGGGTTGTTGCAATTTTTACGACACTTTTGTGCCGAATTATGCCAAATTTGCTGCCCCCCTCACTGAATTATTGAAGGTAGGGAGAGATGCGGGCAAGGCAGGTTCAAAGGTTCGTGTCAAGTGGACTGACGAGTGCGAGGAGGCCTTCCATCACTTGAAGGCGGCCCTCTGTGAAGTCGCCACGTTGCATGTGCCCCAATTTGACCGACCCTTCTACATTAGAACCGACGCTTCTAGGTACGCGATCGGAGCTGTTCTTGAACAGGTTGATGAAGCCACCGGCGATCATTACCCTCTTGCATTTTGGTCCCGGAAGCTAGCCCCACGCCAAATGCAATGGTCGCCGCGTGAGCAAGAAACCTACGCCATAATCTGTGCTTTAAAAAAGTACCAATCGTGGGTTGGCACCAATCGAGTCGAGGTCCTGACAGATCATCGATCTCTGGAGTATTGGGCCACTGAACACATTGATACTGTCGCGAGCCCAGCTGGTCAACGGGCCAGATGGCACGAATTTCTCAGTCTGTTTGACCTCCATGTGTCGTATTTGCCTGGAAAACACAACACGGTAGCGGATGCTCTGAGCCGATGGGCTTACCCCGCCTCAGAGGGGCTGCAAAGTACCAACATCCATGGTACGGAGCAGGACCGCCATGTCATCATCGAATGGGATCAGGAAGAAAAAAAGCTCATTCGACGTGCATGCATGCAGTGCGCTGTTAAACAGCACGCATTACCGTGTCACGACATCACGGCCATCACAGATCCGGCGCATGCTCATGAGATCTGCACCAAAACACTGAAAGTCGTGGAAAAAGTCACCGATCCCTCCTCAGGGAGTGTGAAACGGTTTGACTATACCCGACGAGTAAGTCGATTTCGGTTGATCCAGGGCATCAAGCGTCGAGATCCGGCCAAGACTCCACCCCTGCCTAAAGATTCCCTGATCATCCGTGACTGGACGTCCGATTACCTGCAGGATCCCATGTTTAAAGAGGTCTTTGGAAATCTCAAATCCAAAGATGCTCACAGGGATGGAGTTTTTTCTGAGTACTCGTTGGATGGGGGGAAGCTGTGGATGGAGGGTAAGTTGTGTGTGCCAGACGCCCTAGCCCCCCGAGTGTTAAACTGGTGGCACAAATGGGAGTCCCCCCACGTACATGGCCGTCGACTGTGGTCGATGATTAAACATAGGTTGTTTGGCTCACGGCTATATACTCACTGCATGAAAGTAGCCGCCGGATGTGCCCAATGTGCTGTCTCGACGCCCCCCAGCGCGAAGAAGCATGGCCATCTGAGGCCTCATCCTATTCCGGAGCGCCTCTTTAACAGAGTCACAAGTGATTTCTTCTATCTCGGTGAACTCGATGACGAAGAGTGCCATTGGACTAACAAAAAAGTCAATGGTGTGCTCCTTATTCAGTGCCGTCATTCTGGCTATATTCAGGTGTTGCCTTGCAACATCGAGTCGATGACTGGCAAGGCTGCCGCCAAATGGTGCGCGCAGACCTGGATGGGAGGTTGGGACGTCCCATCCGAGGTGGTTACGGACTCAGGCAAAGAGTACACCTCCGAATGGTGGAGAGAATTATGTGCTCGCCTTGGAATCCACCACCTCCGATGTGAAATCCACTCGCATCGAGCGCTGCCTGGCGAAAGAGCCGGCCGCTCACTTATAAATATGCTTCGTAAGGAGCTCGCGAGTGAAAAGGATTTCCATTGGCTTGAGATTCTTTTCGCCATGCTTCGCCGTTACCACAACACGCCTTTGTATCATGGCCTTTCTCCAAATGAAATTGTCTTTGGACGAAAGAAGTGTTGGTGGAACATGCCGTTGAATAATCCTCGCCCCTGTAAGGATGCTTCGTTGTTTTTGGACGAAGTCCTACGAGCAGATAAAACTGTCTCGAAATTAATCGAGAAGCATCAAGCTGACTGGCTTTGGGTCCAAAATCAAGGCCGAAAAAACCCCCACAATTTTGAAGTCGATGATCGAGTTTGGCTTCGAAAATCCGAAACCACCCTGGACGGAGATGACAAGCTTCTTCCCTTGTGGGAGGGGCCATTCGCTGTTACAGCGCGTCTTGGTGAGAACAGGTGGAGGATTCGTGTGGATGTCAGCAGGGAAATTGACGTTTCGGGCGATCGCCTCAAGAGAGAGATCCCCTCCCCCAACGATCGGGTTAAACCCCTTTTTTGGACTGCGAAACATTTGTCTGATCGGGTCATCGAAGGGGGGAAGTACGAACTCAAGAGGATTGTTGAAGCAAGACGTGACGCCAAGGGCGAATGGGAATTTCTGTGTGAGTGGAGGGGCTTTGAATCCAGTCACAACAACTGGGAACCAGCCCAATCTTTTGTCCATGGGTACACCAAGGGGTTCATCGACTTCCTGAAGAAGCACCCCGAAATTGGAGTACTCCTGACAGACTGTCTGTCGAAACCAGACAGACAAGTGGAGAGCGACGGAAAACGACCTGTGGTGAATCGAGATCCAGCCTTTTACGGCCCTCAGCAGCCACATTCCAGGGCTGATCCGTCGATCCCCCCTCCTGCGGTCAGGCCAGCCCAGGAGCCAAATGAGGACCAAGCTTCAAGTTCGGCCGCTGATTTGCAGCGCCCAAGCCGTACCAGGGCCCGACCAGACAGGTTGGTGGTCACATGTATTCGTGCTTGGCCGAATTGAGGAAGCCATCTCACCACATTCTGCTCAATCCACTGTTCATTCTTTCTGTTTATGTCATGATGTGGAGAACTGCGAATGTTTGATAATTTGACGTCAATCAATCAATTTTTCTTTGGTCTCCGTTCGGTAGCGTATCGAAAGTCGAAAACCGAAAGCCACGGAGTGTGCTGCCGTGTTCAGAAAAAACCAAACTCAGGCTTAATTCAGGCAGATTCGGGGTAATCTTGTCTCTGTTGGTCTGTGCATCTTTGGAATTTGGCTACTCGTGCAGATGGAAGCAAATGTACATAGTAAAAACGCTGGCCAGCGACATTCACCCCTACAGGCACCCCCTGTAGTACTGGCTGCACCAGATGCGACGCCAGGAACTCAGATCGTACCTTCATTTGCTGTGATGCTAACGCCAAAGTCCAGATTCAGATCCAGGATCCTCAAATTTGCCTTGAATTTCTCAGGTTTGTCCATCATTCTGTCACTGTTGTACGAAACCCAGACGTCAATTGTTCAGACAATCTTCAGATAGGAGCTCTAGGGACTTCTAAAAGCAACCTCTGAAGTCCGTAAGCTTCGTTGTATTTTTGGCACACGCCAATGTGAGCTCATTCCGACCTGAAACTGTCGAAAATGGTGAATCCAAGTGTCTTGTGGGACTCCATCGAAAGATTGGCCTTGTCCAAGTCGATTGACACCACCGCCACTGTAAATTCGGTGTCTCTCAGTTATATACTGTCAGTAAAGCGCCTTCAGCGAACCTTCGGCGCGTTACATGCCAAGGATCCAAGGCTATCATGTCCCATCATGATGCATCATCACATGATCCAGATGTTCATGGAATCTGTTGGATGCTCGCGAACCAACGTGCCGGAAAGCACAATTGAGCTGAATAAACGACAATATATATTAACTTTAGTCTAAACGAAAGTGTTAGTAGTTTCAGTTCTAGACATTCCGCTGCATTTCACCTTCATCTCAGGGAATTTACTCATTTTAGGACAACTTGGGTTGATTGCCTTGTCATTTCCCATCATTCCTCGAAGATCTGTTTAGATCTAAGTGAACAGAAAAACATCCTTACCTTCCGTGGTTCACTTAGGGTCTGTAGACTACATTTGTATTTGTTTTCCCTCTCTGTGAGTGTTTAATCTCCTTCATCTCTGCTCAAATTGACTTTCAATTTTGCTGAATCTTGTGATCATCCACCAGATGCGCCAATTCTGAAGCACATGCTGCACTTTTCAGAACGAGAAAAGCGGGAATAACACGATGTAGAGTTCGGCGAGGACACCGTAGCGTGCCCGCGACAGCGAAACTGTGCCAGAGCGCTGAGATGTCATTCCATTTCTAGATTCCCCCACTCAATCCACCAATAATCTACCTCATTCTTAACCAATGCATGGTTTGGTATCGATTCTCGATACGTTTACATGCTTTTTAGCCCTTAACCTAATGTTTTACTGCACGGAGGACTGTTCGTCACTTCTCATTCTGTCTCATTTCAGGTTCATCCATCCTGATTCAGTGCCAATTCAGCCCAAATCAGGTCAGATCAAGCAGATTTCGCCTCATCGAGGCTACATTTCTATTTTTTTCTGGGACTTACCCGCACTACGTTCTTCGTTGACGTAGCGACACACCCCAGTGTGTTTTTGGAGGGGGAGTGTAAGTGCGGCTAGCCCCATCTGCTCAGATTTTCAGACATTCTGCCCAGATTGGCTACATTTTGGTCATTTTCTTTGCTTCGGCAGAATCGCCGCCTCGCAGCTCAGTCTCAGGATATTTCCTATATATTTCTGATATGCCGGATTTGATTCCGCGGTCCATTCCCCGTAAATCCGCCGCGTTCCGCTATTTTAGCTGGAATCGCCATTTGCCGCTGACGCGCGCTCGCGGGCCAGATCGGCCAAACATTTTTACATAATTGGATTATTTAAATCTTTTCAGACAGTTTTGGACACCCAGATGTATTTAGAATAATCCGCATCAATTTTCTTCATAGACTGGGATTTTCTGCCGGATAACAATCAGCATGGACCTTGCTTCTGTTGTCGCTGCTCTCGCCTCCGTTGGTGTTCGAGTATCCGGTTCTACCCCCAATAAAAACGTCCAGGGAGACTCCTCGCGTGCCTGCCCCACTGGTCTTGCCGGCCCCGAGCCCTCCGGCACCCTCAACGACCCAGGGCAGCACTTTCAGTTTTTTATGAAAAACCCCGTGTGGAAGCTTTCATAGATCCTTTCGAGGAGCTGGATCACGAAGATAATCTCTGGAATGTCGACACTCGCCCCACCTATCTTCAAGAGGCAGTTGATACGGACCTTTTTAGGGACATCCGTAAGAAGATTCTTCCTGCCAAGGCCGAAGAAATCGCCAAAGTTTTTTCGACCGTAATTCCTGGCGATCAGGTGGACACTGAATTGTGTTCCAAGAAAAGAGACAAGATTTTTGAGGAACGGAAGGACACAACCCTTTCGGGGAAGTTGATCAAAGACCCCCCTGTCCGTGGGCAGTTCGGTGAAGCCTTCATCGAGCTTCGTGAAGGTTACAAGGCGAAGAAACAGCGTCCTTATGAGAACCATGGACACAAACATGAGATACTCAGAAAAATAATCGAGAGAAATCTCAGGGAATTTGGTTGGCCTAAGGGTTGTATGACCAGCGAATGGTGCTGTGCACCCTTCACAGTCCCGAAGCCGCCGCCTGCAGACCAGAACACTATTGATGGTTGGCGAATGGTTGTTGATTTTCGCAACCTCAACGCCGAAACCAAGGCGGATTCGCACCCCCTGCCCATCATTGAGGAGGAAATCGCCAAGAGGGCAAGAGGTCGTTTGCTTTCTGTGCTGGATCTCCGTCACGGCTTTCACCAAATGCCGTTGAGGAAGGACAGCCGACCTCTCACCTGTATGTGCACGCCATGTGGCCCAGTCCAGTGGACGGTCATGCCCATGGGCCTGAAGAACGCCCCTTCGTTTTTTCAAAGAATGATGGAGGATGTGCTTTTTACAGCTCATCCTGAGCTTCGTGCCTTCGTAAGTGTGTACATAGATGACATAATCATCGCGACAGAGGGGGAGGGACTGACCGAAGCTGAGCTGGTGGCCCTACATGAAAAGCAGCTGAACCAGGTTTTGGACATTCTTGATGCCAATCAGCTGATTTGTGGGCCAAAGAAGGGAAAACCATTTTTAAAATCAGTCGAATTTTGTGGTTCTCTCCTTGAGAATGGCACCCGACGACCCAGTCCAGGGAAGCTCGTCGCTATTCAGAAGTGGAAGCGCCCTGAGACGATCACGGAATTGAGAGGATTCCTGGGTTGTTGCAATTTTTACCACACTTTTGTGCCGAATTATGCCAAATTTGCTGCCCCCCTCACTGAATTATTGAAGGTAGGGAGAGATGCGGGCAAGGCAGGTTCAAAGGTTCGTGTCAAGTGGACTGACGAGTGCGAGGAGGCCTTCCATCACTTGAAGGCGGCGATCTGTGAAGTCGCCACGTTGCATGTGCCCCAATTTGACCGACCCTTCTACATTAGAACCGACGCTTCTAGGTACGCGATCGGAGCTGTCCTTGAACAGGTTGATGAAGCCACAGGTGATCATTACCCTCTTGCATTTTGGTCTCGGAAGCTAGCCCCACGCCAAATGCAATGGTCGCCGCGTGAGCAAGAAACCTACGCCATAATCTGTGCTTTGAAAAAGTACCAATCGTGGGTTGGCACCAATCGAGTCGAGGTCCTGACGGATCATCGATCTCTGGAGTATTGGGCCACCGAGCACATTGATACTGTCGCGAGCCCAGCTGGTCGACGGGCCAGATGGCACGAATTTCTCAGTCTGTTTGACCTCCATGTGTCGTATTTGCCTGGAAAACACAACACGGTAGCGGATGCTCTGAGCCGATGGGCTTACCCCGCTTCAGAGGGGCTGCAAAGTACCAACATCCATGGTACGGAGCAGGACCGCCACGTCGTAATCGAGTGGGATCAAGAAGAAAAAAAGCTCATTCGACGTGAATGCATGCAATGCACTGTTAAACAGCACGCATGCCCGTGTCACGACATCACGGACTTTTCAGATCCGGCGCATGCTCATGAGATCTGCACCAAATCACTGAAAGTCGTGGAGAAAGTCACCGATCCCTCCTCAGGGAGTGTGAAACGGTTTGACTATACCCGACGTGTAAGTGGATTTCGGTTGATCCAGGGCATTAAGCGTCGAGATCCGGCCAAAACTCCACCCCTGCCGAAAGATTCCCTTATCATCCGTGACTGGACGAATGATTATCTGCATGATTCCATGTTTAAAGAGGTCTTTGGAAATCTCAAATCCAAAGATGCTCATAAAGATGGAATTTATTCTGAATATTCGTTGGATGGGGGGAAGCTGTGGATGAAGGGTAAATTGTGCGTACCAGACGCCCTGGCCCCCCGAGTGTTAAACTGGTGGCACAAATGGGAGTCCCCCCACGCACATGGCCGTAGATTGTGGTCGATGATTAAACATAGGTTGTTCGGCTCAAGGCTATATACTCATTGCATGAAAGTAGCCGCCGGATGTGCCCAATGTGCTGTCTCGACGCCCCCCAGCGCGAAGAAGCACGGCCATCTGAGGCCACATCCTATTCCGGAGCGCCTCTTTAACAGAGTCACCAGTGATTTTTTCTATCTTGGTGAACTCGACGACGAAGAGTGCCATTGGAGGAATAAAAAAGTCAATGGTGTGCTCCTTATTCAGTGCCGTCATTCTGGCTATATTCAGGTGTTGCCTTGTAACATCGAGTCGATGACTGGCAAGGCTGCCGCCAAATGGTGCGCGCAGACCTGGATGGGAGGTTGGGACGTCCCATCCGAGGTGGTTACGGACTCAGGCAAAGAGTACACCTCCGAATGGTGGAGAGAATTATGTGCTCGCCTTGGAATCCACCACCTCAGGTGTGAAATCCACTCGCATCGAGCGCTGCCTGGCGAAAGAGCCGGCCGCTCTATTATAAATATGCTTCGTAAGGAGCTCGCGAGTGAAAAAGATTTCCATTGGCTTGAAGTTCTCTTCGCATTGCTTCGCCGTTACCACAATACGCCTTTGTACCATGGCCTTTCTCCAAATGAAATTGTCTTTGGACGAAAGAAGTGTTGGTGGAACATGCCGTTGAATAATCCTCGCCCTTGTAAAGATGCTTCGTTGTTTTTGGACGACGTCCAACGAGCAGATAAAACTGTCTCGAAATTAATCGATAAGCATCAAGCTGACTGGCTTTGGGTCCAGAATCAAGGCCGAAAAAACCCCCACAATTTTGAAGTTGATGATCGAGTTTGGCTTCGAAAATCCGAAACCACCCTGGACGGAGATGATAAGCTTCTTCCCTTGTGGGAGGGGCCATTCGCTGTTACAGCGCGTCTAGGTGAGAACAGGTGGAGGATTCGTGTGGATGTCAGCAGGGAAATTGATGTTTCGGGCGATCGCCTCAAGAGAGAGATCCCCTCCCCCAAGGATCGGGTTAAACCCCTTTTTTGGACTTCGAAATTTTTGTCCGATCGGGTCATCGAAGGGGGGAAGTACGAACTCAAGAGGATTTTAGAAGCAAGACGTGACGGAAAGGGCGAATGGGAATTTCTATGTGAGTGGAGGGGCTTTGATTCCAGTCACAACAACTGGGAACCAGCCCATTCTTTTGTCCATGGGTACACCAAGGGGTTCATCGACTTCCTCAAGAAGCACCCCGAAATTGGCGTACTCCTGACAGACTGTTTGTCGAAACCAGACAGACAGGTGGAGAGCGACGGAAAAAGACCTGTGGTGAATCGAGATCCAGCCTTTTACGGCCCTCAGCAGCCACATTCCAGGGCTGATCCGTCGATCCCCCCTCCTGCGGTCAGGCCAGCCCAGGAACCAAATGAGGACCAAGCTTCGAGTTCCGCCGCTGATTTGCAGCGCCCAAGCCGTACGAGAGCCCCACCAGACAGGTTGGTGGTCACATGTATTCGTGCTTGGCCGAATTCAGGGAGATCCGTCGTGACTTGAGTCGCCGACGCCATAATCTGGGTAACAGTCGTCTAGTGCAGGGCGTCATGGCACTCGTCGCTAGGGCTCAAGGGTGTAGGTTCGAAACCCTTGCATGTCCAACTCCTACAAAAGCTCCAGCCTCGCCCCGTCGACCACTTATTCCAATGTGAGTGTTCTGACGACTTGAAAAAACCACATTCTGCTCAATCCACTGTTCATTTTTCCTGATTACGACATGATGTGGAGAACTGCGAATGTTTGATAATTTGACGTCAATCAACTTTTCTTTGGTCTCCGTTCGGCAGACAAGGTGTAGATACGCTGCCGAAAGCCACGGAGTGTGCTGCCGTGTTCAGAAAAAAACCAAACTCAGGCTTAATTCAGGCAGATTCGGGGTAATCTTGTCTCTGTTGGTCTGTGCATCTTTGGAATTTGGCTACTCGTGCAGATGGAAGCAAATGTACATAGTAAAAACGCTGGCCAGCGACATTCACCCCTACAGGCACCCCCTGTAGTACTGGCTGCACCAGATGCGACGCCAGGAACTCAGATCTTACCTTCATTTGCCGTGATGCGGAAGCCAAAGTCCAGATTCAGATCCAGGATCCTCAAATTTGCCTTGAATTTCTCAGGTTTGTCCTTCATTCTGCCATTGTTGCACGAAACCCCGATGTCAATTGTTCAGACAACCTTCAGACAGAGGCTCTAGGGACTTCTAAAAGCAACCTCTGAAGTCCGTAAGCTTCAGTGTATTTTTGGCACACGCCAATGTGAGCTCAATCCGACCTGAACCTGTCGAAAATGGTGAATCCAAGTGTCTTGTGGGACTCAATCCAAAAGATGGGCCTTGTCCAAGTCGATTGACACCACCGCCACTGTAAATAAAGGACTATTCGGTGTCTCTCAGTTATATACTGTCAGTAAAGCGCCTGCAGCGAACCTTCGGCGCGTTACATGCCAAGGATCCAGGGCTATCATGTCCCATCATGATGCATCATCACATGATCCACATTTTCATGGAATCTGTTAGATGCTCGCGAACCAACGTGCCGGAAAGCACAATTGAGCTGAATAAACGACAATATATATTAACTCTAGTCTAAACAAAGGTGTTAGTAGTTTCAGTTCTAGACATTCCGCTGCATTTCACCTTCATCTTAGGGAATTTCCTCATTTTAGGACAATTTAGGTTGATTTCCTTGTCATCTCCTCTCATTCCTCGAAGATCTGTGCCTAACTAAGTGAACAGAAAAACATCCCTACCTTCTGTGGTTCACTTAGGGCCTGCAGACTACAATTGTATTTGTTTTCCCTCTCTGTGATTGTTTCATCTCCTTCATCTCTGCTCAAATTGATTCCCAATCTTGCTGAATCTTGTGATCATCCACCAGATGCGCCAAATCCGAAGCACATGCTGCACTTTTCAGAACGAGAAAAGCGGGACTAACACGATGTAGAGTACGTGGAGGACACCGTAGCGTGCCCGCGACAGCTAAACTGTGCCAGAGCGCCGAGATGTCACTCCATCTCTTGATTCCCCCACTCAATCCACCAATAATCTACCTCATTCTCAACCAGGGCATGGTTTGGTATCGATTCTCGATACGTTTGCATGCTTTTTAGCCCTTAACCTAATGTTTTACTGACCGGAGGACTGTTCGTCACTCTTCATTCTGTCTCATTTCAGGTTCATCCATCTTGATTCAGTGCCAATTCAGCCCAAATCAGGTCAGATCAAGCAGATTTCGCCCCATCGAGGCTACATTTCTATTTTTTTCTGGGACTTACCCGCACTACGTTCTTCGTTGACGTAGCGACACACCCCAGTGTGTTTTTGGAGGGGGAGTGTAAGTGCGGCTAACCCCCATCTGCTCAGATTTTCACAGATCTGCCCCAGATTGACTACATTTTGGTCATTTTCTCTGCTTCGGCGGAATCGCCGCTTCGCAGCTCAGTCTCAGGATCAGACCTATATATTTCTGATATGCCGGATCTGATTCCGCGGTCCATTCATCGTAAATCCGTCGCGTTCCGATCATTTACCTGGAATCGCCAATTGCCGCGGATGCGCGCCCGAAGCCAAATCAGCCAAATATTTTTTCACAATCGGATTTATATAAATCTTTTCAGACAGATATGGACACTCAGATGTACTTAGGATAATCCGCATCAATTTTCTTCATAGACTGGGATTTTCTGCCGGATAACAATCAGCATGGATCTTGCTTCTGTTGTTGCCGCTCTCGCCTCCGTTGGTGTCCGTGTATCTGGTTCTGCCCCCAACAGCAACGTTCAGGTCGACTCCTCGCGTGCCTGCCCCACTGGTCTTGCCGGCCCCGAGCCCTCCGGCACCATCAACGACCCAGGGCAGCACTTTCACTCGAACCCCTTGTTCCGCAATTTGCGGGCCATCCTCATGAAACGGCTTCTCTTCTTGGCGTTGCCGTCATCACCACCTTCATGCTCACGCTTGGCTCCTTGTTCTTGCTGGGCCTGCGTCTGTGAGCGTGTGGTAGGTCCAGACTGCCCTCCAGAGGGCTCGGAGTTCCCCCCTGGATTAGGGTTGGGGTTACCTCCGTTCTTGTCCTTGTTCTTGTTGTCGTTCTGGCGGTTAGCGCCTCCTCCTCGTCCACCTTGACCCTTGTCTTGACCACCTTGACCACGTCCTTTCGACTTGCCCTTGCCGGAGTCGTTGCCTTTGGCCTTGCCTCCACCTTTGCCTGAGCCTTTGCCAGGATCTTCCCCCTTAAGCTTCGCCGATAGGCGTTGCTTATGGTAGCACTCATCCTCGTAGTGCTTCCGCTTACCGCAGAATGCACACGTGATGGTGCAGCGGTAATGATCCGGCAGCTTCACTTTGGCGCCGGTGATCTTCTCCTGCTGCTTCCCCTGGACGACGAAGCAGTCTCGCTGCTCGCAGTCAGAGGCGTGCTGCAGGTGGCCCTGCTCATCTCTGGCATCACACCAGAATAGCTCCTTCACGTTCTCCATTAGGCGGGCGTGGGCGTGTTTGGGGGTAGTCCCCTGCCCAGGTCGGGACCCTTGGTACCCTTTGCCTCCAGAACCTCCACCACCAGGACGGTAGTTGTTCAGGTGCTGGTCGCTCTCCTTCTCCAGCGCCATCTCCAGGAGCAGCACGCATAGATCCTCGTAGCGGAGGGATCTAGCCTTGCGCTCAGCCGTCAAACGGCACTCGTCCCATAGCTCTCGGGGGAGCTTGGCGCACAACCAGAACAGCAGGTCGTCGCTGCTGTAGGAACCGGGCGTCAGTCGCCCAGCCCAGTGATCCAGGTCAGCCAACAGCTCGGAGACCCTGCCAGGTTTGGGGTTGTTGGGCAGCACGGGCAGGTTCTGGATCTCGGCCCTGATGGAGAGGTCGGTCTCGTAGGTCGGGTACTGCCTCTCCAGGGCAACCAACACGTCGGCAAAGGTGGCGGAGTTAGTTACGATCTGCCTGACCTGCTTCTCCAGGTACTTGGTCTTGCAGCACTGCAGGAGCAGATCGCACTTCACTCGCCCACTCGCGTGGGTTGGGCCGGTCAGTCGTAGGACCCGGCCAAAGTTCTCAGCGAACTCGCTGAGGTCCTTGCCTGTGAACTCAGGCAGGTTCACCACTATCCTGGAGGTGGCAATAGCCTTCGCCTCCTGAGCTCGGCGTCCTTCAGGGCGTCGGGTCTTCTTCTTCTTCTTCTTCTTCTTCTTACCCTTGGGGTGCTCGGGGTCCTCAGGGTCTTCGTCATCCGATGGCGAAGAAGAATCCATCGACGGCGGCTCGTCATCGGAGGGGTCTCCGCCTAGATCACTGCAGCCATAAGGCTCCACGTCCACCATAGCCCTTAAGGCTGTCAGCCCCAGCTGGTCCAGCTCGGCCCTCGTCGAGTTCGTCACGTGGCTGTAGGGCGGCTGGGCCGTTCTCGGGACGAATGGACTTCTCGGTACTGCTGCAGGAGTCGGCATCGGTCGGCTCCTCAGGCTCCCCAGGGTATTTGTCAACCCTGCCGCCAGGTGGTTAGCCTGTACTCGGTGGGGTGACATTCCCACCGTCATAGGTGACGCATGGGACGGGATCATCAGGGGCTCCAGTTTCTCCCTGATCTCTTGCGTGAGGTCGCTCACGATTTGCGAAGTGGCTCCTCGGAGCACCTCGTTGATCTCCGACCGCGTCAGGGACCTGTTGGAGGATCTTCCCGATCCTCTACTCCTGCCTCCCAGAGACTCTGGTCCTCTCCTCAACCCACTCAAGGGTGCATACCCAGGTGCATACCCAGGAGCATACCCAGGAACTTCCATGTAGGTTCCAGTGGCGTGGAGTGGATGGGGATGGTCAGCCGCATACCATCGCGGCGCAGAGCTGGAAACCACCGGCTCACTGGCAGTAGTTGCCTCAAGGAGCGCAGTGGTAGGTGGGCCCATGCCATAGGCGGGGTAGTGAGGCATGCCAGTAAAGCCTGTGCCCTCTGCCATAGGCGGGTTGGTTGTGGAAGTGGATGTTGCGGCGGCTGGGAGCGTGGTGGTTATGGGAGAGGGTGATGCTTGGAGGCCAGAAGCGCTTGGTGCGCCTTCGAAGGTAGGGACATCCGTCGGGTCTTGCCCTTGCTCCTCTCCTTCGTCTGCTCCGTCTCCAACATCCTTCTCGCTCTCTCTCTTCCTTTTTGCAGGCTGCGCCACCACCTCCTCGACGGACAGGGCCCCGAAGGCCGTCTGGAGGCCATCCAGGAAGTCCTCCGCCGTATCCACTGGCCCATGTAAGGGCTCCGCTGAAGGTACAGCGCCAGGCGCCGGCCTTGCCGGTGCCTCAGGCGCTGGCGCTGTCTTCACGTCGGCGTCCACTCTTCCTGGATCCATCTTAATCCGCCCTTCTGCTTATATTTGCCTGCTCGGAGCACTGGTTGTACGGCGCGGGGTCGCTGCCGGTGCACAGAGAGAGGCTGCCTCTTGCTACCAGAAAAGTTTATAGTGTTTTCAGCACTGTGTTTTTGCTTCTCCTGCTGCTTGTTGTTGCTGTAGGGTGTCCTGCTGCTTGTTTTGGATGATGAAAAGCTTTTGTTTGTTGAAATACAGTAAAGCCAAGTCAATCCAGGATAGCCCAAGCCAATAGTATGCAAGGAGAAGGTAATTCAGGATCAAAGCATGAAGGGCTGCAGTGTAAACAGTGAAAGATGATTGGATATTCACAGAAACTGCAACTCAGGTCACATATGAATGCATATTCACAAAGATAGCTGAAATGTTTTAGGAAAAGAGTTAGAAAACTGCCTCAGGATCACTCTCTCTCCATAGTGCCATCTTAGGAGATGTGCACTCTTTGTTTTGGGTCCCATATGTGCTGAGGTGGCATGGTATGTGGCGATGAGGTCACTGCCATGTCACATGGGATCTTCCTACTTAGCTAGGCTGACCAGGAATTGAACCCAGGACCTCTCAAAAAGAGGTGCCCAGCCCCCTAGGGTGCATACCACTAGGATAGCTAAGAATTCATGGAAAAACATAGATAAATTCATAGGCTCTACTTTAGTTATGTCAGTGCTCAGTCAACTCAGGAAATGATGTTTTACTTCACAATGAAAGGGGATTAAGGGGTCCACTCCATATCCTGATTAGGTGTTTGGTTCCATAGGTCAAAATGTGTTATCACCAGTTTTGGTTGGACCAATACTAAGATTAAAATGCATGGATGCTCAGTGCATCTCTAATACAACTAGAGTATGCCTCAAAGCAATGGAAAAGCACTTTTTCTTACTTCGTCACCACCTTCATGCTCACGCTTGGCTCGTTGTTCTTGCTGGGCCTGCGTCTGTGAGCGTGTGGTAGGACCAGTCTGCCCTCCAGAGGGCTCGGAGTTCCCCCCTGGATTAGGGTTGGGGTTGCCTCCGTTCTTGTCCTTGTTCTTGTTGTCGGGCTGGCGGTTAGCGCCTCCTCCTCGTCCACCTTGACCCTTGTCTTGGCCACCTTGACCACGTCCTTTCGACTTGCCCTTGCCGGAGTCGTTGCCTTTGGCCTTGCCTCCACCTTTGCCTGAGCCTTTGCCAGGATCTTCCCCCTTAAGCTTCGCCGATAGGCGTTGCTTATGGTAGCACTCATCCTCGTAGTGCTTCCGCTTACCGCAGAATGCACACGTGATGGTGCAGCGGTAATGATCCGGCAGCTTCACTTTGGCGCCGGTGATCTTCTCCTGCTGCTTCCCCTGGACGACGAAGCAGTCTCGCTGCTCGCAGTCAGAGGCGTGCTGCAGGTGGCCCTGCTCGTCTCTGGCATCACACCAGAATAGCTCCTTCACGTTCTCCATTAGGCGGGCGTGGGCGTGTTTGGGGGTAGTCCCCTGCCCAGGTCGGGACCCTTGGTACCCTTTGCCTCCAGAACCTCCACCACCAGGACGGTAGTTGTTCAAGTGCTGGTCGCTCTCCTTCTCCAGCGCCATCTCCAGGAGCAGCACACATAGATCCTCGTAGCGGAGGGATCTAGCCTTGCGCTCAGCCGTCAAACGGCACTCGTCCCATAGCTCTCGGGGGAGCTTGGCGCACAACCAGAACAGCAGGTCGTCGCTGCTGTAGGAACCGGGCGTCAGTCGTCCAGCCCAGTGATCCAGGTCAGCCAACAGCTCGGAGACCCTGCCAGGTTTGGGGTTGTTGGGCAGCACGGGCAGGTTCTGGATCTCGGCCCTGATGGAGAGGTCGGTCTCGTAGGTCGGGTACTGCCTCTCCAGGGCAACAAACACATCGGCAAAGGTGGCGGAGTTAGTGACGATCTGCCTGACCTGCTTCTCCAGGTACTTGGTCTTGCAGCACTGCAGGAGCAGATCGCACTTCACTCGCCCACTCGCGTGGGTTTGGCCGGTCAGTCGTAGGAACCGGCCAAAGTTCTCAGCGAACTCGCTGAGGTCCTTGCCTGTGAACTCAGGCAGGTTGACCACTATCTTGGAGGTGGCAATAGCCTTCGCCTCCTGAGCTCGGCGTCCTTCAGGGCGTCGGGTCTTCTTCTTCTTCTTCTTCTTCTTCTTACCCTTGGGGTCCTCGGGGTCTTCGTCATCTGAGGGCGAAGAAGAATCCATCGACGGCGGCTCGTCATCGGAGGGGTCTCCGCCAAGGTCACTAGAGCCATAAGGCTCTACGTCCACCATAGCCCTTAAGGCTGTCAGCCCCAGCTGGTCCAGCTCGGCCCTCGTCGAGTTCGTCACGTGGCTGTAGGTCGGCTGGGCCGTTCTCGGGACGATTGGACTTCTCGGTACTGCTGCAGGAGTCGGCATCGGTCGGCTCCTCAGGCTCCCCAGGGTATTTGTCAACCCTGCCGCCAGGTGGTTAGCCTGTACTCGGTGGGGTGACATTCCCACCGCATAGGTGACGCATGGGACGGGATCATCAGGGGCTCCAGTTTCTCCCTGATCTCTTGCGTGAGGTCGCCCACGATTTTCGAAGTGGCTCCTCGGAGCACCTCGTTGATCTCCGACCGCGTCAGGGACCTGTTGGAGGATCTTCCCGATCCTCTACTCCTGCCTCCCAGAGACTCTGGTCCTCTCCTCAACCCACTCAAGGGTGCATACCCAGGTGCATACCCAGGAGCATACCCAGCAACTTCCATGTAGGTTCCAGTGGCGTGGAGTGGATGGGGATGGTCAGCCGCATACCATCGCGGCGCAGAGCTGGAAGCCACCGGCTCACTGGCAGTAGTTGCCTCAAGGAGCGCAGTGGTAGGTGGGCCCATGCCATAGGCGGGGTAGTGAGGCATGCCAGTAAAGCCTGTGCCCTCTGCCATAGGCGGGTTGGTTGTGGAAGTGGATGTTGCGGCGGCTGGGAGCGTGGTGGTTATGGGAGAGGGTGATGCATGGAGGCCAGAAGCGCTTGGTGCGCCTTCGAAGGTAGGGACATCCGTCGGGTCTTGCCCTTGCTCCTCTCCTTCGTCTGCTCCGTCTCCAGCATCCTTCTCGCTCTCTCTCTTCCTTTTTGCAGGCTGCGCCACCACCTCCTCGACGGACAGGGCCCCGAAGGCCGTCTGGAGGCCATCCAGGGAGTCCTCCGCCGTATCCACTGGCCCATGTAGGGGCTCCGCTGAAGGTACAGCGCCAGGTGCCGGCCTTGCCGGTGCCTCAGGCGCTGGCGCTGTCTTCACGTCGGCGTCCACTCTTCCTGGATCCATCTTAATCCGCCCTTCTGCTTATATTTGCCTGCTCGGAGCACTGGTTGTACGGCGCGGGGTCGCTGCCGGTGCACAGAGACAGGCTGCCTCTTGCTACCAGAAAAGTTTATAGTGTTTTCAGCACTGTGTTTTGCCTCTCCTGCTGCTTGTTGTTGCTGTAGGGTGTCCTGCTGCTTGTTTTTGGAGATGAAAAGCTTTGGTTTTGATGAAATACAGTCACTCCAAGTCACTCCAGGATAGCCCAAGCCAATAGTATGCAAAGAGAAGAGGATTCAGGATCAAAGCATGAAGGGCTGCAGTGTAAACAGTGAAAGATGATTGGATATTCACAGAAACTGCAACTCAGGTCACAAATGAATGCATATTCACAACGATAGCTGAAATGTTTTTGGAAAAGAGTTAGAAAACTGCCTCAGGATCACTCTCTCTCCATAGTGCCATCTTAGGAGATGTGCACTCTTTGTTTTGGGTCCCATATGTGCTGAGGTGGCATGGTATGTGGCGATGAGGTCACTGCCATGTCACATGGGATCTTCCTACTTAGCTAGGCTGACCAGGAATTGAACCCAGGACCTCTCAAAAAGAGGTGCCCAGCCCCCTAGGGTGCATACCACTAGGATAGCTAAGAATTCATGGTAAAACATAGATAAATTCATAGGCTCTACTTTAGGTATGTCAGTGCTCAGTCAACTCAGGAAAAGATGTTTTACTTCACAATGAAAGGGGATTAAGGGGTCCACTCCATATCCTGATTAGGTGTTTGGTTCCATAGGTCAAAATGTGTTATCACCACTTTTGGTTGGACCAATACTAAGATAAAAATGCATGGATGCTCAGTGCATCTCTAATACAACTAGAGTATGCCTCAAAGCAATGGAAAAGCACTTTTTCTTACTGAACCACCTTGGGGTCCTGCGGGCACCTTGTTTGGTGTCAGACCAAATGACCTCCACGGGACGCAGCACTACATGTTTGTCAGAGTCATTGGGAATGGAAAGGGGTAATCCTTGAAGTACCGAGGCAACGGCATGGCACGCGGAGCTTGAACCAACGTGTGAATGTGCCATGGAATGTGGATGCCCAGTTTCTGGTTTGCAGAGCCTTGGTGTTGAACTGAAAAACTGGTTACTGATGAATATGTCATGCAATTTGGCTTATTTTATGTTGTAAACAGTTGCTTGACCGACGTCGATCAAAATTTTCTTGGGAATGCCATCACAGCACAAGAAACAAAACAAAAACAACGAACACCTATCATGCAAAGGCATTTTTTTGTCGCCAAAAAATCTGACAACAGGTTTTCAGGTGCAC
This sequence comes from Eutreptiella sp. 'Long Island Sound 2002', assembly GCA_964036045.1. Classification (NCBI taxonomy): domain Eukaryota; phylum Euglenozoa; class Euglenophyceae; order Eutreptiales; family Eutreptiaceae; genus Eutreptiella; species Eutreptiella sp. 'Long Island Sound 2002'. The sequence continues at coordinate 58,845,775 of OZ038391.1, forward strand.
AATGGAAGTGCAAAAGTTTAGAAAAGTGTTGAAACCAAATAAATTTCTATTTCTCAACGGTCTTAGAGAAGCAAGTTGATACATAGAATTTGTCTCAAAGAAAAACACCCACCCTTTTTTTTTCCGGAAAAAAGTGCAAATTGAACTGAAGCTTAGCACATGAAATGATTACACAATTTTGTATCTAATGTTGTGACTGATTTCGATCAAAAATTTTGATCAAAATCGATCAAGATTGATGAATCATGTTTTTTTCAAAATCAACACAATATAGTTCATCCTCAAATCTTTGAATGTGCTCAGGAATGGGCGTTCCCATTTTTTTCTGAGCTAGGCGTTTTCCCTTTTTTTGAATAAACAAATATTGGGGTGTTTCGGGGTAGGTTCAAAATTATGTTTTTCCTTTGATTGATGTGCATCTCTCGGGGCCCCAATCCCCTGCGGGGCCCCGCCGCGCGCATTAGCACCCCCAAGTCCCGTTTGCACATTTTCTTTGGTTAATGTTACGGAATGCAGCTCATTGACCGAGTGGTCAAGGCACTGGCCTTGGAGATGAAGCATGCTAGTGCAAATTTCTCTAAGGGCACTATTTCTTAAGTGCTTTAAAGAAATTAACCACCTGAAAAAGTGGTTTTTTTTTAGTACAAACAAAGCCTCCTAGAGCAACCAACAAGATGAACACACATAGCAATTACATCTACAAAATGATTTTGCCCGTTTAGGAATACGGTTGTTGACATCACTATGCACTTACCTTTTTTTATGCACAATGAAAGATTTCGCGCTACAAAAAGACGCCGAACTAAAAGAAACCAAAGTTAGTGCAAAGAAAAGATGTAGCAGAAAAAAAGAATTTTAGATGATCATCATGTATGTCCCGGAAAGTTGCATGAGGGCAGTGGTTACAAAGAGTGCCACTGCACCAAGCCAATCCATAAGAGGCAATTCCTATATTTGGTGCCGTTGGTCATTGCGCTACCTTAGCCAGAGCCCATGCTTACAATTTCATATAGTAAGGGATCTTTGCTTTTGGCACGGAACCAAATATGCACCTAGTGGCCCTCTTTTCTTATTCCTTGGTGCATGCGGTGAGAGGTACCACCTGCATGGATGTCATGAAAGCGGAAGTCTGTGGGTGCATTGTGCAAAATTTGTGGTCCACAATAGGAGTGTCCCTTTGGAACTGGGTGACCTATGCAAAGAGGTCATCGGAGAGGATCACAGGTAATGTGTCAATGCTATATAGCAGGCTACCTAGCCACCTCGGGCAAAGGCCATGTGCACAATTTCGTCTGCTCAGAGAACACCGGTCTTCCTTCGCAGGGAGACCTACACAGAGAAGTCATTTCTCCGTACTCCCCTTTCCTTCTTGCTTTCACACCCTTGCGAGACTATTCATTGCACAGACTGCCGGCTTCCTATTCACTCCAATGCTTACAACCCATGCCCAACAAGTGTGTTTGTGGGGCAGATGGAACCGTGCCAGTGGCTGAACTCGGTGGCACTCTCAATGTGCTGCTATTGTAATATAGCAATAGTGCCGAACTGTTTGCGCAAATACGAGTCAAGTCAGTGGTGAGTACATGCAAGAAAAATGAATGATGGCCTATGCACACAAGCAGTATGTTATGGTTGCTCGAGTGGGGACCTCTTTTCAAACATGGGCAAACTGCAAAAGCTATAGAGATGCGCGGAGAATGCAAGACCGGATGCATTGCATATCTCAGGATTTGATGACCACAACTGTCAGACACTGCAACGATGCACACCGAAAGGTGGCATGTTGCATTGCAGAAAAAATGAGCAAAAAAAACAACCTGGCTGGATCATTCTCAGTCACTCCCAAGTTCCAAATTCCTTGCTTAGACTTTGTTTGCTAGCAAGCTTTTCCTGCTCATTTCATGCAGTGCAGTGTACCACTCGCCTGCCTCTACTGTAGTGTTTGACAACCATAGTGATCAAGCCTTAAGAACCCTACATCCCAACACATCTGTTCTTGCATTATATTCTTATTTTTTTTGCAGCTTTTGCAGTCTGCCCACTCAGTCCCAAGGTCCATCTTTTTTGCTCAGAGTTTGTTCAGAAACATTATTCGCTGTACAAAGACAAGTAGTTTTGCCTCCCGCAGGTTCTTTTCAAGCACCACTCAGGGGGTGCACAATTTCCCCCATAATTTCATGCTCAATTTTTGGTCTTACTAAATGTTTTTAGATGGTGCACAACATGGGCAGACCAGGGTGCACACAGGGAAGAAAGTGGTTCTGTATTTGTTTGGGTCATGTCCAAAAAACCACGGCACTTCAGCCCTTTTCCACAAAAAATCCGTCTTGTGCATCTTTTGCACAATCCCAGGTTCTGACGCCATCAAATGGTTGGCATCACCTTTACCTGATGTAGTGTGTATTGCAAAAGCACGTTCTGCAAATGCTCAGCCATCGGCGCTATGGCATAAGGCGGTCTTGTCCATCATGGCATCAGGCGGCATTCTTCGGTATTCTTTGCTTTGCGCCTTGTTTTTCAGGGTTTGCTAAAGAATGTGGATGATTCATCTGGTGGGGTGCCCGTAGCAATTGCATTTCTGCCTCCCCTCCCCACCCTTGGCTTTGCGCTCTTTTACTATTACGAAAATCTCACTTTTTAGATGGCCAGGTAAAAAGAAAAGATTCTGATTTGTTAACGTTTTTAAACATGCGAAACTAACTTTTTTTGTTAGACTTTTGGTTTTGTTGGAATCTTATTTTTTTAATACAGAATCGCTATTTTTAGATGCGGAATCTTTTTCTTTAAATGTTTTTGCTAGCTGATTTGACTTGAATTTTAGCACTTTTCTGAAATTTTAGCACATACAAAAAAATATTTCCCGGTTGACACTACTTGTAGCTGTTGCGGTAGTCGTTGCAATTGCACTGGTCATAGCAGTTGCACTGGTGGCAGAAGCAAGAAGATATAGCGCAGGAAATTGCAGCAGCAGTCGGTCGTGGAATTAGTGGAACTGGCGGCAGATGTCACCGTGCTGGTGTTCATTAGTGTTGTAGCAGAAGGTTTGGCAGCAAAAAACGGACAGGGTTGACAGTAACGGATACAGAGTGAACACAATTCAGCAGCTGTTGGCAGTTGGGAATGGTGTTGTGCTACTTGAACCCGAGCAGAAGGTGCAACATCTCTGCCTGCAAAGAGGAGTGCCTGCAACCACAAACATGACAGGCCATGGAGGTACACACAGCCTGTCCACACAAGAAATAACAAAGGTGGACACTAGTACTGTCAAATATTAACAGGGCCAAAAATCCAACAAATCGCGGCACAAAGTTGGGGCAAATTGGGGAAATCGGCCCCCGATTTTGGGGCGGGGCGCACCTGTTGGAAAATAGACACAGACAGTTTACCAATGAAATACTCAAAGTTTTGCGACTAGAAATATAAAACTCTACTTCGTGCACACACACGTTCAGAAAAATAAAAGAGGGCACGAGTCTTTTCAGGGCCAGTGCACCATCGTGTGGTGAGGGACAGGTCGGAGTGAAGAGCGTCACCTCTGACCCTGGCAGTGTCCTTCCGGCTCCCTTCCAGGCACAAAACGGCACGCCAGCAGGACTGTGCCCATGCAGGGGGGCAAAAGCCTATTAACGTCCGTGTCGCTCTTGTGCCTGGAGAAACACTGAAGGATTGAGTAAAGGTGTTCGTTTAAGGGTTAATGTTATATTCTTGAGGTCCACGGCTCATTTGTGCCAATGGCAACTAAAAATTAAAGGGTCATTCAATTATACGCAAAAGCACAGCAGCATTTTTCGCTCAGAAGTAGCACGGTCGTATCCCATTGGCGCTCTGGCACAGATAAACCCTGAACCCCCGGCCATCTGCACCAGAGACTTCCGCCGTGCCAGCTCTACGGAGACGTGAGCTGCAGCCCCAGTACACCAACTGCACGGTATCACGGTCGTACCTCAGGTGTAGGCTAGGCTGATTCCGTCACTGAACTGGCAGATGGGAACCCTGCCTCCACATTAGTAAGTGTGTGTGTGTGTGTGCACGCGCGTGTGTGTGGCCCGCAGAATCAGGGCATTCAAGAGGCATGAGACATCCCATGGATGCTGTTGGGCGATTGCTGCTTTGGGGCAGTTGGCTGTCAAAGCATCGAACACTGCTTCTTCAGATTGTCGGTTGCTGTTTCGCAGGGCGGGACTACATCCCTCAACATCACCATGAGTCTGGTCAAAGAATTGGCAATTCAACTTTCACCCGCCGGTTCGGTCGCACATATTCGTGCGAGCAGCGCTGCAGAACCGTGCAGCGCACGATACAGTCTGCTGCTGAAGCACTTCTCAGGGCTCTGGGTGCAGTTGAATCATCATTCACCTCAGTTGCTCACTGGTGCTGACACCACTCGCAATGCACCAGATGGTGCCGGCGAAAAATACTTGAGACAGCAAATCCCTGTTTTCCAAAGACTCACTTCTCAATGATGTGGCAGAATGAAGAAAGTATCAATTAACGTGATGCAAAATAGGGGCTCAATAGGGGTTGCCATGAGGGATCTTCATGGGAGGCACCACAGTGCCATTCCTGACTCGAATCTCACCATTTTGTTACGGGTGGCCCCGGGGAATGGGGCAAGGAAGGGGGGGTGGGGCAGCAGGGAGGGGAGGAGGGGTCCTGGGTGCCCAACATAAGGAGGCCAAAATGCTCCACACATTGCGCTGATCATTAACACAGCTGGAGCTGAAAATGTTCGTCAACGAGTGCTTACAGCTTCCCAGTGGTGGAGGCCGTGGCGGGGGCCCGGGTAGTGGGCTGGGATTCTGTGGAATTGACTTTAATGATGTTGCCGGGAGATTGGTACAGTATGGTTTTTTGCACGAATCCCATCTCAATCAGTGAATGACCCGTGTCAGCTATGGGTTGCGACGCATTCCTGTATTGCAGCCCCAGCTCCCTTTCTGCTTTGCTCCCATCAGCCCTCATGGCATGATTCCAGTGCAATTTCATGACTGCCTTCAGACTTGGCTCGAAAAAGGCCACAATCCACGCCAGGAAATACGGCATGGACTTGGAGGGAATCTTTGTGTACCCGTGAGGGCCAAAGACAGAGGACAGGACGGCACAAACATCTTTGATCCACATCATCTCTGAGGACAAAATGTAGCGCTGCCCGGGCGCATTTGGATGCGCGATCGCCAGGATGTGTGCGTGAGCCACGTCTCAGACATCAACCAGGGACAAAGTGGCCGGGATATGCAGCGACCATTTCCCACTGAGCAAATCAACAAAGAGGCCAGCAGACGTGCCTCCCCCGCTAGCAGCCAATCCGCCACCGGCAAGGCTGCTTGGGGGTTGGGTGAGGAAAGCCTTTGGGCTGGTGTTGTTGCTGGCATGAAACTGGTGCTGAAGCGGAAGCGGGTGGTGCTGCCAGTGTTGACAGCACTAGCCATTCCTCCATCAGTTGAGGCTGCCGTGCGAGGATCAGCAGACAAGACACCCCAGCCACCAGGTGACAGCACTGTGGGCAGCACCGGGGCTGCAAGGCACAAGACTGCAAAGTAACAAATTCTATTGCCTATCGGCAATACACCTCGAAGAGGGAGGGAGCACAGTCAGTCAATCAGTTAGATAGTCACGAAGTCATTCAGAAGCCCCCCAGCCCCCCTCCAACACCCAAGTGAAAAACAGATATAGAGGGTCTAAAACATGCTTTGCTTAGAACATTTGGTGACAATGAAATGTCAGAACATCAAAAATTCGGGTTTGAAAATTTCCATTTTTGAGCTGCCGAGAGTGGAAAATTGCATGAGCAGGTTGTGCCCCAGCCCCTTGCCCCTGTACAAACACCCAAATAGGGTGAAAACACATGAAGAGGGTCTAAAACATGCGTTACATAGGATGTTTGATCATGGTGAATGGTGAGAATAAAAAACAAGTTTCAGAAATTTCCATTATTGAGCCGCAGAGGCAGGAAAACCGCAGGAGCAGATTGTGCCCCAACCAGCCCCCTTGGGACACCCCTAGCAAAAAAGAACCCCAATAGGCAGAAAACCACATAAAGAGGGTCTAAAACATGCTTTACATAGAATGTTTGATCATTGGTTGAGCTACCGAGGCCGGAAAACTGCATAAGCATGTTGTGCCCCAACCCCCTTTTGAGCCCCACCACCCCCCGGAAACACCCAAATAGAGTGAAAAGCACACAAAGAGGCATTCGTCTTTTGGTGTCCACTGGAATATGTATAGAGGTCGAGGGGCGGGGAGGTGGGCCGGGTCGAGTTTAGGTGCCCGTGTCCTCCCCTACAGGCCCCCCGCCTGAGCCTGCACGGCAGCCAGGACGGATGTGCCAGAGGGGACTAGGTCTCTTCCGTGCTCACCCTGCCGTGCTGCCGCCGCTGCGGCAGTGTCGGCTGCGGAGATGAAGGCGCGTTCGCCACAGGGTCAGAGGAGTCCTCCATCGCGTTGTCGGTCGCGGTGTGGGGAGGGGGCGCGTGGAGCATGTCCACTATGGATTTGGAGGCCTTCGGCTGTGGCCGTCTGCGACCCCGGGGTGGGGATCGACACCACGGCACGGCGCGGCAACTCAAGGCCACTGAGATGTGGCTAAAAACATCGGGGAGCGCCGCCGGGGCCTCAGCCGCCGGCGGCAAGGGTTGCCCTGTGGGGTGGGGGGTAGGAGAAGCGGAGTCCCGCGGCGTCGACAATGCCCTTGGCGGGCTGGCGTCAGGGTGGGCGCTCTCAGGCGCCCGCCTCAAGTTGTTTCCGGTTGTGGGCGGGGGGGGAGAACGGGTCAGCCTCTCCCTATACCCCAAGCCCTCCCTTGGTCAATAGGGGGTCAGGCTTGGGGCACTTCGGGGACCTGGGGCTCCCGGGCCCTAGGGCCACGGGGGGGCGGGCCCCTAACGTCTTGGGGGGCGCGGTGCACCAGCGAGTTGCAGGGGGGCCCGGGAGGCGGGGCGTGCCCGGCTGAGCCAAGAGGACAACGCCGCTGCCCTCGCGTGGCGGTCCTGTGGCACGAGAACTTGGCGGCCCGGTGCGACCCGAGGCGGCGCTGCTGGGTAGGGCCACCATGCCCTTCGTGTCCGGCACGGCAGCAGTGGCTGATGCCCCAGCACGCTTCCGCACCTGGAGCACGAGGGTGCTCCATGCTCCAAACAGAGCGCGCCCCGAGTGCCGCCCCCCGCTCTTGGTGGACGGCTGCGCTGTGGAGCTGCGAGCCGGACGCTCTTGGGCGGCGCCCAGGGGGGGGGGGGGGGGGGGGGGGGGGCTCTTGGCGTACGGCAAGAGTGGTGGCCCCCCCTCAAGGGGGCGGGGGTCGTAGTCCATGACAAAACAGCCGCCCAGTGGCGGCTGTATACGGGCCGGCGTCCACAGGTGCCGGACCCACGTGTTCCGGCAGTGAGTTGCCAGGCGCATAAGTTGCAGCATCACCTCGCGGCGAGCCGCGAGGAACGGGCGGGCGGACAGGCCGGCACACACACGGCCCCCCAAGGGGAGAAGGGAGCGACACCGTCCCAAGGGGGTTGTGCACAGCATTGTGCCTGCTACCAGGTGGCACTTGACTAGCCCCGCGGCGTTGCGCAGGACCTGGCCCTTTCTCCAAGCGGGAGGCGCGTGCCCCGCAGGCGGTGATGTCTAGAGGCTAGGAGCGCCCTCCCCACGAAGGCCTCGTAGTCTAGGGCCAGCTCGGCCCACGATACTTCCGCTGGCCTTGGCATCCAGGCCAGCGCCCGTTCCCACCGGACCAAGTCCTAGACAAAGACCTGAGCCCAACGCCACCCTTGCGGGGCCCCTAGCCGAAGGCGCGGCCGTTTGCGGACCGCGTCCCCCGGTAGGGGGCCGAGAAAATCGTCCAAAGGGAAGGGGTTGCAGGGCCGCGGTTGCGGCTAGTCCAGGAACATGGAGTCCCTGTGGCCCGCCTGGTCCGCGGCCTGCGGCCATGCGGGCGGCGAGGGCCGCCAAGTACATGCCGTAGAGGCGGTACAGGAACTCGTCGAGGAGCGCTCGCTCCACCCCCTGCGCCAGGCGGAGGCGGAAGAGGCCCGCCCTCCGCATGCAGGCTGGCCACTGGTGTGGCGGTCCGAGCTGGGGGGGGGGGGGGGGCTGCCGCGTCCCGCAGCCAGGGGCTCCACATCTCCCTGGCATGCCCCCACTCCGGGCAGTCCCACAAGACGTGGACCTCATCCTCATGCGCCGCCGAACAATGGGGGCACACGGAGTCGATGTGCATGCCGTGGCCGTACACTCGCACTGCCGTCCACAGGGCCCCCGCCATGAGGCCGCGTAGCAGCGACTTCTCTAGCTCTGTGGAGGCGACGTGCAGTGCCGCACGGCAGGCCGGGCCATCAGCCCCGTCACCTAGGCCCCCGAAGGTGATTGGGCGCCGCGCCTCCAGCTGACGCGAGGAGTGGCGGCGGAGGCTGTCCTGTATCTGGTGTTGGATCCAGCACAGGGGCTCGTGCACAAAGTGCAACGGGCATTCCTGCCCCGGGACGTCCTAGCACCACTAGCCCTCGCGAGGGATTGATTGTAGGGTGGCCGCCATTAGGAGCGCGCGCCCCACTTGGCCCGTCCAGGTGGGCGGCCGCCCGATTCCTAAAAGGCCTGGGTGAAGACTTGGGTGACTCCCGGCCGCCGGGCCACCCGGACCAGCCAGAGCAGTCGCTTGTACCGTGTGTGCATCACTGGGGAAACGCGGTGACCCTTGGACAAGACTGAGAAGACATTCTCTTAGGCCCGTGACCGGCGCGTGGCCCCCCACAGGGCCCGGATGACCACAGTCTCCAGTCCCCGTAGGTCGGGGTCCGTCACCGAGGCGACGACCACCCCATGGAGCGCCAGCGGAGTTGCCAGCGTGGTGATGGCCTGTTCCCAACGGTCAAAGGTGGGGAGATGGGGAAGGTGGCGGAGAGCGCTCTGGCCTGCTTCCAAGCGTTGTGACAGCAGCGGCCCCGTTTTGCTTTGCCCGCCCTGTGCCTGGCCCTGTACACTGCCCTGAACCCAGCCCCAAGACAAGACATGCAGCAACTACTACTTTTGCGTTTGGGGGTATCACCGTTGATTGAGCCATAAGATGGCCGTGTTGGCAACACTACAGAATAGTGCGGCGCCTGCAAGCGCGATGCTTACCGAGGACATCAACTACATAGGCAAACAAGGCACCGGGTGGGGGGGGGGGATGACTGTCACTGACGCTGTCACTGTCACTGTTGCTAGCACTGTCCCCCCCCCCCGGCAAAACTTGAGCTGCTTGCGCAACTTCAGTTTTGCTTTGCCCGCCCTGTCCTTGGCCCTGTACCCTACCCTGAATCCAGCCCTAAGACAAGACATGCAGGAACTCAAGACAACGAGACTCCTGCTTTTGCATTTGGGAAAACCCCTAAGGTAATCCCCAACAAAACCCAGGGGCAGTCGCTGCCATCCTTGCACACCTGCACTCCACGCACCCTGACAATGGCACAGGTACATACACAGACACATACACACAGACACAGACCCGGACACTCCGGGGGCGTCACATGCACCCGCAGGCCCGATAAGACTGGAATGGTCTGTCAAAACCGGGCCAACCACCAAAACACCCCACCAGAGGGGGTGGGCTGGAGCACACACGCATGAGCAAGTGTGTCAAGACTAGGCCTACCATGCGCTCCACGCGACACTGACACCGACAAAGGCACAGAGAAACTCACAAGCTTAGATGCAAGCAAAAGCACAAGCACAGACATTGACACAGACAAAGGCACTCTGGGGACATAATAGGCGCCTGCAGGCCTGACAAGACTTGGGATGTCGGCGCCCTGCCAGTCAAGTCTATGACCCCCCCCCCCCCCCCCGCCAGCACCAAATGCAGGTGCGCCAGCTGATGGAGAGGGGGGGGGGCACACGTGCAGCAGCAAGCCCGTCAAGACTGGGCCCGCTGGCATGTTGCCCTGGCACCTGGGTCCATAACCAAGGGGGGCGGCACCCACACCCACACGGGAGAAAGGGGAAGGGACACATGCAGGGTTACGGCGCGCTTGGGTGTGGCATTCCACACCTGTGGGGAGAAAATAGGAAGGGGGAACCACAGGTGGGCCAACCTGCCAACGGTTGGTGAAAAAATATAGATTGACACGCAACCGACACCACCGCGAACCCACGCCAAGATAAAGCGGCCGTTGACGAGGCAGGTTTGTCAAGACTGGGCTTGTCATCACCCCTACAGCCTCCTCAAGCCCCAGGGCTACACTCCAACGTAAGCCTGCAGGCCTGACAAGATTGGGCTTGCAGGTGGCGGTGGCAGGCTGGGCAGCACTGTCCGCCGGCTAACCTCCCCACTGGTACCCCATGGCAGCGACCGTGCATGCTGCATGAAGCACCGTTGCCGTGCCCTTGCTTGCACCATTATGTCATGAGCACCGTGACCTTGCCACCAGCGCGAGACAGGGTCTACGGGGTTGAGCTCGGACGGGACGTGCGCTAGCTGTACGCTACAACCTTGCCAAAGCAGCCTGTGCGTCATCCTTGGCCGGATTCGCTATTGCTCAAGTAAACCTGACCGCACCCTGCCCCACGGGATCATGGCTAGCGCCACGGCATTGTCCATGAACAAGCGCACGGCGGGGGCATGTAGTGCCCGCACCTCGTCCAAGGCCACCACCACTCCCCACAACTCAGCACTTTGCTCGCCAGTCACACAGATAGGGCAACACCGAATACGGGCCCCCTTGGGGCCCCATAGGCCCACCATGTATGGTCCCCATGGTGTTGCCGCAGCATCCACATACACCTGCGGTGCTTGTGGGAACACATCCGCCGGGCATGAGGGTTCCCAGCCCCGCTGCACTGCCGCCAGGCCCTCCAACAAACCAGCCGCCATGGCCAGCGGTGTCCACGGCGCCCACTGTGGCCTGTTGCGCACCCATGCCCGCGTCCCAGCCCAGACTGGGGACACCGTGTTCCTTGGTCGCCCCAGCCACACTAAGCGACCCAGGATACGTCTGACCGCATCCCCGGTGCACGGGCGGGTTGCCAAGTGCACCCACCGGGCAATGCAATCCGCGATCGCCGTCGGGCGCGGTGCGATTCTGCCTGCTCCGGCGCCAACATCCTTACCCATCCATGCCACACTCTCCACTGGGTCAAGCTGTGACTTGGAGCTGATCAAGTACCTTCCCTGACGAGCTAGCCCGCCACTTGGTTAGTCACCCTGGCCACCCTGTTCTTGTCCTTGCCCGGGAAGAGGATGTCGTCAGGTAGGCTATCTAAACTCCGCGGTCCAAGCAAGCGCAACCGGAGCTGCAAAAGGCTTTGGTAGCCCCCGGACCTCGATGGCAAGCCGAGAGCCATCATCGACGTCCCACCGAGTGCCATTGTTGATGGTCCAGCGCTCGTAGCGAGCTGGGCGATGCCACGGATGGTGCCGACTCCCGCTAATGTAGGCGTGCACATTGCTTGCGCCGCCGATCATGCCTAGGCAGAACCCCCCACCATTGGGGGCTCCCCAAAGAGACGGGACAAAATGGGGGGTGCTTCATGCCTAATCAAGGGCAAAGGGGCTGCAACCGTCTTAGACCACGCAAACTGCCCACCTTCACGGAAGCATAGGTGGCAGACCAGCATTTGCGTCTGGTGCTGGTGCCAGCACCAGATGGGGGGGTGTGTGGGCTCATTTTGATGGTGTCTTATTGTAGGCACAAAAACAGGGCCTTTTTGGGGGGTCTCAAACACGTTTCTTTCATTTTCATCTGTTGAACCCAGTTTCCATTTCCTGGATTGAAGGTGTGATATCGGAGGAAAAGCACATGTAGGGCTTATTGCACCATGTAAACAGGAAGCTGTAAAATCACGCTGTTCTGGACCCCCCCTCAACTGTGGACACGAACAAGCACGCTGACACAGTGTCTCTATTTCCACATTGGGAACTTGGAATCGTATGCTTTGTAATACAGTAGTACAATCACATGCACATACACAACCATACTTAGGAGTCACCGCTACGAAGTATATGCAAAATTCACCTCTACATTGTTGTACCTAAAAGACAGGGCTGTTTACATGAAAATCCAGCTGAGCAGCTGGGGCCAGCACCAACACCTGGAAAAATGGTAATGAAGACAAGCAATTGGGCAAAGAGTAGCTGGTGCCAGCACTTCCTGAGGAAAACAAAGAAATAGTAGGTGCAAACCAAGCAGAGGTATTGTGAGTGCGGTGTAACAACAAAACCAACGGACAAGTGCATGACTGTGCAAGACGAACACTGACAGCGCTGTAGTGCAAAGCACTGGACCAGTCTTTATGGGATCAAGAAACATGATTACTTCTTTGCTGCAGCAGCCCTGTTGATCCGGGCAGTCAAATTGGTAAATCCAAGTCGTTTGGGTTTCACAGTGTCAGCAGGATCACCAGCGGCGCCTTCACTGTTGGACTTCTCCCCGCCAGTCGCAGACTGCTGTGCCCCATTGCTCGTAGCCTTCCCTGGAGTTGCACGTTTCGAACTACTGCTCTCCTCATCGTGCTTCCGCTTGGCACGGGTTTTTTTGGGCTTCGGCTTTTGGGCCAACGGCTCTGCTTCAAGCTCGGCCGCTTCCTCTACTTCCTCATCCTCGTCCCCCTGTTCTACGTCCTCAAGCTTGCGGAATTTTCCCCTGCAGTCAATGGGTACCCCATGGAGCATCTGATTTGTCACCCCAATCTAGTCAATATTCGGCAGGCCATCAGCTTCCTTGCATCCAGCAACAGCATGTGTGACAAACTCCTGAATTGCCGTATCCCCAAGGATACCAACCACCACATTGACAAGAATATGAAATCGAACTGTGAGGGCCCCGGGCAATGCGTGGGAGGAGGACAATAGCAGCAGCTATATTTCTTGGTACACCACCATTTCACCAGCCAGTGTCAGCAAGTAACCAACAATCTCCACGGGCAGGTACCCCCCACTTGGGAAATCGGTCACAGTAATGTACCGAGGCACCTTAAAGGGGGGGAAAAAAGCAATTCTTCAATGAAAGGACCTGGCCCCAGCTGCAACGAGGTGAAACGACCATTTTGTTGTGATTTTTGAGCGCGTGTCCGAACAACCAGGGTCGCAGTGTGGTCTAGATACCTTTTGTGGCAGCGGATGTTTCGAGAGAAGATTCACTTCAGTACACCCCATAGTAAATTGTGGTGACTTCTTGTTGAGGTGGTACACTGACAGCTTAATAGCACAGAAACCCGTATCTTGGTGCTGTTCACAAAGACTGTCCACAATGCCACGACGATCACCAGGCTCACCGGCAACAACAACAAGAACGCTACCCTACCCTATAGTTAGGCAGGGGGGGGGAGGGTTATTCTTGGAACACTGCCCCCTCCTCCTCGTCACTGGGAGGCAAACTGAATTCGTCTTCCTCTTGAAGCAAAACCAAGGGGGGGGGGGCATCACTCATGGTATCCACATCAACTACCAGATGCCCCAGGGAGCCAAGGGAATCAGCACTGGACACGGATATGTGGTCATCCTCTACCCCCACAAACTGATCTGGTGCATCAGCATCATCAGCATCAGGGGCACCCTTACCCTTGCCCTCCCCCCCCCCTTTCCCGCGCCTGTTCCGTGTGCGGAACCGTTCCATTAGGCTAGTGAGCTGTGCAACCTCTGCAGGGTCTCTCCTAAAATTGCATTGATCCAAGTACTCAGTAACACCTTCCGGAGGGGACCGGTTGGATAATAATAACAGCACACTCCTGCGAAAAACCTTTCGCAGAGCAGCCTTATTAACAGAATCAGGGATGGGCTTGGGAAACGTGTGTCGTTCAGGTAGAAGGCCAACAAAAGCAGTGGTTTTAGCTGTAGTAAATGGGGCAAACAAAAGCTGGGGAGTGGTACACCGGGCGATAAAGCGACGGAGGCGTGCTCGAAAAGGATCGCACAGACCAGTGCGTAGCTTGCCGCGAAGGGTTTTGGTGCCCATGCGCGGGTGTGGCATGCTGAGGAACAAGTCCATTAGAGCGGGTTGCGATAATGCAGTTGGATGGAGCTTGACCCGGGCGGAGAGCCGGGACAACAGGGCCTCACCAATCTCTTCAGCAAAGAGACAACCTAGGGTATTACTCATCCACTCTTGCCACACTGCAAGTGTGACACTCAAACTGCGAACGGATTCTATTTTGGCGTCCCAATCGCCAGTAAGAAACAGATGTAGCAACAGGCTCCATTCCAAAACTGTGTGGGCTGCCTGACCAGTGCCTGGCTGTCGCCCTAACCAGTTGCAGTTGCGTACCTATACGCCTAACGCAAAAAGCGCAGGGACATAACTAAACAGTAAGGACTGCAGTCCTTGCAACCAACGGGTAGCTGTATCCACTTGAACTGATGAGAGAGATGCTGGTGCCAGCTGCAACCATTCCAATTTGCGTTGAATACGTACACGTACAGAGTTACCTACAAGTAGTAGTGCTGCTACCACTTTCTCAATGTGGAGCAGCTTACGGTGGTGGTACACCATGGCATCCACTTGCAAATTACAGTTTTCCAACGCAGCAAAGATAGGAAAGAAGGCCTTGTATACCTCAAGGGCAGTGTGTTTGTAAGGGTGCCACGCACCGTACATACAAGGCAACATGGACAGATGCTCATGGAAATTGTACTGCACATATGACTCCCCGTACAAAAAACGCAGTAAATAAAAATGTATTTTCATATCAATTATTAGGGGCATGGGGCGCCGGGTGTGCCGCTGTATGTCCTGGATCTCTTGTAGAATGTGTAGCAAATCAAGGATCCCACCGGTAGTCAAATCGGTCAACAACAGTGGCCGGAATTGTAGTGACGTAACGTTGTCCCGTTTAATATCGAGGGGAACACAAATAAACTCAGGCTCCGCATCAAGCGAAACCCGTGTAACATCGTTCAAGGAGCGAAGTGCAGTAGCAGTGGAATGCACAGCTGAGTCCAGCTGTCCCAACACGGTTACCAAAGACGGATGCCCAGGGAAGGGACATAGGTCTGTAGTGTGCAACATTGCAAACACTGTCAGGTTCATGCTGGGATTGGGATGCTCTGGGTCAGTAGTAGACCTCTTCCACCACCAGTTATCAAACCACATAGCCATTTGGTGGTTTGACATGGACGACCACAGTTGTTGTGCAGCCGAGGTAGCCTTGGCAGTTAGTGGTACAGGGCGATTGGTAACAACACCACAGTTTGCTAAAACACGGCGAACACCCTGCGTCAAAGGTTGACCTGTAAGTGTGTCTTTCCGTGATACCTTACTAGTTGGACGTGCAGCCTTGTGCAGGACAGACCATAGCATATATAACTGTTTCGTGAAAACGGACAGCCAACAAGGCTTCCTATTTTGCTTACTTGCAACAACAATTTGAGGTACAGTCTTACGAGTACGGCGGTTGCAACGGACCTGTGCCAATAGGTGCACTAACATCAGAACCCCCGGCTCGCCAGCATGGGCATCACGTAATAAAGAAGACCCATTTGAATAATGTCCAGTACGTAGTAGATGCGGAACAACGGAGTAGGAAAATTTCATTACAAAAGTCTGGTGATGCAAGTGAAATACACGATGCACATGGTTGCAAAACACAGCACACTCCCTATCCTTCAATGAGATGCACGTACCTTATGAAGATAAACATCGGTGGAATGGATATGGGAATGGTACTAACCAGGTTGCTCACTGGAGTTGGTGCTTGTGCCAGCACTCATAGTCCGGAACATCATCTCAGAGACTCGATTGCGTTGAAAGGTGCTGGCACCAGCTACTTGGAGCCAAAAAGGGATTCGAGAATACCATTTGAGTCAGCAGGTGCTGGCACCCGCACCTTTCTGCCAAAGAGAACCAAGGAAAGGTGAAATTGCTTGCAAAGGTGCTGGCCCCAGCTGCTTCAATGATAAACTTGATACCAAAGATACAAAGTAACAAGACATCTCCAATACGCGGTGACTATAGTAACCAACATGTGCACGATTGAATATCACCAACAAATGTAATTGCGGGACATCCCACAAAGACTTTTCGTCAAGGAAGGTGCTGGCCCCAGCTGCAATCATGGGAAACATACTTTTGAGATCAGCATTTTCAATCATCATGAAGTAGTAGTGTAGAAAGGGTGTTTTGAACCCCTAACTTCATCGGCCGCGAAAATAAACGTTCAAAAAAGGGGAGTTTTTTACACTGCTCTTTTTGGGTATAGAACGGGGCAAAAGTGGGCCACGGGGGTGGGCAGTTTGCGTGGCCTAAGACCGTGAGTTGTCTTGGGGTAGAGGGGGCTTGCTGAGATCATTCTCTAGGGCAAGGTTGGTGATGGTCCTTGTGTCTGGGGGTAGGGGACACGGCCTGCAAAGCCAAGGGACAAGCTTTGCAAAGCCACGTGGTTGCTTACACTGCTGCCAAGGGGAAGCAGGCGAAGAGGGGCATGGGCAACCTTCGGAGCCAGCCTCGTGATCTAGAGGACCCCAACTCTTCTGTCGCGCCAGCATACATGGAGTGGGTAAGAGAGGTATCGCATCATCACTAGCCAGCCCTAATATATGCTACCCCTCTTTTGGCAATATAGTCCACGACTTTAAAAGGCGCCTGCCCTTGTTAATAATATCCATCCATGATGACTCTAGATCTATGCTCTCTCTCCCTCCTCCAAGAGGTGCATTACATATGCCTCCTTTCCTCGGCAAATTTGGCAACACAAGTGTTGGTGAAGGTAGTGGTGGAGGATCGCTGGAACCCGTTGGCAAGAAGCCCAGTGGGCAAGGTGCTCAAGGCGGTGGAGCAACTGGGTTGGGAACTCTGCGTGGGCTAGTGGTGGTGGCTGGTGCCACGACAACGTGAGGAGCTACAACTGGTCCTAGAGGAATGCATCGCTTATGCCACTATGTTGCGGCGAGCCGATTGTACACGGTAGGGAGTGCTAGCCTTGGAGCTGAACCACTGTCCACCTTTGGTACGCTGGGTGCAGCAATCCACCAAAATGAGGCTCATTGGGGCTGCTGCGTTACTACTAGCCAAGGCAATGTGCACTAGGCGGTGTCAAACTGGGCGCGTGAGCTCCGAAGCCTGGGACGTACCGCCTTACTCCACCACGAGAAGACCACTGCCAGGGCACAATGGCTGCCCAAGGGCGCCAATCAGCCACCCTCAGGGGTGTGGTCTCCTCGGTACAAATGGTGGAGCGCCCGGAGCCGGTGCCAACCACATTCCGCCCGTTGCACTGGCTACGTTGCGAGGCACCACACAAGCTATGTTGCCCCCGACCGCCAAAAGGGGTGTGGGCAGAGGAGGACACTTTCCGTAGCATTGCAGTAGGAGGCCCTGCGGACGGCATCCTCACGGCGGTGGCAGCACTGGCAGCAGCGCATTGCTCGAGAGTGTCCGAGGCAGCATCACTTCGCCTAGTGGACCTGGAGACCTTGTACCGCATCACTTTCTACGACTACAAGGTCAGAGACCAGTATGTCACCGCACATGTCGGCGCATGGGGTGAAGCGTGGCGCCGGAGACTCCGCACCGTCGTCGCACACCGCCCCAAGTTCCTACCCGTTTTCCCAAACAGTGATGCCCTCCAGGATGCCCTACGCCGGAGATTGCTGGGCACCCACCGGGACGCAATGGGGTGGCAAGGTTGCAAGCGATGTGGTGCAGCAGCGATGGCTGCGGCCGGAGCACACATCCGCGCCATTGCCATCTGGAGTAGATTGAGCTCAAAGCAACAAGCAACGGAATATGCAGGGGCACCACCAGACGGGGCTTGGGGTGCACCGCCGATGCTGCCATGGCCAGGGTCTGACGTTGGGGTGCAGTGCAGGGCCACGGGCGTCATGGACATGTGGCCCAGGGGCACCATCCTCGGCATGGCAGACAGTACCGCCCCGAAGCGCGGTGAAAGAGGAGTGTCCGGGCGTAAACCGGAGCTGTACATTATCTTCCATTCATCTGACTCATCTGACGTCCCGGGGTCACAGGGGTCCGCTGCAACGGCTCTGCGAGTATCCCAACGGAAGCCCAAGGCATGACCAAAAGCCCACCCTAGACCAGCTAGAGGTGATGTTCTAGTAGGGGCAACCAACGCGACAGTACCCCAAGTGCTCAGCAATGCGAGTGCATGTTTGTCGCCGCAACGTGCACGTCAGACGCCCGTTGTCCGCTCCACTCGCAGAAGCACCAACTGCAGCACCCAGGTGCCAGGGGGCAGCCCGGCTTGGCCGCCCCGCCGGATGTGGAAGCCCCGTGCGCACAGTGCGGCCACGGCGTGGATCAGCACCTCCGGGACGTAGCAACCAAGATGGCCAGTAGGTACCGGGTGCCAACACGTGTGTCAGCAGTTTGCTGGTGCAATGGCGGGAGAAATTAGTGCTATGGGCGTGGGACAGCACACACCCGGTGGAGAGAAAGGTGCGGGACCTCAACTTGGCTTCCGAGGCGCGCCAACACTGCGGGCAGGCGCACACGTGTCCTTGGAGACGGCAGCCAAAGTAGACGCCCGGCCGGCTGGGTGGAGGTCCCACAACACATGTGGGACGTGTGGGCTGACCTGCACTTCAACTAGGCGGGCCGGGCAGCACTGACGCACTCCACATGCCGGAATGCCAGGGCCATGGCGCATGCTTTGGTGAAGGAGGGACTCATGGAGAAGGTAGGGCCCGGCAATCAACCTAACGCCCAGATGTTCGTGAACCACAAGTATGAGACCAAGGCGGCGATGATCACGAACATGGTGGCGTTCAACCACACCTGTTCCTATGAAGTGTGTTGCTTCAAGCTGCCGTAACTCGAGGGCCTCAGCGCAGTGCTGTGTGAGGTGGGGGGGGGGGGGGGCGCCTGGGCCACTAGGCTGGACCTGCAGAGCTGCTATTGGTCCATTGTCCTCCCACCACAGCTGCAGCGGGCCATCCGGTATTGGCGTCCAAGGCACAACAGTGGCGGTTGTGCGAGTGCCGTTTGGGTGGCACCAGGCACCCGGCCTTGTGCAACACCTCGTGGCATCGGCCATCACGAAGGTCCCGCCAGGCGCTGTCATTGTTGTTCAATACAACGAGCCAGACATGCATCCCATCATTGTGTTGTGCATGGCGGAATGTGTGCGAGCCGGTTTACGAACTTTGGGGGGGGGTGGACCACGCATCCCCTACAACATAGCACCCCCTAGCCGGGGAGCACGTGCTAAGGGTGGAGACCCTAATGGGGTCGGGTGTGTTGCGCGAGGAAGGGGTCTCGCGCCCTCGGCGGAGCTGTCACCTAGGTGGTGTGCCCTTAAGCCCCCGGCGCCCACGCACACGATAGCATCGCCACCCAAGCAAGTAGCTCTGTGGGCCCAAAGGCAATGCGGCGCGTGGCGCGCCCTCCCGCGCCTCCAACCGCGCCAACACCATTGGAGGCAGTCCAACCACGTGCGGCACCATTTGTGCCTATGCAATCAAGGAGAGTGGGCCATGCCCAATTGAGTGCAATGCTTAGCCACCGCCATGCCCAAGCTAGCAGTGCGCTCGCTCCGCTGGCCTAGTATGAGGCTGCAGATGTGTCCACACCGGAATCAGCGACGGCAGATGGGGTGGCATTGAGGGATGCGACTTGGGGTGCGATATATGTGGCAGTCACGACGTAGCATCAGGGTCAGCTGGCACGGGCTGCATCATTTCACGCACTGCCGCAAACCCCGGCACCACCCCAACAGCAACGAGGCCCCGGGGGACCACTTGGTCCATGCTTCAGGTGCGGAATGTTTAGCCACTGGGCACGAGAATGTGCGTCGGGCCCCCTGCAACAAAACCAGAGGCAGCAAAACTAGTGGCAGCAGCTATGGCAGCAACGGCTCCCTGCAGCACCGCTGACGGCAGCAACACTACAAACTGTGCTAGGAGTGGTGGTGCAGCAAGGGTCTCAGTCAATAGCCTCTGCCCCCCCCCCCCCCCTTGTTGGGTGGGTTGGCAACAGTGGGGGCCCGGACCACGTACACAACCTTCTCCATACTCTCAGCCCCCGCCGTATCCGTGCACCCGATGCTCCCAAATGCACTGGAGCTCGTAGCCCAGCCGGGCGCGGGCCCATGGGCAACCTCAGCAGCCCCAACCGCAACCACGGCCCCAACCCCTAGCCCAGCCTCAGCCCCAGGCCCAGCCCGAGGCTGCACCCCAGTAGGGGCTGTGAGGGGGGTGGCGAGGGGGGCGGGGATGGAGACCACGACGCTGACGGTTCGGCTGTCGCCTTGCGGCACCTGGGGACCGCCATCACAGACCTGTGGCACGGAACGTACACGCTGCAGCCAGAAGCCCTTAAGGACCACTTGCGAGGGCACCATAGCACTGTGCGCACCATGTATCCATTGAGGTCCACATGCTGTTGCAATACCCTAAGCGGCACGGGCACCGGTCCACAGGTTGCCGCTGGACCTAGCGGAGCTCTTGCAATCGCTCGCACTGGCGGCGCCCACGGACTACAATGGACTTCCGGGCAATGGAATTGCTGCACGGCATTGGTCGACTGAGACGAGCTGAACGTGGGGTGCCGGGTGTACAAGCTGTACGGCACTTGTTTCACGATGCCGGTGGCACACATGTTGCTGGAAAACACGCCACAAAGGGGGCAGCGCGCAAGCACGTTGGTGTTTGGTCCCATACGATGTCGCTAAGAAGTGTCCCGGGGAGGGCAGTTCGGGGAGTCCCGGTTGCCACACATGTCACCGCAACTGCTACTGTTAACCCATAGGAAGCCCGGCCTGCAGAGGCACTCTTGAGGTGGGCGATGTACGCTGTGCTAGCCTTGGACTTCTGCGCATGCGAGTACGCGCTACCGCTAGCAACAACACTGCAGCGAAGGGGAAACTCATGGCCCGTGATGAGCCAGCGATAGGTGTTGCAACCTGCTTTGGACAAATTGGAGAAGCAACTCCAGTTCGGGGCTGGAGGGCAGGTTCATCGTCATCATGGGATGTTTCCAGTGTTTGGGCTGCACAGAGCCCCCGTACTTCTCGTGGCCGCGGGAGATGATCCGCCATGTACGGCTGCTAGAGGACCACTGCTAGGTGTTGTGGGCGCGTTGATTTCCGCGGGAGGGCTGCAATACTAGTGCTAGTCTACAAGAATATTTCTTGATTGGTTACAATCTGCTACTTGCACCGGGTTGTGCCTCACTAAGGTTGTTTGAGCGCGTGACGTGGCGCCCAGTTAATGGAGCAGGACAAATAGCCGCACCGGGGCAACCACCAGGCGAATGGTTGGCGGGTGTGGTACAATGCGAGTGGCACCGTGGTGCATGCACCAAGCGCTTTGATGTCGAGCATGCGGTGCGGAGTCCTGCAGCAAGCAGGGCCCAGAGGGTATGCAAGCGAAGCACAGGCTCTGCTCTTTGCACCTCTTTATGGGGGGCACAGCGGGGGGCTTTGCCCCTACCTTGAGCACAAGACGACCTTCGTTGTGCCTCCTAGCAATGGGAGTGATAAAGGACAAGGGTGCATGCCGCACCCATACCTTGGGGCACCGCCGCCACATGCAGCTGTAGCACTAGCTGCCTACCTTGTGTACCTTATGGTGGGTGGTGGGGTTTCCATCCTTTCGTAGCCCTGATGAGCGACCGGGAGAGCACAACGAATACATCATGTCTGTGTGGGGGGTGTCGCTTCCAAGTGTAGTAGTTACCCCCCCCCCCCCGGCCGTTGTAGCTAGCAGGCGCCCCTACCCCAAACTAAATAGCTCTTGTGTTGGGAGAAAGGGGACCCCCAACCGCTCAACCTTGTGCACTAATCCAAACCCCATTGCGCTTTCTGCCGCAACATCCCTCTCCTCGGCGGCGGGGGGTGGATCACAAGGGAGTGGGCTGTTCACCTCTGCTTTCGAGGGTACAAGCCAACTTGCGCGCAATCAATCACGCACGACACGCTAGCGGACTCACCACGAGCGACGGCGAGCTAGCTCACCTTCCTAGCATCAGTGGATTCCTCATGCATAGCCGGCTTGCCACTCGGCTATCTACGCCCCACGGTCATGGTGAGTTGTAGGAGGCTCTGATGCCTCCCTAAAGGTAGCCTCATACCTGCCAAGTGCCTAGGTGACGCGGTGCTTGCACCCCATGGACTCGGCGCCGTGCATCTCACAACATGACATCACAAGGGTGCTAGGCCACACCCTTGTAGCCGCACGCATCGCTACTGGCGCCAACCTACGCCCAGTTTCAAGGCAGCAGCCAAACTTTGTGCCTCGTGCACACACACTCTACACGGCGGCGCTTGGTGCCAGCGGTTGTGCGCACCATTGGGACGCACCACCGCGCTCGCCCTTGCCTGGGCCCCGGCAGCTGCCCTCATGCAACCTCTTCCCAAAAGTGCTGCACATGGTGCCGTGGCAAGATGTAAAGGACCGTAACGGCCCCAATCCCGGTGCTGGAGGCGGAAAATAGTCCAGCAAGAAGTAGTCTTGCTTACCGCTGCTCCGGCTCACATCGCCTAGCCATGCTGGTCTAGCCACCGGAAGTAATGGACCATCTCTTACGTCCCCAGGAAGTACGGGCACTCCATGCGCCCCACACCCCGGAAGCCCTCCATGTGGACCAAAGACACGTACAACCTGCCTCCTCGTGTCCATGCTCTAGCGCCTCCATCAGGGTCCCACAGCTGAGGCGCTTTTCTGGTTTGTCCAAGGCCAACTTGAGCACCTTGCCCCGGCTCCAACGGGGCACAATATTGCCCCTAATGCTGATGTCCCACTAGTGCCAGCGGTGCCTTGCCTGTGTGCAAGTTAAAGTTGAGGGCCCACTACATTATCGGCCCCAGAATTGGTGCACATTGCACGTCCGCCGCGCACCTCAAGAGATGTCTCCTATGACCACTACGAGGGCATCCCCATATTGGGGACAACTAGTGGTTGCACTTCCTCAATTGCTCCCATGGGTACCATCCTCTAGGGTTCCACGATGGCCGCCACCGAACTCACCACCTAGGCTTTTGGTGTCTAATAAAATGGGGAAAATGGGGGGAAATGGGGGGGTGGAAAATGGTGGAAAATGGAGAAAAATGGGGGAAATGGGGGAAATGGAGGGGAAGCAGCATGCGTGGCAAATAGGATGTGAGTTGTGGAGGGGTTTGGCGGGATGTGGTTGGCCAAAAGACACAAAGCAGAAACACATAAATGGTGGACGACAATCATGCCGGTGGTACAACACCATTGTAGCTGAACGACCGACACACATAGGCTTTGTGCGTGGCAGTCTGCATGTTGTATTGCTTGTCCGATTGCATCCTGTTCCAAGTTGAGAACATGCGTGCCACATCAAAAGACGTATGTGATACACACATGCCTTGCTGAACCGTGCGGATAGTTGTCTCTTAAAGGTACCGACGTTGTAACTAATGTTCTCAAAGACAAAGGCAACCACGTCATCCTGCAGTGGGGTGCTATCCAGAGGCTCATGTCGGCCGAAGAAGTGATCCCACCAATCGACCACTGCCTTGCCAAAAGAATCACTATACCGTTCACTATCATCACACAGCATATCTATAAATAGTGCGTTGCAATAATACACCGGCTCGCAACAACAACAATATTGGCTGGTTCATAGTCACCCTGGGTGTTAGAAGATTCATCAACAACCAAAGTAAATGCAGGTGAGCCTTGAACCAATGAACCAAGGAATTGGCTTCCTCGTTGATATAGGAATCCCCATCTGAAATAGTGTGCACCAATATCCTTCGCACACATTTTTGCTCCGTTGTGGACAACCTTGCACCTCTGCATTGGTCCAGTAACTTGCAAATTCATTTTGTGACCCTAGGGCACTGGTACGGGGGGGGGGGGTAGCGGGCCCGCTTGTAGCCCTTGTGCGACGCTATTAGCGCTGGGCAATGTATTCACTGCTCATCTCCTTTTCTTCATGCTTGGAAGTTGATCCTTTCTTCGTCCCTTCTGCCCGTTGTGTTTGCCTTTCGTTCCGCCATGCTTCACGGCGAGGAATGCGCTGCTAAGTGGACACAAAATTTCCAGTTTGAACTACAAACACTTCGTTCGTGAAAGTCACTTAGTACACCGTCAAGAAGCTTTTTAACATCAAAGCCTCACCGATTGCATGGCTAGCAGCAAATAACTCCATTGTCCAGTACGATACCATATTTCTCCAACTCTTTGATATCTGGACACAAAATACATTATTTATGTGATGCACTAGTTTGTGACACCACGGTTGCTTGTGACATTGTACTGGCCTATGACAATGCTTGTGACCGCGCTTGTGATTGTGCTCGTGACAATGACTCTGACAGCGACTGTGACTGAGACTGCCAAGGGCCTCATTGTTCACCGTGGTAGGCATGCATCGTATGCCCTTGCTCTCCCTATCACCACATGCTACAGACACAAATAAACCCCCTACACAGGCCCTAACTTCATGTTCATGGCTCCGGTCAATCTCTCCATCGACAAGTAGACATCCCACCAAAGCATCAAACAAAGAACACATCAGAGGCCGTGCTGCTGCCCCAAAGCTCGCAAGTTTCAATCGCCACTAAGGCATGGAACAAAATATGCCTTGTTGGAGACCATTTGAAACTTTCCGGTGGCACATCCAACAATGCGTGTACCGTAGCATCCACAACGTCCTGTTGTGAAAGTTCTTCGGGTCCACGAGTGTTTGGGGCCTCCTAGAGGTAAAAAAAAGGTAAAACGGAGGCATTTTCAAATTTGTAAAAGCAAAATTGAAGCTCACAAACGTGCATTTCTGCTGGGTACCTGAGGTATCTCATTTTGTCGTGCCGTGGATTCTAACTGCATGTAACTGCCATCCGCGTCAACTTGGGAAACTTGTGGGCGAAATAGGTAACATGGAGACATAACTGTGTGCGGGTGAGGCAAATGACAAACAAACATATTACAAAAACGTCCACTTTTGCGCAAACATGGCGTGCAAAAGGGTACTTGGGGTGTCTCACTTTGCTCCATTGGAAATCCTAGTCGGTGCCGCTCCTCATTGAAAATAGCAACAACTTCCTCTTGCTTTTCATGCAAAATGCATGGCAAAGCGTCATTGACATTGGCATACTTGGGCTGCCATCCTCCTATATACTTGGAGGCAAGGTGAAGCTTCAGCTTGGTGGCAGTGTGAACCTTCTTCTCCTCTTTGAATTTCGTTGATGATTGGTAGCTTGAAACCCAACGTTGGCCGTTCAAATATGCTTTGCACACAAACAAATTTCCATTATATGGATGAAATTTTGGGGGTTCAATAGCTGCATGACAGACCACAATGCAAATATGGAATTAGACTGGGAGAAAATGAAAAGAGGTTCTAAGATTGACTCAGCCTAATGTACAAAAAGGAACAACATCACAGCTTGTAACACCAACAACCAACAATTTACCACTCACCACACTCAATGACGGAAAGATGGTATTTTTTGTCACTCATCGACACTCACCGCCACGGCGGCTAGTGCGGAGGCTTGATGGCAAGGAGTTTGGTGGGTGATGGCGCGCAAGGCCAAACACCGATGCACCTACCCCTTGACCCCACCACGTCGCATCCTCTGCCAACGAGCGGCTTGCCTTGCTCTGCCCTGCCCTGTTGTGCCCTACCCCATCCGAACACAAGCCACGGCGCACGAGCCGTGGCGGCATAGCGCCCCCGGGCTGGTCGTGCACCGTCTGGTGTTTGACGCACAGGCCATTGTGGACCGGACAGGAGGTCTGCTTAGTGGACACCGGGCAGGACACCAACACCATCAAGTCCAAAACCTTGCGGATGGGAGCCTATGACGGGACCTGATCACACTCTGCAAGCGGTCCATCCCGCGGCAGCGGTGTTCAAGCGGCTGGGGAAAGGGGGGCATTTGCCTTGATGCAACAATGAAGACTGGGCCGGTGCTACAAAGCCGAGTTGTGCAGGGGCATGCGACCTTGAAGTGGGTGGGATGTGTGCCCACCTTCGGCACGAAAAGGTGGTGGCGAGCACACTGGAGCTGCAGTGTTAGCGGCTGCTGACCGGGCATGACCGGGCAGTCAAGACACTACCCCCAGTGATGACCACCACATGTGCGCTGCATCCTATCAATCTCCACACTGTGGTGAGAAGATTGATCAGGATGACACTCAGCAAGCATACCTCTAGGATGCCGTTAGTGGCCCGCAACTAGGCCCCCAGGACCCGCCAAGCGGAACACGAGGCGCAGCTAGCAGTAAATGGCATTCAGCATGTGCAGCATGCCCCCGTCGAGGCCCAGCTCACAGGCAATCCTCAAGACCACCTCCTTGGGGTACTATCAACGAGGGCAGGCGTCTTTTAAAGTCCTGAACGCTCTTGGGCCTGAGGGAGGCTGGGTTACTATGGGGTTAGGGTGACCCTATACCTGCAGCCCTTTTGCCTCCGCCCCTTGGGCCCGGCACAACGGAAGGGCTAGGCTAGTGTCTGATTTTTAATTCTCTAGGTGCTATTTTCCACACTGTGATTACTGCACATGACCCGCTCATGCTGCGATCGCCACGCCAGTGATCATGCTGGGCTGGGGTGGTCTTTTTCTGAGATGCGCTTCCTACAACGTTATTCCAAATTCACGGCACTGTCGTACTGATTTCAGTTGTTTGCACTTGGTGTTTCTGAATCTGAACGCATATGTAGGCCTCCCGGTCAAGTTACCTCACCCAACGTCTGCCGGTGCGCCCTGCCTGGCTCCCTGGAGCTCCCCCGATGTGCCAAAGGCGGCACCTCTGACCCCTCCAAGTCCCCATGCCGCTTTGGGGGAAACTGATCCCTCAGGGGGGAGGGGGGGATCCATCCCGCCGGGCGTATCTTCTCCGATGCCCGGTGCCCATCCCAAACACAAAAGCACACACACACACACACACACACACACACACACACACACACACACACACACACACAGGCACACACACCGAAAAACAAAGCCACAAACACATACAACACACACACACACACACACACACACACACACACACACACACACACACACACACACACACACACACACACACACACACACACACACACACACACACACACACACACACAGCCTAGCAATCACCAGTCAAACATCCAGCTGAGTGTTCCAATCTCATCAGGTCATACATTAAACAAATGTTTTGACAGTACTTTGGTTCCCTTCGCATGTGGCTGTGGCTGTGTACTTCACCGTGGGTCGATGAGCATTAGCAACTTGAAAGGTGTCTCTCACCTCAGATCTGAGGAATCCGTCATTCGTCACCCCTGCCATGTCAGTGCGGGATTGTAGTGTCTCTCTCACCTGCTCAAACGGGATATAGATGGATAGACAGGATTTCCCCCTCCCCTTGCAATACACAATGCTCAATATCAGTCACTGAGGGGAGGCTCCTTTGCACTACCCAATAGGGCCACTAAGCCACGAAGCCACTAAGCAGTGGCCCGACATGCCGCACTAAGAGAGGGAGAGAAAGAGAGAGGGAAGGAGGGAGGGAGCGAAGGAGGGGGGCAGAGAGGGAGAGAAACCTTCGATGATTCAGAGGCACATGCATTGAGCACGTTCAGAACCCCTTGCACTGCTGGGTGCACCAGCTTTTCGTCAGCATCCTTGTTGCCCGACACGAAATAGAAAGGCGACGCTGTGTGCACCACATAATCCACCTCGTCCACTGCATTGTCCCAGCCCTTGGGACTTGTTAAGTCAGCCTCCACAAGCTCTAGGCTGTACTTGGTCGCGAGCTTCTGCAAGGGTTGCACCCTCTGAGTATTGGATAAGCTCCGCACTGTCCCTCGGACCTTGTAATTCCCTTCCATCAGCAACTGATGGCAGATTTCCATAGCAATGAAGCCAGTGGCGCCAGTGACCAGCACAGTCTCCACCATGATGACAATCCCCTGAAGGACAAAAAGGAACACACGTGGCGGAAGGGAATGGATGTGATGCAAGGACTGGTGCTGACCCCCTCAGCTTCATGGCAAGGAACAGACAGGCAGGTACCGCACCCTCTGCTGTCCAAACAGCAGTAAAAAAACCAAAATGTGTGGAAATGACACGCCTTTGTTTACACACAGTGCAGGAGCTCATGCGCAGTGACCAATAGCCTTCACCACTGAATCACAAACACGGATGTTCACCATGCTCCGTTGTCATTAGTAGAGAAAGTGGCCGTCAGGGACGAATGGACATAGAGTGACTGACCTATGATCAATGATCAATGATCCAAATGCTCAGCAACAAAGTCCTTACTGCATGCGCAATGCATTGAATATGCATATGCTCCTCCTGTTTCCCTTTATGTTGGAGGCGGCTTTGAGCGCAGGTTTTGGGATGAGGGGGGCAACAAGATGCATGAATCATTCACCAAGGGGGAATGTTTGCCCGGCGCGCGCCCAGCGCGCTAACGTTCCCCCCAAGTCCCTTGTGATATACAACTTGCCCCAAAATTATGGGCCAAGCCCCAAATCCGACGGTCAGCCTTTGTGAGACCGTTTGCCTAGCACACAACAGCGCCCAGCGCATTACTCTGTGGCAAGTGTTGCAGGCTCAATCCCAGATCTGCCCCCACGCCCGAAGTCCACTAGAAACTTGCAACAGGCCCAATTGTGGCACACTGGGGGCAGAATCTGGCGATGGCGACGGGGAGCACATCACAAACATCCAAGTCCAACCAGATTTCACTCATGATATCGTGCACTGTTCTGATGAGACTAGGACACAGGACACAGCACATTGACATGTGCACAATTCACATTTGGCGGCCACTGCAATGGATGTGCCTGGAGGCTGGTACGGGCGACTGAGGAGCAGCTATATTGCCCAGACTGGGCACCCAATTTTAATTTGTTTGTAGTGGCTTGGCCCATGGGCCTGAAGCTGTGGAATGGTGTTGTTCATGTATCCATCCACAGGGTGCTTGTGTTTGTGTGCCCCCACCAGGCCCCTACTCAGGATTACAGTGCGCAGTGCGTTCTGGTAGTGATGGAGTCACCTCTACATGAAGAGTTCTCTGGTGCACGAAAAGAGGACCAAGACAATAAATTGAAGGGGGGGACCGAATCAGTCGTTTCCTTTGCACTGCTGGCCATTGACTAGTGATCGTGACGAGGGTGTACCATTGTGGCGGTGTGTAGTTCCCCAGAGGAGGGTGGCAGTCTGGGGCCCTGGCCAACCCTCAGTCAGCCGACCGGGCCACCGATGCAACCACCCCTCTGAACGGCATGGACCAGAAAAGCACAGAGCAACTGCACGAACGAAAGTTTATTGCCAAAGGAAGTATGTCCGAACAGGAAAGAAAGGTGCCCGCCCCAAAACGAAGGAGCCAAACGCCAATAGAAGAGTCTCGATCTCCTTACCCTTTCGTGCACCTGATTTAATGTCATGACAGGGGTCGATCCCCATTGGCAGTCCCCTGCATGCCCGGGACCCTCATTGGCCAGTCAGCTGCTATGGAAATGACTGAGAGGCGGTTTACCTCAGATGCCATCTAAGCCCCATTCATTATTTATGCAGCCCCCCATTCTCTTGAGCCCACAGAGCTAACCATGACCTGGGGTGCACCTGAAGCCACGGTATATGCAGCCCTCCTGGTTTTACTGCGACACAATCTCTGTCCTCTTCATCACATGACCGAATCTCTCCTCCTTCGCTGCCAGCTCTCTTCGCTCTTGCATCGTAACCTCTGTCATTCCGTACCCTATCTTGACCTCTCTTGCACATCATCTGCCTTCACCTCTCTCATAACGCTGTCCACTTGCTCCTCTGTAATCCTGTCTCATATGCCTGCCGCCCTGATCCTTCCTCTCCTCCACTCCCATCATTGTGCCACTTCTGCCCTTTTGCTCTCACGCGACTGTGGTCCTGCACTGCACAAAACAATAAGTACTGTATCCCCGAACAAAAGCATTTTTGCACCAATGAAATGTATCCCTCCCCAAAAACAAAAGGGGTTCTTCTACCTCTGCAAAAAACGAAAAGGACCTATGCACAGCCAGAAGGTAATTGTCCACAAACGAAAGGCTTCTATCCCTGTAGTCATGGGAAAAATTCTTTTTTGGGGGAAGAAGGGGGGGGGAGAGGGGTTCGGGTCTACTTTTCCACGCCGCCTACTCCAAAAGGGCTACCAGGACCCAGAATCTTGCGGACCCACTGGCAGGGTCCGTCAAAGGGGGGGATTCGGTGGTGGGGCCGGCTGCATCATATCTGATTTGAACACATCCCCATGACGTGCTGATCATTTTGAGGTATGCAATTGGGGGGAAACGTTTGTCCAAAACATCGCCATCCGGGCCACTTTGCCGCCCAATTTCAAGCTGGTTCTCTGAGCCAAAACATGCGTTCGGTTACTGAAATCCCTTTTCCAACTGAAGTCAGAACAACAGAGCCGTGGATTTACAATAAAGTCGTCCTGGAACATCTCGCAAACAGACCATCCCAGCCCAGCATGATCACTGGCGTGGCGATCGCAGCATGAGCGGATCATGCGCAGTAATCACAATGTGGAAAATAGCACCCAGGAAATCGAAAATTGGACACAACACGCTCAAAGCAGCCACACAGGAGTCACTAAGCAACATCATGTTTGTGGGTAGGTGCCTTTGGTTTTTGATGGACATCTTTTACCTTGTAATTGTCTTGTGATATGTACCTCTCATATGGTGGGCAAAAGTTCTACTTGGGTCGGCGAGCGGGCGGGCGGGCGGGGCAAGGGGAGGGGATTGGTGGAGGGAGGGTTGTTTCTCTTTCTAAACGCGATCTATGGTCTCCTCTGCTTTGGTTCAATGTTTGATGCTGAGCCCGACGAGGTCCCTGTGTTGAACCACAGAGCGTAGGTTGGGCCAGTCCCACAGTACATGTCAACAGGTGATCATAATTTTGCTGTTTTGCATGTCTCTGCGCTGCTATACTTGATTGTCAAGCAAAACCAGTGGACAAGCTTTCGTCGTACGCAATGATGGAAAGAGACCAGTTCACTGATGGAATGAACATCAAAAACAAACAGGCAAAGAACAACAGTTTTCTGTTGGCCGATAGTGCCATGCAAACCAAAAAGATTCTGTACCCAGGAGGCACTGAACCTAGCAACTGTTGCCTAAGGGGGCATCCTTGCACTGCGAGTGCGCGTGCAGTGCGACTACTTGGGCGTTTGGCCGTACTAGACACCCATATTTCGTGATAGTGTGGGCATCATTGTTGTTTGACAGTGAGTTTTGTGGCTTCTTCCACATTGACGATGTGGCATTTTTGGATTTTCAGTGAATTTCACCCCTTTCCACCCCTTTTCACATGCTTTTTTTGCTCATTTCCACCACATCCACTCCTTTCTAGGTTTATTTCTCCCCACCATGGGGACCCCGAGAAGGCAGGGGTGATGTAGCCATATTGATCTTTCCCCACTATGGGGAACCCCGAGAAGGTAGGGGTGATGTCGCCATATTGTGATGTCTTGTTCAATCCAAAGTATGCCAGTTGTGTATACAAAGTAACCGTTGCCACTGACAGTCCAAGCAACATGGTTTGGATTTGTCCGTTGTCCTAGGACATTGGCAGGTGTGCTCATTTGGCATTGGAGGACCTAAAAGGGCGAAGGGACAATACATGGATTATGAGATGGGCTCCATGGATGGTGCATACAAGGGGTGCCAAGTGTGGCATGGCCATTTATCGGTCGAAAAACTTTGACTGATCGCTGGAAGGAGTACAATGATGTTCATGGTTTCTATAGGGCAAGTATTGAGCACTTGTTTGCACACATGTGGCATTGGGGCATTGTAAGGAATACATGGAGTGGATCCAGTACCGAGTTGTATGAGTAAGTGCGTGTACTCTTGCATTTGCAACAATTTTTGATTTGAAGACAAGTACGGTACCCTCCATATGGTCCATGGGAACATGTACCCGCACATATATGGGTCGCACCTACACAGGAGGACAAAGACGATGAGGATGTTGTGGGTGACGATGGGGATGTATGTGCCCTTTGTTGCACCAAGTGTGACCCTAAGAAGTTGTCCATGTGTGACAAATGTCAGCCGGAATATTGTACTAATTGCATTGGCACACACACATGTGACAACATGACAGTGCTTTGAGTCCGCAACTGTGTCATGTCGTGCACACAAGTTGCTCATTCTGATTTTGTACTTAGTGGACAATTCAACAGAAAGAAGGATATGTGTTGTTGAGAGTGGACATTTGGGGTGGTGACCATCGCCGTTCATGGCTTTCAGCATTTTGCATGATGTTTTATATGAAGGGAAGGTAGTTTGCAACAGTTCTTGAGGTAGGGTAGCTTGGGTCGCCTCAATTTAAGGCCGTTCGGAAGGGGGTGTTCCTGGGGGTTCTCCGGGGGGAACCTAGTCTAAAAGTGGCGTGCATTGCGCTTAAGTCCCCCCCTAAGGCGCAGTTGACTGAGAGACCCCATCTTGTGAGATGCACAAGTTGAAATCTGACACATAGTTAGACTCCAAGTATCTGACCGAGTTCTGCCGGGTTGAAATCTGACACATAGTTTAGACTCCAAGTATCTGACCGAGTTTTGGCAGCCCCAGGTCCTGTGTTATCTTCCACTCATTCAAGCCAAAGCCCTCCAAACTCAAGACCCAAAAAATAGCGGATGATGGGGGATGGCTGTTGGTTGAAAAAAGATTTGGGGTCAACACCACCCACCTCTCTTGGGGGGGTGGGGGTCCACGGGCCACAAAACATCAACCCGACCCACAAGGGAAAAAGAAACGATCGCCGAATGATAATACCCGCCACAGATAAAAAGTAGCCCGCCCACTCGCCCATAGAAAACACACTATCAACAACCAACACACGGCCACCGTAAACAAAAATGCATCTCTCCCGAGATGAAAAGCACCTTTCCCTGGATGAAAGGGAGCCACCAAGCCACAAACGAAAGGTCCCTCTAGACATCACCGTAAAGCACGGGTGAATCCTACAGTTTCACGTACAATGTTGCATGGCAACACGACCACAATGTTGCACATTTTGGCAGTCCCTGTAAACCCAACAGCGGTGAACATGCCCATGACGCTACTTACGGTATGCGATGCTAATGAAAAAGAGTTGGAAAGTTTTGTTGCAGACTATTCCTTTGACAGCAATGGCTGTCGCATGTGCCATTATGACCAACGGTCATTTGATGGTACCGTAGCTGTTGTTCCCATCGAATTTGGCACCTGGTCCATATACCGCAAACAAATTGAACAAATCATCCACCTCATGTCTCACAAACAGATGGCCATGCCCCCCAGGCCGTGTCAGGGCAATGTGGTGCAACGGGTTAGCTTGTAGCATGCAATCCGTTTAACTTGATTAGTGTTGTAATCACCTCACAGAGGTTGTTAGATCAAAGCCACACAGGCCCATATACAGGGGAAAACGCCACATACCCCCCCATTTTGGGCCTTTTGGGGCCTATTCGGGTACCCTACCCCAAGGGGTTGAAATGTTTGTTTAACCCCTTGTAAAATCATTATTTTGTCCGAAAAACACATCCCCCAATGAGTTTGTGGTCCTGACCCCCAGACCCCCCCCCCCAGTTGAAACCCACTTCTTTGAGGTTTTGAGGGAGGGGTGGTGGTGGGGGGGGGGGGTCAAAAATGTCGAAAAATCAACCCCCCCCCTTTTTGGGACAAAAATAATGAATCTCTTGGATTCAATTTTGATTTTGAGCCAAAAAAGTGTTTCCGGGTCTCGACTCCATGGGGTTTGTATGGGGTGGAGTGGGACGAGGCCTTTTGCAGTCTACGCACTTTTCAGCCATTTTTGCTATGTTGGCGGCTTTGGCGACCTCGGTGACCCCGGGGTCCCCACTTTGAGGGGTGTGAGTGGGGATGTTGTGACAGTATATGCCTACTAGGATATGAAAGGACATTTTTTTTTTTTTGCAGTCTGTAGCCTTTCCGAGGGCCAGTCAAAACCCATGCCAAAGATGTGAAATGACTGTTTCCACCAATAATGGCCTAGTGAAGGAGCCCGTGCACAACCTGCTTTTGCAGTTTTTCAGCCTATACGCTCAGCTCAAAAATCGGAGATTTCGAAACACATTTTTTTTGATACTGTGATAACCTAAAATGACCATCCAAGGTATGTAAAGCATGTTTCAGGCTGTATTTATGTGTTTTTCATCTTATTTGGGTATTGGGCGTGCCGGGAAGGGGGTCTCCCAAGGGATTGGTACACAACCTGCTTATGCAGTTTTTCACCCTGGGCAGCTCAAAAATCGAAGTTTTCGAAACTCATTTTTTTGATATTGTGATCACCTAAAATGACCATCCAAGATATGTAAAGCATGTTTTAGCCCGTATTTATGTAGTTTTTACCCTATTTTGGGTGTGTGTTGCTTGGGGTAGATTCTCTGCGAGGTGGACTTGCCGAAGGCAGTAGAATTTTCGCTACATCTCACAGGCAATATTGTGCGCACCCTATAAGTGTATAATTGGGGATCGGCTACATGTCGCCAACCATTTTAGTTCCTACAGAAACTACAGAGAGAAAGAGGACAGGGTGGGGGGGTTGCATCTCCGTATCACCATACACAATCACGTTCTAAAGCGACCCTGCACAGCAGTCTACCCATGACACATGCCCACAGATTATCCACCACAATTTCCACAGCAAGGCACACAGGCACACAATGAGGCAGAGGGACAGAGTGCATATGGTGATTTCATGAAACATTTTTACAAAGGTCAGCAGGTGTACAAAGGCTCCTGCAGTGCGCCAGAAATGCGAACACATAATATTCTTTTGCGCCGCAACCTCCACCACCCTCCTGCCCACACATCGTGCCGGAAATAACCCCCCACCCCTTGTGCAAGCATCGCCTCATCTACCAACGACCCCCACTGCGATTGTTTTTCTGACCGCTGCTTTATGTGTCCTCTTGGCAACGACACTGTCTAAGCACCACCACCCTGTGCTACCGTTGTTTTCTAAGCGTGTTCGCGCTTGCGCAAGGGGGGGGGAAGGTTTACAAACCACTTTAGCGCCGTTTCAGGTTCAGCAAAGCGCAGCGCAAGCCGTAGCATGGAGCGACAATGGTGCGAACAGGACATGGGAAGCGTGTGAGGCATAGCTGACGGTGCCAGAAGGGGACCGAAAGGCAGCATTTCCTGGCCAAGTGCTGTGGCATGCCCTCCCTGGTCTACCAATGCGCGGGTATCAGAAACGTGGTCAGGTGAGGTGAGGTTGCCCTGGCGTCCTCCCAACGCCACCGTAAAGCCACCCTTGATTCCTCACAGAGTCACCGAAACACCGACAGCGGGTAGGACAGCGTGGATTCCTGCTGTGGGTTTCGAACCGCATGCCTCTCGTTCAGGAGTGAGCGCACGAACTACACGACCTGTCGCAGAAAAACATTGGGCATGGGCGGATATCGGGGACGGACTGCTCGGACCTGGCCCCTCTTTTCCCTGTGCTGTGCAATGACCCCCTGGGACGCAGTGGTGTGTAGAAGGTAACGAAGAAGAAAAAGAAAATGGTTCGAGGAGCAAGAGGGTCAGAGGTTGTCTCCCCGTGACGCTGAGACAGTATGTACATTTTCTCCAAAACATGGGCCTGGGACTGAACAACGCGGGCTCAGCAGGGGGGCAGGTGTCAAGTGTGCTGCATCACAGAGAATGGCCGGATGGCAACAAATGGGCATTTGGTGGTGAGGGAGGGCAGTCGCAGCCCTGTCGAAAAATCTCCCATGGGGCATTGAGCCGAGGGCAGCAGGTGCTGCATGCAGAAACTGCAGGAAACCGTCTTCGGGCAACTTGAAGGAGATAGTGGAGATTCACACAGATCATCTGCCTTTCTACTGTACGCTATGTCAAATTACAGCACACCAAGCAAACAAACACCCCAATCAAGGGCGTGTTTTGGATCACCACCGCCCTGGCCCCCGCCCCCGCCATGGGACCTCCAAATGGCCACTGCAACAATGACTGATGCATAACTCGGAGGATTGGAAATTGGGCTCGTTGCATGTGCATTTTCAAGCAGTCGGCTTTGCTTGTTCGGAAAAAATCACGCCGAAGGCCGGGGAATCGCCATTTTAAGGGTAGAATAGCCATAAGCTGCATGAGCGCCTCGTGGGGCCTTTTCCAAAAAGCCGTTCACCCGAAAATTGAACAATCTCTAAATCATTGCGTAACTTTTCGCAACAATGGGGAGTGGGTGGCAATTGCTGGTAGGGCACCATCAGGGGGGGCATGACCATGAAATGAACAAATAGGCACCTGAACACCTCCGAGGTGCCGTCCAATGGCCGATACCTGCGAATAGTGGTTAGGCCACAAAGGGGGTACCCCCCCCCCCAATTTTTTGCAATGTGGCCAATCTTAGGCCAAACCTCATGGCGTCACATTTTGCAGAAATTCCCCCCTCAAAATCATGGGCTTTTGTGCCCCAAATGTGGCGGCCTTTCCAATCCACAAACACTGTTAACACTTTTGCCTGCCTGGATCAGCTCTGTGATGGTGCATTCCATGGTTGTGTCTACTAGTGACATCCGCCACCACCACTCTCATGGCGTCTTTCTCTGTGGGGAAACGCCCCCTTCCCCTGGGTACCATACAATACAGCTGGTGTCCAGCGTCAGGTCTCTGGTGTGACCTCCTGGTGTGTCCAGGTCAGTTCTGGGGGGCTGTAGGGTTGTGTTTGAGGGTGGAATGTCTGTCCCACCGCTCGCAAATGCAGCGTCCGCGTGGCATCCACGCCCCCTGCCACTGGCTATGGCAGGCTTCACATCCGGTCGTTTCCTGACCGTGTAGGTTTGGGAGTGCTCTGCACCACATCTGACGTGCGATGTGTAACAAGGGGCCTGGGGGTGCAGATCACCAAGTGTTACACATCAAAGACACGCTGCAGTCCAGGGCATTTGGCGCTGTGTCCTCGGAGTGCTCTCCCTGTACCATTGGCAGCAGGTCTGCAATGCTGCTGTGCTCAGGCTGAGAATCGGTGGACCCTGCACCCCAGAGTGAAAAGAACTCATAGAGCCCAGACTCAGCACAAACTACGTGGTGTTGTTCTTACTTGTGCTCACCGACGACTGCTTAATGGCGATAGGACTCTTGAATTTGTGTGTCCTGTGAACAAACAGTGGCAAACAGTGGCAAACGTTTGGGAACTGGGGAGCATTGCCTGGGTGGTCGTGGGTTGTGGCAGCCCCTCAGTGCAGCAGCCCCTCAGTGCCACTGAGGGGCTGCAGGAGCGATCCAGCACTTCTGGGGTACACAAGACACCGGACTGACACTTAACCACCACACGACACTACACTTTTCCGATCAAAAAAATTTCACTAGGGTGCAGTGGTCTCAAGTAGCCTGGTGTTTCCGTTTCTGGCAGCAGTGGGTTCAATGCCTGTCCCAACAGTCACTTGAGTGTATTTCTATGCAGGAGAAGTCCCTTTTGGATTTTGTCTTTACTGACATCCCTGACTCCACATGTCATAACGTGGTAGACTCGCTCCCGTTCCTTTCTTTGGAAGTGCCGTGTAATTCGCTTGGTTTGTTTCTGTTAAACTTTGTGTTGCACTTTTCGGTGTTTCTGAATCCGGGGTTAGGAGTCTATGGCCAGGCCCAGGGCTGGAGTATGGGTATGAAAGCCGGGCCACCTTGGGCGCAATTGATGTTACAAGTTTATGAATGCGCATCCCCTCTTCCGAGCCCCTGGGCGTTGTTTCGCTTCATTGATGATGGTTTCTTGTTGTTCCCGAAAAAGGATGTTGCAACCGTGAAACAACATCTTGTTCAAATGTACCCTGCGGACCTCTCCTATTCCTTTGACAATGATTGTGTCCGGGCGAACGTCCCCTTCGTGGATGTTCTGGTAGTCTCCCTATACCCTTTGCGTACCTCGGTTTTTTGGAAGCCAACGCACACATGCACATATATTGCCTGGGATGGTAAGGTCCCAAGGCACATACGTATGCAGTGGATTCGTGGCATTTGCTCTGAGGAGCTGTTGTATAATATGTGCTGCAGACGCTTACTGCGTGCTTTGATTTTTCTCAGGTATCCTCTGTGGGTGTTGGAACCAGCATGTGCCCTAGGCTGACAGACCTATCCATTTAGGTTTGTCTCGTGATCGCTGTAGTGGTGGTGGGCGGGGTTTTCCAATCAAAAAATTTTATTGGAAAGAACAATGATGATTCACACTCCTTGTCTCTTGTGGAAGGTAACAGTGCACTGTCCCAAGTGGTGGCTGATCCTGAGGTCTGTTCCCGTGTACATGTGCTCGGGGTAAAGCATCATGCTTCTGTTCCCATGCGTTGGTCTAAGGCTGTCCATTCTGTCATGGATAAACTGTAGTTCATGCCCAGACTAAAGCTTTTTGCTGTTTTAAGGCCAGTGCAGAGTTTGAAAAAGGCTTTTAGATCGTTGGCACTCACGGCGCTCAGCGCAACCGCAGATAACGGTGGCCATGTGTAATTGATAGAGCAAATATTGCTTTTGAATTGTGACTCGTTTATTCTTCATGATTTGCTTTCGATTTTTGCTCTGTAGATATTCTGTGGCATTTCTGCATTCTCTGGTGTACACTGCATGCAGAGCTGATCAGGGCGCTTGTGGCGCCGGAACGCGTGCTTTTGTAACACATTCGTGATTAGTGGTTCAGTATTTGCCGGTCAAGGGGATTGTAGGTCATTCCTGGCTTCTTGGATACTGAGGGAATTGAACGCCGTGGGCAAAATTTTTTGATTGAAAAAAAATCACACTACACTAGACTGGGCTACACTACACTCCACTCCACTCCACTCCACTCCACTCCACTCCACTCCACTCCACTCCACTACACTACACTACACTACACTACACTACACAACACTACACTACACTACACTACACTGCACTGCACTGCACTGCACTGCCCTACCCTACCCTACCCTACACTACACTACACTGCACTGCCCTGCACTGCACTACGCTAAGCTACGCTACGCTACGCTACGCTACGCTACCCTGCGCTGCACTGCACTGCACTACACTGCACTGCACCTGTACTACACTACACTGCACCTGCACTGCACTGCACTACACTACACTACACTGCACTGCATTACAACACACTGCACTACACGGTGTCACATCATGCCACACCAAATGCCCTACT